>OU343216.1:36067126-36151271 GCA_910596185.1 Chrysanthemum makinoi | reverse complement strand
TAACTAATATCATTTCTCTCTCACTTTCTCAGATCAACTTTTTAAATGATCCATATATATATATATATATATATATATACGTATATATATATATACGTATATATATATATATATATACCGACTTTTCGATATGGATGTATAGTGTGAAAATAAAGGAAACCACAAAGATGTATTTTAGTTTACTTTTATAAACTGGAGTTATATATCTGTTGTAAACTAGATTTGCAAATTAATTATTTTTACATTTTTTCAGTTGTAGACATAAAAGTTAAAGACTAAAACTCAATAGTCATTTCATTTTATCAGATCAATTGAATGTAAGATCAAAATTGAATAAATACCTAATATATCCAAGATGTTATGAAAAAAAAATACATGTATATAGAACGAGTTCGGCCCGACACTTGAACCTGTTGAACCAAAGTAGTAAAACTACAAATCTTGAGAACTAAAAGGACTACATTAGTAACAAAAACACCCCCAAACTCATAAAACCCCAACAAACAATTCATACACACTTGACCATTTCCAACCCAAAATATCTAAATCAAGCCTCATCATCTAACCCAACAATGGTGACACTCCCAGGAGCATCAGTAAACCCATTCCCACCAGACTTGAACTACCGGATACTAGAAACCAAAACCCCAACAAATTTCACCCACTTTAGAGCAGATGATGAGACCACCGTCAGGAAAGACAGAAAAGAAGCAGTGAATAAGAAAATTGCCTCACAAAAAGCGATATCGGTGGTGTTGAGACGTGAAGCGACTATGGCTGTAATTGAGAAGAAGAAAGGGATGAGTAGGTTGTTTCCTGGAACTGTGCTTGAGGCTTTGCATGAACGGATTGCTGCTTTGCGTTGGGAATCTGCTTTAAAGGTTGTGTTTTTGTTGTAGTTAAGTGGCTTAAACCCCGTGGATTAGTCGGCCAAAAGGTCGAAATAAATTAAATAATTTAAAAAATTAGTTAGAGTCAGATATTTACTTTGATTAAAAGGGTGTTGGGATTGCTTTATAATAAGTACTTTGGATTTGCTAATTTCATACGATAAAAAGAAGCATTAGGGAGCTGTAAATCTGTTTCAAGGTTTTTATGTGTTAGATACGACCATATGAGGGAAAAAAGGTAAGTTCCGTTTAATTGCAAATAAGTGCTTTGAAGTTTGAACTAAGCAGGTCCCGAGTTCCAACTTTCTTATTTAAAATTGCTTAGTCAATCCACGAGTAAGCAGAAGCAGTCTGATTTATCCAAACACTCCAAAATGCGTATTTGCTTAATAATTACCAAATAAGCAGATTAGCTGAAATTAGAAAGCAACCCACCGTCTTGAAATGCAATAAGCAGATAAGGAATTTCCATAAGTAGTCTTAAAAATCCTCTAAAATTGATCAATGAGGAGTAAATGATCTTTATAAAGTTAGATAATCATAGACAGTTATGCTAGTTATGGTGCAATTATTCATAAATGAAATTTTCCCTAATTTATTATTTGACCCGTATATAATTGGATAAGGAAATTCAGTTTCATATTGCGTGAACACTCAAAATTGAGTATCTGCTACTAAAATACACACTAATCGGATAAACACTTTTAAAGCACAATGCCAAACACCCGTTTAAAGTTTGTGGTATTCATGTAGTCAGGTCAGTGATATTGAAAGTGGATACAAATAGAAAAGGAATGTAGGGATTTTTAGTTGTTGAACATGGCGAGTAGTTTAAAAGACTAATGTTGTTATTCGACTATTGGTATCACACACATAAGTGAAAAAGCAAACAAGGTATCACCAATTTGGTGTCCCATTGTAAAACATAAAAGTCTTAGCAGGTTGGCCTGCAAGAGAATAGGCTTGTTTATATTGTCATAATCAGATGATGGGCCTCATGGAAGGGTGCCACAACAGGAACGAATTCGAAAGGGGTAAAAGTTGAATCTCGGATATATGATTACATATACCATAAACTGCATTTATAAATGGTTAAATGAGTGATTTGCAATTGATCAAAGGTGGACGTATTAAATAGACTCAAAGAGTAATGAATGCAGCAAGCCGTGAAAAACATGTGTACATATGTTTCTTATGATGATTGGAATTTAATGTCAAATGAGTAAGATGAATAAGCTGTTTTAGATATCTGATTAGAGCTATTTGTTATGACTTTTTGCAGAACATAAACTATGATGCTTGTTGTTTTAATGCTTAAAGGTAGTCTCTTAATACATGTAATGTGCACTGATTTACTTGTTTTCTTACAGGTTTTTGAACTACTCCGTGAGCAGCTTTGGTACAGGCCTAACTCATGCTATAACGTGAAGCTAATTGTGATGCTTGGAAAATGTAAACAACCTGAGAAAGCACATTCCTTGTTTCAAGCCATGATCGAGGAAGGTTGTATTGTTAACCAAGAATCATACACTGCTCTTCTATCTGCCTACAGTCGAAGTGGCCTATTTCGAAAAGCATTTTCAATACTAGATGAGATGAAGAACACGCCTGACTGCCAACCTGATGTGTACACATATTCAATCCTCATAAAATCATGCCTGCATTATCACGAGTTTGACAAGGTGCAGTCCTTGCTTTCGGAGATGGTCTCACAAGGTGTTAAGCCCAATACAGTTACATATAATACTCTTATTGATGCATATGGGAGAGCAAAAAGGTGACCTTCTACAAATAATTAATCCTTAATGGTGGGGTGTTTGGGTATATGTTTAGATTTCGTATGTGATATTTGAATAATGAGAGTTAGTTATATATAGTTGTAATGATATGGGGTGTAGAATAGAGTGTCGGATGCGCTTGTGCTGTTTCAAATTGAAACAGTATAACTGATAATAGTGAATTGAAGCCACAATGATAAAATAATGAGCTCTAAAATGCAAATACAAACACCTGGGCTGAACTTAATTAAGATTCTCCTTTTTGTTATCTTTGCCAACAGATTCGTGGACATGGAATCAACACTTGTGGAAATGCTCCGCCAAAGAGAATGTAAGCCTGATGTATGGACCATGAATTCAACATTAAGAGCATTTGGTGGCAGTGGGCAAATAGAAACAATGGAAAAATGCTACTAGAAATTTCTTAGTGCAGGAATTCGACCCAACATCAAAAACCTTCAATATACTTTTGGAATCCTATGGAAAACCGAAATTATAAAAAATGAGCGCTGTCATGGAATACATGCAGAAGTACCATTTCAAATGGACACTTGTGACTTATAATATCGTCATAGATGCATTTGGACGGGCTGGGGATGTGAGCCAGATGGAGTTTCTGTTTAGATTAATGCAATCTGAAAGCATAAAACCAAACTGCGTGACACTTTGTTCGCTAAGGGTTTATGCGCAAGCTGGAAAAGCTGAAAAAATCGGGGGTCTTATGCGTTATATTGAGAGCTCTGATGTTACAGTTGATACGGTGTTTTTCAATTGCTTAGTGGATGCTTATGGTATGATGGGATGTTTGGCTGAAATGAAGGGGGTGCTTCCATTGATGGAAAGTAAAGGATGCCAACCTGATAAGGTCACGTATAGAACTATGATCAAAGCTTATAACATGAATGGAATGAGTAATCATGTGAAGGAGCTACGGCTGGCACTTTCATCTGTTGGAAAGCCAGATTCTAGACGATAAGCTTTTGAGGTAAATATATACTCCTTTCTATATCTATTATTATTTGAAAGTTCCATATAACTATATGCTCATTATCATCATTAAATACAAAAAATAAAATAAAAAAAGCTAGGAAGGTAATGGGTCAAATGAGTCGAAAGTTGCTTTTAGTGCATACAAGTATACAACCTACTAATTTGTTTGATTAAAAAAAAGTTAAGATTATTATTGTATACTTTTTCAGTATAATCATAGTTGCACACAAATTATAATAATGTTTGAAATGGACAAAAATTGTTACAAGTTCAGCTCAACCTGGCGATACCTTTTTTGACCCGATACGCAACCCGCCAATTTTGCCACGTCAAATATATTCTGAGTTCCTAAGAAGGATATAGGTTTTGTATGTAATACTGAAGTTTTTTGTACTTGTATAGGAAGAGATATTTGTTGATTCGCATACTTCAATTCTTTGTAGAGCGGGGAGCGGCTTGAAGTCCCAGATAGTTCTCAACCAAATAAAGCTTACTATGATTTTTAGTTGTAGCTTTAGAAAATTTCATAGCATCAATGATGTTGTAATCTTATGTTGTGCAAAGATTCATCAGTGATGTATTAAGAACGTTATGTATATGATCTGTTATACATTATCAAAGGTATAGTACACTTGATTTTTTTTCTTCTTTTAGTTGCGTATCAATCACACTTCTGTCTTAGCAGTACTGTATGAAGTCCAGTAATAAAGTCAGCTATCAACCGAACATACTAGAGTGACTGTGGAATGTGGATCATTGCTCCAGTATTCATTTGTATGCTTTTTTTGTATACCACTATATTGATGGCACATTTTTTAAGCCTCACGGGACAAACATTTTTTAGAAGGCGGGCAGCTCTAAACGAATACTTTTTCATCTAGGGATGAACTTTTTGGAAAACACTTGAACATCAGGTCCTCCACCAATACGCTAACCATGATGGCAAAGTAAACATCTAGAGACCATGAGTCCATGACGTTATAAATGCTGTCATATCACTATATCAGACCTGGCACAATATTAAGGGTGGTCCGCACAAGATCTGTTAGATGTTTATTGTTTTGGTCCAACACATGGACCCAATGAATGTCATGTGGTCAATTCAACAAATTGTCTTGTTTTAGAATGAGTTGAATCATATTTCATAATGAAATCCTATTCATTCAACCATACTTTTAATTTAAATTTGTAAGATCATTAAATCAACTTTCAGCATGTAAAATTATGCAGACTACTGATATTAATTCATACCAAGACATTTGAAAGCACTTGCTTGTTGTCAAGATTGAGATCCTACTATGGATTTGCTGTTTTCAATATCAAAATCGTAGATCGGATCAAGATAAGAAGATCCTACTTAAATATTCAAATGTCTTATATGTCTAGTAATTAGTATTCAAAGTGACTGTATAACAAATTCATGAATAAGACTTCTCAAAGTTTTTATAATGTGAAAATGCAACGTGTATGGTTTAAAATACAAAATATATAATCGGTGATTAAGGAGGCTGAATCTTTTAATCTAAATATCTATATATTTTACCCTTATAAAACATTTATAATTATCCATGCCTATTTAATTGTTTTATTTTAAAGAAAGTCATTCTTTTATAGTTTATTAGTTACTAAATTAAAAGAAAGTATGATCGAATCGGATCGAGATCTTACGATCCTATGATAAGATCGAGATTTTACTTAAGATCATATGCCCTTTAAGATCCTATGAAAGATAGACTCGTTTTTGCTTAGTGGGATCGTAAAATCGAAAAATCAAACTAGATCGGATCTTAACAACTACAGTACAAACAAATAATCTGTAAAATAACAACATCTTTCACTCGTAAACTCTACTAGTTTTATCTTCTAAAGTTATGGCATGATTGGATCCAAAAGGGAAAGTAACAAAAGAAGAAAAATGAAATAAAAGTGTAAAAAAAATATTTCACTGCGGGCATGAAAATGGTAAAAGTGTATTTATGTCCATCTTATGCATTGTTTTGTTGTATTCCAGCTGTGTATCTCAATAAATTCAAAATCAACAAAATAAAATATCGAATATGATCATGCAATCTGCACAAATTTTGGTACACAAAGAGTGAATAACGGCTGGTCAATTAGGGCAAGACACGCATCTCCTAGTTTGATTAGGTTGTTCATTTATTATTTTGCAAAGATTGTTCTCATTTTGGCGCGACTTGGCCCGAAATGAACAATCAAACTATGACACGTGTTTGTTATAATTAAAACATCATACATGAATAAAGACCATACTAATGAGGATGATTATTAATAGCAAAGATTTTTTGTAAAGTAACGTGAATAACGAAATCACCGATAGCATTTATAATCCAATTTGCTTTTGTAGCTACTTTTTTCGATTAACGTATTTTCCTACATAGAATCTAACTTTAAAGTAAGACGTTATATAGTCATTAATGTGATTAAAAAGACCTCTTTTGTTTCAATCAGACTCAACGATTCCAATGCTCATTAGTGACCAGTTGTTACTTGTATCGGCATTAAACAACTTCACATATATAGTAGTATTGCAATCAATCAAACCCTAAGTTTAGATATTCACTTTACCCTATGAGTCCACAACGCTAAAAAGGTACTCAAAATCAACATCCCAAATTTACTTATCATCCATACCAAAACACCGTAAAACAACTCTCATCCTCATGCATCACGTACTAATTAATCAAAACTAATCATGTAACACACATGTAATCACATTAAAACATATTCATATCATCTCCTCAAATTCATATTATATCATATCATATAGGAATGAAAGTAGTTTTCACATTATAAAGATACTACTATTGAGAACCTACTCTCTCATACGCTACTCATTTGAGATCGAGTATTGTCGTTGTGTTATATCATATATACTAAGAGCTTGTTTATTTTTAGTTTTTCTTAAATTACTTCCAAATATGGTGATTGAGTAAACACGCAAACAATTGTTGTTTGTTTTGTGTGATGAATAATTGTCTGAATCATACTAGTTATACAAATATCAACAACTTTATAGAGAAAGCCACCCTTCATACTTTTTTGATTAAGTTTCTAACAAACAAGTTCTTAACGACTTATCATATTAAGCAAATTTTCAAATTAAGATAATTAAGGCAATGTTTGTGTTTAAAGAGAAGCACTTTTTTCACTTGTATTTGCAAGCGGAAGAGGAAATCAAAGAAGTACGTTTGTTTTTTTCTTTTGTCTGCAGACGAAGAAGAAATAAAAGAGCGCATCTGTTTTTCCTTTTACTCTGCATACTGAGAAAATGAAAGAAATGTGTTTGTTTATTTTTGGACATAAGAGGATTTTTTTTTCCTTTTCAATTTTGTAGATTATTTTTTTGTCTGATTATCATTTTTATATTTTAAAGACTTTAGATCCACCTCTTTTTTCGCAAACATGATTTTACAGATTAGACATAAAATTAAACTCTGAAATAACTTTTGATAAACACAAAAGCTAAAACAAAAAGCCCAAAAGAATTAGAAAAAAAAAGCCTGCATGTCCAGCCCACAAACAATGAGCTCACTCACAGACAAATCTTAGAGAGAGAAACAAACCTTTAAGAGAGAGAAAAACAAAATCGAAAGAGCTTAATATTGAAGACGAACATCATTACACACACAAAACACACACTCAAAAACACACACAAAACACACATTTATATATATTTATATATCCATCATTTCGAGTGATTCATTTTCATACTTTCAATCTCACTCGATTCCATCAACAAATTTTCTAGGGCATTTCTAGGGCACAGTTTTTCAAAATTTTGAAATTAGGTTAAATTAGTGTAATTAGGGTTAGGGTTAAGGTGTGTGAGGGTGTGATTGAGGCCTTTGGTGTTTGTAATTCAGGTAATTTGTTTCCTAACCCTAGAATTTTGTGATTTTTGTAAACCCTAGAAATGAAATTATTCTGAATTTGCGTGAATTATTTATTTTAGGTTATGGAATGTGTGATTATGATTGAATGCATTGTTAAAATAATAAAAATGTGAGTGAATGATGCTCAGGCGGTTTTTTGTTGCGTTAGGATAGTGCATTTTGTTACGGTTTGCGTTGATTGAGTGGTGTTAGCGAGGTTATGAAATGTGCGTATAATTGTATCGCGTGGGAATGGACTGTGTGTTGTGAGTGGCTAGCGGAAGGTGAAATGATAAGTGGGATGCGAGTAACGGTCTGATAATTGGATTTGGTAGTTTAATGAGATGTATGTTACGTCTATGGTAAATAGTGATTACCTGGATGTGGATTATAATTATATTCGTTTAGTTTTAGGATAAACACGTGGAATTATCATAAATAGTATCTATTCACTATTCATCTCGGTTTGCGTAAATAGTAACCTTTAACCATGGAAATATTTTGTCTTCATAATATTATTACTACTATAAACAGTGCCCACACTTACTCGCAAGGCACAAGTAATCTGGTTTAAACTTTTATTGCGAAAAAATAGTACATAGGCTGCCCAGATCTCCACACTTACTCGCAAGGCACAAGTAATCTGGCAAATGTTTGTTGGATGATTGATGTCTGTGATAAACTACTTGCTTGATATTGATGATTATGTTTTGTTCTTGTTTCAAATGGTAACTGTTTTCCACGAGATTTCTATGTATCGTGTTTCAAGTATATATAAGTTATTTCATGCACACATTGTACATTGCTGTATGAGTAAAAGATAGACTGATAGCAATGATAACAAATACCCCTTTAGGAGATTAGTTTGCAAACTTTCGGAAGATTTGTAGGTTTTAATAGTATTTTACAAGTTTAGCATGACTAGTTAAGCACACGTGGGAATATGACATCCAAGATGGTTTCCGACTAGTTGAAATGACAACTGACTCTAGAAAACCCAGACTATTTGTGAGCATGTTTATGCTACATATGCGCCATGAAATTTAGTAATCAAAAGTCTAGGATTAGTGTTAGACAATGCCCATTTGGCACCACTTCATTAAGATATGTAGTGTATGAATAATTATGTGCTTTAGTTATAATCTCAAGGGGATAGATTCTGTATGTTTAGGGTTTCATAGATAGTTACATTAGTGGAAGTGAATTCTCTTTCACAGTTTCACATTTTGAGTAAACGACTCATGTTTTTTTTCGTGTCTACTGTTTCTCAGCTTACTTGTGAATACTCTATTCCACTTAATCATATCTTTTTCATCACCTCGACTGTTTTTTTCCAGCCTGTAATTTGTGCAATTTCCCTTTCAATTAATCTATTGAATTTCATCCCAATGTTTTAGTATCACCCTAAATTTATCACTTTTTCCCTCTAAATAGATGTTATCTGATCTTTTTGCTCGAAAGAAGTTATTGAAATAGAGAATTTTAGGTATTACCATTGCAACTAATTGAGCATGAACAACTTTAGCTAGATCACTTTATGGCTATGTTCTTTGGTATGTTTAAAGATTTTTTATTTTATTTTATTTTCTGCGTGTGTTATAAATTTTTTCTTTTGTGTGTTTGCTGGTATTGTCTCTCACGTACACACGGTAGGTGCTTTAAGTGGGTATGCATGGATGCACTTCAGGAATTGCGCTTGTAGTCAATGCTGAACTTGATTCCATGGGAGGAGTTGGGATTTCGTCAACACCATCTCCGCAGCAATCATCAGATCTTGAGAAAACTCAAGCAGAACTTAGGTAACAGCGGTTTCCTTCTGTGTGCTGTGAACTTCTTATTTTTATTAATTCAAGGTGAACATAAGAGTGTCATTATCTATTGCAGGCAAACATTCAGCGCTGCCGAAAAGTTTAGAAGAGAATTAGAATTTCTGCAGAGTGTATGCTGATTGAATTATGATTATCTTCATGTTACAAATCATTTCAGTATAGATAGGTGGTTAATTTATTGTATTTTTGCAGGGTGGGGACCCGTTAGACTTGAAACCTGCAAATGAGGCGTCAATTAGCTTTCAGTCCACATCGCCAATTGAGCGACATCCTGAGCAGTTTGTGACTAGGTCTGTATCTAGTGTAAAATAATCAATTGATTATATAGTTTACAGCAAAAAATTCTTAAAATGATTAATTATAATTTATTTTATGTTGCTGTAGTGAAGCAAAAGGTAGTTCTGCTGAAAGTAGCGGTAGATTAGGGGCCCCTTCAGTCTGTGAACCAAACAGTGCTGATAATCTTATGCTATTTGATGGCGACAGCAAGTCAAATGATCTCGAAAAGAGATCTACTATCTTAGAGTTGCCTAAAAAATCATATAGGCGTAGGGTTAGATCTCGGCCAAGTCGTGATGGAGCCCGTTCAAGTTCTACTGATGCTTTTCGACACGTTTCCAAAGATTCGAGCTCAATGCCTAGAAGTCCAAATGCTAATATGGATCTTAAAAATTCTATTAGTCATTTAGAAAATGACTTAGATGGTATGCCAGCTGTACAATCATCCCTTGGCCCTGCGCATGGTCCATATTCTGGTGTTTTAGATACTAATGATGTACAAAACGCTCGAGAGAATCACCATGATCCGCTATCAAAATCTGATGGCCGAGAAGCACCACTCAAAATGGCTTCTACTGAACCTGAATCTGTTTTGGGTATGGAGCAGGTACATTTGACAGATTCCAAACGCCCTCTTAATGCAGATATGCAGTCATCTGAAAACCTGCCTTTTTCGGTTCCAACCAATGGTTTTGGAAATACAGAAGAGATAAAAAGTAGACATGATGATAGCAAGTCATCACGCACCCAAAGCAGTCAACGTTTTGATGATTATAATGGGCCATCGGAACAAAAGTTGGAAGGTAATAATGTAGGTGCTGAAAAGAAAGATAAGTTATTGAGTATTGACAAAGATAATTCTGATATATGTCATTCGACTAAAAATGAAGACGGGTCTGCTGTCAAAGAAGGTGTGAAAGGATCTGAATCTGCATTGCACACCGATTTTAATAATTCTGTCAGTATTAAAGAAACAGAAAGAAAAACCAGCAATCTTGTTGGCCCGAATTCCTTATCTCAAGAAGAAAATGCTTGCAGTAGCAGACCTCAGGGTTCAAATGATACCCATTTTCAGGAGTCTATTGATGGTGCAGAGCAAAATGGATGCTCTCAGGACAACTTGAAGTTGGCAACCAAAGAGCGTGAAGACTCTATTTTGGAAGAGGCTCGAATTATAGAGGTATCCTCATGGATTCTGAACTTTAAGATTTAGAATTTGATTATAACCCTATAAAAGTGTTCTTTATAGCTGATTTGAGATGTACTATAAACAGGCAAAACGTAAGAGGATAGCTGACTTATCTGCTAGACCTTTGCCACTGGAGGGACGTCTAAAATCTCATTGGGATTTTGTCCTTGAGGAAATGTCATGGCTGGCTAATGATTTAAGCCCAGGTGTGTTTTTAAGCGATTTCATGTATCAGTTTTCTTTGCTCTATAAAAGTATATTAATTGATTGGTAAAAGCTAGTTCCCTTACATTTGTATTTTTGTTTTGTAATAAAGGAATTTATGTGGCCATTTTGTGTAGCCTTTTGTGATTCTTAGCTTTCTATTTTTAAACAGGAGCGCCTTTGGAAGGTAACTGCGGCTGCTCAAATTTCTCGGAGAGTTGCTTTGCTTCGCTTGAGAGTGCAAGGACAAATTTCAGTGCAAAAACAAAAGGAAGTGTCTCGCACATTGGCAGAAGCTGTCATGCAGTTCTGGCACACGATACAGGTCTTTCAATAACTTATTAACTGCTATCACGAAAAGTTTATGTGAAATGGTTAATTACAACGGTAGATTTACTTTGCATTATACACAGTATACTTTTGCCACTGAACTCCTGCAGCTGAATGACTAGTGTTTATTCTAAATAATTTTCTAAAGCTAGATTATAATACACCTAAGAACTTTCTCAATAAGTAACTCCCAAGCTTTAGAAATGTTCTTTAGAATATTATGTTATTATATATATCATCTTTTCCATTGGCTCTATATTTGGTAAACCGTGTGTTATCTTTGGTTGGATAGACTAAAATTGGTTGATATTAGGAAAACCAAACCTGATATTGTACATTTTACAGATGAAATGCAAAGGACAGGAGTCACAAAACCATATAAAAGATCATGCAGTTGGGATTCAGAGATATGCAATGAAGTTCGTGAAACATAATAGCTCTGAAGCTCAGTACAATGCAACTGAAGCACCTGTGACTCATGATAGTACATCTGATCTAGGCATCATGGACCATTCATGGGAAGATAACCTGACAGAAGTATGGACTACACTTACTATCTTTGCACATCAGTTGCCTTTTTTTGCTACTCCATGCGACCTAAAAAATTGCCCACTCTTTTTAATGTTCAGAAATAGTTGTTCGGTTTTATTAAGAGTTCTATATATATTATTCCTTAAGTGAAAACGTTTTCACATACTCAAAGAAGTATGGACTACACTTACTATCTTTGCACATTAGTTTCCTTTTTTTTGCTATTCCATGCGACCTAAAAAAATTGCCCACTCTTTTTAATGTTCTGAAATAATTGTTCGGTTTTATTAAGAGTTCTATATATATTACCCCTAAGTGAAAACGTTTTCACATTCTCAAAAAAGAAGTATTAAATTAGTGGTCTAATAAAACAATCATTTTGAGACGGTGGGAGTATATGCTATTGGTACACGAACACATTGGTACAAATAGAACCATACCACAACCACTCTATAGTTCCAACACCAAGTTTTGATGCTCTTTAATGGAGATAACATTCCTTGGGTATTTGCGTAGATTTGTACATCTGTATTTCTGCTTCTAACTGGCTCGATCTAAACTTTGGTTTTGTGGAATGCAGGAGAACCTCTTTTATCAAGTACCACCTGGTGCGATTGAGGCCTACAGAAAGGCTATTGATTCTCATTTGCTACAGTTTGAGGTAAAACATGTCAGAGAATTATAGCATCTTGCAACCATTGTGGAACTGGCTTTTCTTATTTTCGTGCAATCTCACCTTCCAGAATTGCTTTCTATATATATTGAGGAATTATTATTAATTAACATATGCATGAATTCCCATCGAACTAGTAGTTAGTCTCTAATATTTAATCCTCAGGTATTGAAACTGTTGTTTGCAGTGGTTTTGTAGAAAAAGAAAGAAATAGGATAATAATGAACTTGAAAAGTAAATCACACTCGATTTTAAACCTTTTAAGTGTATATCGGTTGCGTGAAACTGGACTGAACATGTGAGATGGGGTAAATGGAAATTTGACCCTTAGATTTGGGACAGCTGGGTTGACCACTTAATTGAAAATATATGAAAAAGAGAATTCGCAGATTAGTTAACAGTGGGTATGTATTTTTATGGACTCGATGACTAATTTTTCTATTTCTATAATTTGTCTTAGAGGGAAGAATGAGGAATGAGGATATTTGAAATGTATTATCTGTTTTCTACCTTCTAATTTGGAAGAACGAGACTACAAGAGTACATTACTTGGTTAAATGGCTAAGGCTTTTCTGAGTTTCTTAGCAAGTTGTTGGGATTTACATTTAGATAAGATTTTGATTAACATACAATATGTAGGGTAATTAGAGCTCAATTAAGTTTATGGCAACATTGGTAATATATGCTATATTATCCATTTAAGTGGTTTAGTTAACATGTCTGATAAATTGTGCAAATCTACATTAAAAGCAGAATTTATAATTAGAATGAGAAATAAGCTATCGTACAATTAAAACGGAGTTTAGCACCTCAAATTGAATCTGCAAGATCATGTCTATAAAATTCACAAGCTATATATATTATAAACTTTCGGGATTCATTTATAACTTATGAAAAGTTGATTACTGATGATGGTCTTTTACACACTTTTAGATAACCGGCAGTAGCATACAAGAGGAAGTGGACACATCTTGCCATGATGCTGTTGCAGGTATTATTATAGTCTTGCTGTAGACCTTTTAATAGTAATTTTACCAATTCAGACTCTTAACTATATGTGGATTTTGAATTTTGAAGATAATGCTTTTGAAGAGGAAGAGGGTGAAACAAACACATATTATTTGCCAGGTGTGCATGAAGGCAGCAAATCCACGCAACCTACTCAAAATAGAAGGAAAAATTATCAGTTTTATGGCGGAAGAGCATATGAAATGGCAGGTGATTTGACATTCGGTAGTCAGCCCTCTGTGTTGAGTGGGAAACGACCAGGCAGCAATCTAAATGTCGCAATTCCAACAAAAGCAGTGCGTACTGCATCAAGACCGAGGACTATAAGTCCATTTAATGCCGGAACTTCTGGGAGCATACAAGCACCAAATAGGACAGATGCTTCAAGTGGTGACACTAATTCCTATCAGGATGAACAAAGTACTCTACATGGAGGGTCTCAAATACCGAACAACAATATGGAAGCTGAGTCGATTGGAGATTATGAAAAGCAGCTACAGTTTGACTCCATGGAAGTTTCAAATAGACCTAAAAAGAAAAAGAAGACAAAACATCCAGTATGTACATATTCACTGAAGTTCTTAAATGTTTTTCAACTGCTGTGACTAAATTTTGTCTTATGGTGTTGCAGGGATCCACGTTTGAGCACAGATGGCAACTTGATTCTAATTTTCAGAATGACCAGGTATAGTTTTGAAAAAGCTAAACTACATATTTTTATTTGTAGCGTATGCAGCTGTAAGTGATGAGGGTGTATAATCTAGTTGCTGAAGAACATTTTAGTAATATATGTTGTATAATAAAGACTTAAAAAACTGGACTGAGATGCAACTTGGTCTATTTTTAAACGCTGTCTGATAAAGGATAACTTATCCACCAAAGTCATGTTTTCTTGATTAATGTAATGGACATAAGTCTTGGATATATATAAAATAGATATATCATAGATTCTTGCCCTCATTAAATGGTTTTGTGTTGCTTCAGTTGAAGCATTATTCCCGTTTACTTAAATACTTGAACAACATGCTTCGTATAGTTTTACAATGATTGTTTAGACGTTGTTGGGACAGAATTGCAAGTTATTTCATTCATATCCGGGCTTGATGCCAATATTTAAATTCAGATTGATGGTTCCATTGTTATTTTATTTAATGAGTATCTAATTATTTTTTTATTTTTTTATTAATGAAGAAGGATCACTCAAGAAGGAGGCTAGATACACATCAATTTGACTCTAATGGAAGCAGCGGTATGGCTCTTTCTCTTCTCTTTTGTGTGTCTTTCATAATTTGGAAAATTAATTAAATTCATTGTGTAAATTTCTCAATGATACTTGATGTGACATTCATTTGACAAGCTTATTATATTGGTTATTCCAAATTCTTCTTCAGTGGCTTCTCAAATGAGCAATATGTCCAACCCAAATAAGTTCATGAAATTACTTGCCCGTGACCGCGGTAGGAAAGTCAAAGCACTTAAGGTATTATGACGTAACAAGTTTCAGTATTATATATCACTCTCTAAATTCCTCTTATGTGGCTTATTGATGTATAATTATCTCTGCAGACACCTGCTGGGCAGCCAGGTTCAGGAAGTCCGTGGTCACTATTTGAAGATCAGGTTAAACATTTTAGTTTCTTTTCTGCTTTCACTAGTTACATATATATATTTTTTTGTTAATGTTGTTTGTGAGATGTCTTATAGAATTCTCTTTTCTTTGACAGGCACTTGTCGTGCTTGTACATGATATGGGTCCGAACTGGGAACTTATAAGTGATGCCATTAACAGTACTTTGCAATTCAAGGTACCATGTGCCAATTTTTATTTTTTTATTAATTTTTCTGAGCTTGATCAATTACTCTTGGTTATTTCAACATTTACTCTTTTAATTAAGATTTTATCTTGTCTTACATTTTTCATTTATTATCTTTGACCATCCCCTTAAACCAGTCATGTTTAACACTTTTAACTACTAATCTAGTCATGTATGATGATATGAATACTTTACTCTTCGCAACTTGTGCAGTGCATCTTCCGGAAGTCAAAAGAATGCAAAGAACGCCACAAAATATTAATGGATAGGAATACTGGTGATGGAGCTGATAGTGCTGAGGATTCTGGCTCGTCTCAACCTTATCCATCTACTTTACCTGGCATTCCCGAGGCAATATTTATAATTTATTTAATTTCATGTGTTTTACATGATAGTATCGTATTTGAATTTGCATTCGTTAAGACCCCTAATTGTTATGTTTCATGCAGGGCAGTGCACGACAATTATTTCAACGGTTGCAGGGACCAATGGAAGAGGATACACTCAAAACTCATTTCGAGAAAATTATTATAATTGGTCAAAAACAACATTATAGAAGGACACAGGTGACTATTTTTCAGTCATTTTTCTATTTTAGTTGAAAGTTTTAGCATTTTGAAATTTCAAATCCTTAGTCACATATTCTGATTCATTTTTATTGCGAAGAATGATAATCAGGATCCAAAACAGTTGCAACAGCCTCATAGTTCACATGCATTTGCTCTTTCCCAAGTCTTCCCGAATAACCTCAATAATGGTGGGCAAGTCCTTACGTGAGTTATTTCTTATTTCTCAGTTTTATTTTTATGTTTTTTGCTTTATTCATAAATCTATAATGCTAATTTCGGCCTCATTTTGCAATTAAGGCCTCTTGAACTATGTGAAGCAATGCCACCAACCCCAGATACACTTCCAGTTGGTTTTCAAGGTCCTCATAGTGGCGGCTTACCGCCAATGCTTCCGGGTTCTGGTTCTGGTTCCACCTCAGCACCCGCTTCTTCCAGTTCGGTTCATGGCAATAACCTTCCCTCTGGATCTTCACTGAATCCATCTGCTAGGTAATCCTGTAACTAAATTGGGAGCACTTGTTTCATCTAGGAGTGTTCATCCGGACGAACTGAACTGGACTGGACTGGACTGGACCAGTCTAAATATATCTGGTTCCAGTGTGTAACCAGTTCTGTCTGGATCCGTACAAACTAAGTAGGAACATGGGGTATTTTATAGAGAGTTCATTTAAATAGTCAAATTGGAGATGATTTTTACAAAAATATCAAAAATATATGTGGCAAATTAACCGACCATTCCGCTAAGTGTTTTTGTGGACTGAGCTTTTTTTGGGAACCTAATCGCCTTCCAAAATCCAGAAGAATGTCAAAAAAGAAAAGAAGATATATAACTACGAACAAATAGTCAATTCCGCAAATAAGAATCTAATTTCACCAAAAAAGTATTTTGCAGTAAGTTTTGCAAAATTGATGGTTATTTTGGTATAAACACAAATTTATACAGTATCTTTTATACTTTTGATGAATTGCTCTTTTGTATATTATCTCTACTACATTATAAAGCATTTAGGACATTCCCAAATGGAAGTCTTAAAATATTAAGCCTACACACGTACTTGTTATGGAATTGTGTCTTAAACACCTACAATTAATGTAACTAATAAAACACCCCTACATGAAAAATACAACTAATAAAACAAATGGTACAAATGATGAAGGCTACTAACTAATTTAAACACCTGCAATTAATGTAACTAATAAAACACCTCTACATGAAAAATACAACTAATAAAACAAAACAATGGCAAGTGACTAACTAATGTGGTCATCATTTGTTTGACATGATATAAACCAGCCATATGTTTTCTAATTTTACAATCACTTATTTTAACCAAAGCGTAATGACCCTTTAACTACCTTAATATTTTAAGCGTAATAGCCATATGTTTTATACTTTTCTCTTTATCTTCGTTTATGTCATCTTTCTCATCTTCATGTTTTCTTTTTGACAAACGCCTTACATTTATTATCGTAAGAAACAATGGTCGAGTACCTATTAACTCCATACTACTATTCGCATTCGTCATGAAAAACATATAATCAGAAAATATTAGTTGCCGGAAATTTTAATTACAGGGTACCCACTGGCAAGCGGGTACCCTGCTAGTAAGAAATATAGATATAGAAGGTTGAAGGTTTGATTTTGAACATTAGTGAGGAAACCGAGAACTAGTTTTTGGTAGAAAACTCAACCTCAAAATGAACCAAATACACCAGATAGTCCAAACTTTTTTTTTTTTTTTTTTTTTTAATTTGGTCTAAACCGATTTGTGACATCTGTAATTCTGATTTTCAATTGTTTTCTACCCATATAGGGAGGGAAGATATGGGAACCCTAGAACAGGGTCATTATCTGTAGATGACCAGCAAAGAATACAACAGTACAATCAAATGATATCTGCTAGAAACGCACAGCAGCCCAGTTTGGCTTCTGGGTCTCATGCAGTAAATGATCGAGGCGTGCGCATGTTGCCAGCTGGCAATGGCGTGGGGGCTATGGGTGGGATGAATAGAAACATGAAGATGGCTAGACCAGGCTTCCAAGGGATTCCTTCGCCATCTATGTTGAGCTCTTCTGGTACAGCAACACCAACCTCTGCCAGTATGCACTCTGGTCCAGGAAACTCGATGTTGAGGCCTCGTGATGCTATGCATATGATGCGGGTGAGCTCTATAGCATTTTGTTTTATTTTATGGAAGATGATCATAGTAGCCATGAAAAAGTTGGGCTTATATCAAAATTAGCAATAAATTGTGCTAAAACATTTGGGGACCAATCTATTTTGCGGAAACTTTTCCGGAAAAATGCATAAAAAAGAAAAGAAAAGTAAATGGTAACTCCGCAAGGTTTGTCAAAAATTCAAAAGTATATTCCAAAAAGCTTCTTTGTTTAAAAAAAGAGTAGTTCGTAAATTTATTTAACTTTTTGCCGATATGAGGGGTTTATGTTGGCATTAAGAGTTTTCTCGGTTATTCTTTTAAAGCCATAGAAGAATCGTAATTCAAAGAGTAAACTGCAAAATCCGTCCATGTGGTATGTCCATTTTGGCATAAACCATCCGTAAACATCACCCCTCTCTGATGTTTTGTGCCAAAATGGACAAACCACAAGGACAGATTTTGCAGTTTACTCTAATTCAAATTATGCACCACATTCACAGGATACCGTCTTTTGTGCTTTCTTTTAAATCTCGAGTCACTGGTAGCATATTGGCATTTTTTCATCTTTTGGTTATGTTTCCGATCTTGTAACATTGT
Organism: Chrysanthemum makinoi; assembly: GCA_910596185.1. Lineage (NCBI taxonomy): Eukaryota > Viridiplantae > Streptophyta > Magnoliopsida > Asterales > Asteraceae > Chrysanthemum > Chrysanthemum makinoi. The sequence goes on along the minus strand of OU343216.1, from coordinate 36,132,537 downwards.
CTTCTACTTTATTGCTACAGCCCAACCATAATACAGACCAGCAGGTTTCACAAAGTGGGACCACTCAAGGAGTTCCTGCGTTTGCCAGTGGAACTAATTCATCATTCCCAAATCATTTGTCTCAACCACCTGCCCAGTCATATCCGCGTCCAATTTCTCCCCACCAGTCACCACATGGGCTAAGTAGTAATTCCCATCATCCAAATCATTTCCAAGGACCCCCAAATCATGCAACCAATACACAACATCCAGCTTACGCAGCGAGACTAGCTAAAGAGAGACAACTTCAGCAACAACGTTTACTACAACAACAGCAACAATTTGCACAACAAGATTCTCAACTTCCTGTTTCTTCTCCACAAAATACTACACGCTCTTCTTCCCCGCCGGTATCCATGACTCCGAAACATCTTGTACCACCACCTAATGGGCTTGTGCGGAACCCACAAACAAGTGGTAGCCAATTAGTGAAACAGCATAGACAACGCCCATCACAGCAGTTCCAACAACCCCATCAGCAAAGACTACAGGTGCCACCTCAGCAGCAACCTAAGCTTATGAAAGGTGGAAGGGGAAATATGATTGTACCCAATGATTCTCCACTAGTGAATGGCTTTTCAGGCACTCAATCTACTGCTGGCAAGCAATCTGTACCTCATTCTGTAAGTCAACAGCAACAGCAGAAGAAATTTTCTGGTCAAGTACAAACTGCTTTATCAAAGAATCCTTCTGATTCATCTGATAGTAATAGCAATTATCAAAATCATGCTCCATCAGTGGTTGCCTCAAGTATGAACAACCAACAGCATCAGTCTCTGCTAAACCAGAAGTTGGTGAATCAAAAGCAAGCATTAAGTCCGCACAAATTGCTGCTTAATCGAAAAGTCAATACATCTGACCAGCCTGCTAGCAAGCTGCAAGCTCAAACCGAGTCACTAACTACGATTGTCCCAATGCCTCATGCACCTTTTACTGATGCAAATAGTAGTGAAGCCCCTGTTGTTTCTTCGCCTGCAGCTCCAGATAATGCAGAAACACAAATGTCTCCCCCTCAAACAAGTGGTGCGAGGACCGAGAGTGAACATTCCGGACCAACAGTTAATCAAGTTACAGTTCATAACCAGTCTTCATCAGACGGCTTGCCTGATACTGTTGGGCATGATACCGGTGTACAGATGCAGCAGCAGCAGCAGCAGCAGCTTCCATCATAACTACTACCTCTTACCTGCTAATTTTAGATGGGAATAGTGCACTCTCTGTAACAATTTCTTTTGAGTGGTTCTGACCCCTAATGTTTGGGTTGGGCTGTCATTCCCATGTTAGAGCAATTTCAGGTTTGTTTTACCTTATATCTTCTTTTTGCTTTCCCTTTAATGTTATATCTGCATCTCTTTCGTACTGTAATTAACACCATAGACATCACTCATAGAGTAAATCATAAAAGACTTACAATTCCATTCAGCTTAAAAATGCAAATAATGAGACTATGATGAGTAAGAGATAAACTTTATGAGATATTATATGCTACTACATTAGAAACCAAATATAATTGGGAATTTGGACGATTTACGGCTCTACTACCTTGATCCTTTACTTGCATAGTTGTATCTTCCACCCTACCTGTAAAATTGCCAATATATTATTTAGAAATAAAAGTTGTGACTTTGTTACGTGATATGAAATCGTATTACCTCATTATGTAAGAACTGGTGTTTATAAAATAACACTTAGTTGTGCAGACTGCTGATTGGTGTTTTTGATATATCTTGCAGATAAAGCTCGGTCCCATCAGGCAAACGATGGAAGAGGCTGCAGTTTGTGTTTCTTAATGTTACAATAGGTTAACTGAACTGAAGTAATCTTGACAGGGCTAATTCTTGGGTGTTGTGTATAAAATCATGAGGAGATGGAGGAAGATAAAGAGTTATGTGTACAGGACTTCCATCCCTTGTCTTTTAAACACTTTTTTTATTATTATTTTTCTCTTCTTGAACCCCTAGATTAGCCCTATGTATTAGTACCCTTTTTGTAATAGGCGGGTAGTTATCATTGTTATTGGCTGAAGCCCGGGGGAAATTTTGTGAATACTAGTGTATACTTAGATCAATGTTGTTAAAATGATCTCCATCGCGTCATTTCAATGAGCACATCTGCAGTTCCTGCAACTTGTTAGCCGCTTTTTTCAGTTTTAATTGGTTAATCCCGAGTATTCTAAGTGACTCGGGATGGGATCCATTTTATTGGTAAATGAATGGTGACTGACTAGTTGTTGTATTTCTTGTTTTGTTGATGATACGACATGTGATATATTTCCTTATTGTCACTAGTAAAATAGGCTTTTTCATCATCATATGTTTCCTAAGTTGATTTGTTTTGCAAACGTCATAGGCTCATAGCTCTTACTTTGCAAACATCATAGTTGATTTGCAATTACGTTTAACATTGCATTTATTTGCCTTCCAGGCCCATGACCCAATGCATAACCCGTCTTAAAGGGGTGTTTATCGGTTTGGATTATTTGGGTTGATTTTTTTTTCAGCCAAAACTGAAACAAAATCAAAGTGGATTAAAACCGAATTTGAGTTTTTGGGTTGACCTGAAAAACTCGCATTTCAAAATTTGTATTTTTTTTCATTTAATTATTTACATTTTAACACCAAATGTATAATTATAAAAAATAGTTTATATATACTTAACTATATAGTGAAAGAGATACATTACTAACTAAAAATAAGATTTACGAACTTAAGAATTCTTAAATCGGTATTAGAAAAAGGTTTCAGTGATTTCTTATTTACATAAATATCTTAGAAAAGTATATTGGTATGAGTTTGGTTTCGGTTCAGTTCGGTTGACGTTTTGCCAAAATCAAATAGGTAATTCGGTTTGGTTTTGACCAGAGAATGGATTTACAAATTCGGTTCGGTATTATTCGGTTTCTGTTCCTGTCAATATTACCTGAATTATGAACACCCCTATGTCTGATTGTCCGACCTTTTATATTTTACCACTTCTGCGCCAAACCAAAACATTACTGATTTGGTTGGTTTTGGTGTTAGGTGTCGCACTTGTGCTTTGACTTGTTTATGAATACACGACAGATCTAAAATTTCAAAACTTCGGTTCATATACAAAGCAATTTACATGTTTTTATCATTGGATAATGACACTGGCAGGTCACTACCAAGTTACATCCCTTGTCTCAAATTCATTACAAATATTTTAAAACCCTCAAGATCACAGGGAAGGTTTAGAAACGAGTACCAATAGTACATCTTTATGCATCGAATACCTAGGTCCATCGATAGTAAGTAACTAAGTACCGTAAATCGCATCCCATAAGCAAAAAGATGCTACACAAACACAATTTTCACACCAAGATTTTATTTTGGTCCCTAAAATCCCCCTTAAAACGTGCTTCTAGATATGCACAAGAACTTAAATGATCTCTACAAGAACCAGTCATAACATACTTCAGTTGCTCGATACAAATATAATAATATATATCTAGGATTAACCTATAATAAAGTAAATGCATCACATGGCTTCATCAAGTAATACACATATGTAGACAAGTCAAATCCATTTATACCATTTTACTCTAAACCAAATACACGAAAGTTCAAATCTCGGCTACATCTCTGAATCTTTCCCATGTTAAATAATCTACTAATACTCAGACATGAAAGTTGTTTTAAACCTACAAATTTGCAACAATCTAGTTATTAAATAAGAGCAAATACAGCTTATTGACTACACATTAGACGACCTGAAACGTTGAACCTTGAAATCTTGGATTGTCATTTGGCAGACAGACTGTGTGTTTTATTTGAGCCACCGAAAGCCCTATTCACTGTCTCGACAAGCATCTGTTGTGATTCACGAATCATTTCCATCCTCTTATCCTCCATTTCCATTCTATACCGTTCCACATCCCTTATCATCTCAATCTTATTTTTCTCCATCCTTACAAACTTTTCAGCAAAACCCTTTATTTCCGCAGCCAATTGTGTTACCACCCCTTCATCGCCATCATTATCACTACCATGGTCATCTTCTTCTTCTTCCACCTTCTTCTGAACACCGTAACTCGCCTGATAATATTCTCTAGGCTTATGAACAACCGGAGTCCTCAACCCCTTCACAATCCTACTCACACCATCCGAAAACGGAAGAGTACCAACTAAACCACCATTCACATTACCACGATCATTACTATTAATATTCCTAACCCTCGCGCTTCTCTTACTAACAAGAAACTCACCACCCACAACATCACTTTTCCGCTTCTTACCATTCACATCACTCGGTTTCCCATACTCCACCACTTCCATAGGCGACGACGAAATAGGCAAAGGCCCTTTCTCCAAATTATCCATCATCTTAAAAAAATCCCACGCATTCGCTCTAGACCTTGGCTTCCCCCTCTCCTGACGGTACCTTTTACGCAGCTTTTCCATCTTATGACGACACTGCTTAGAAGTCTTGGTAGGCTCATCATACCCACAACGCGCAGCCACAGTAACAGCTACCTCCTCCCACTGACCCGCCTTCAAAGGCCCTTTCTTTATCGAATACCACTTCTCCTGATACGCTTGGATTAAATTCGCGGTTTCGTCATGAGTCCAAGGCGATATAACAGGTTTACTAGGTATATAGTTAGTAACTGCATTATAAAGTGGTACTCCTAGTGGTAGTTCCTTATGTGGTGATTTAGGACTAGGACTCCTAGAGCTCGGTTTCGGGTTATTTTCGACTTCTACTAGAGATAAAGATTCATTATTATTATCTTCAGTTTCTGATGGTGGTGATGATACCTGCTGTGCAACTGGTGATTCACCTTTAGGGTTTGTATCAATTTCCGGCGGTGGTAACGGCGACGGCGATGATGGTTTTGAAATGGGTCTTTCCGGTTGAGCTTCCGCCGTTGACGGTGACGGCGGTGGGTTTTCAATTGGTGATTCAACTTTAGGGTTAGGGTTAGGGTTTTCCGGAGGATCCACGTGAACATACGGCGGCGGTGATGGTGGTGGTTCCTTTATGTCATGGTTTTGTTCGGTGGCTGACGGCGGCGGTGACGGTGGAATTTCAACAACTTGTTCTTCCGGCGGCGGTGGTGGTGGTGGTTGGTCAACGGGGTATTCAGTTAATTGACAGTCAACTGAGTTAAGTGATGGGGAATAAGGCATATTGGAGTCTATAAACTCCTGGTCTTCCTCAACTGGTGACGTCACCGTCACCGTCGGTGGTGAACCGCCAATCTCGGATTGTTGTTGTTCTAGTTCATGGGGTGGAGATGCCATGATTAAAGGTGGGTTGTAAATTGTGGTGGCGTGTGGCGGTGGTGGTGGTGGTAGGTTGTTGAGATAATATGAGTGAATGGTAACTGGGTGGGTGGTTCTAAAGTGCAAACAAGTATGTGTGTCTTGTACTTTCCTACTATGTTATCTTGTACCTCTTACATTATAAGAGCAATCCGTATGAGATACCGATAATATGTCATTCGTCCCAACTATAAACCAATAATATGTTATAACCATATGTTATGTTGCGTGTGCCAAATGTCCTCAAGCCATCTGAATAGAACAAGTCATTTTTTTTTAGTGAGTAATTATTTAGTGGGTTATTTTGTGAGACTCAATAACATGTTAGTGGTGTATTATGAGAGAGAGTGTTTTAGTTATTGATGTGTTATTGGGTAAGTGATGAACGCTGGGTTATACCAATAACGTGTTATCCGCTCTTCCCTCACCACTCTCTAAAAGAAGGGTGCCATCACACTTGTTGGGCGTCATTCCTACGTGGCCATCATTTTGGCGCTGCCAAACTCGCGCCACCACACCACCCACCTTTGGCGTCAATGAAAATGTGGGTAAACTAACGCTGCGTCATTTGTCGATTTGGTTGACTATTTTGAAAATTTTGACCATTTGAAGTATCAAACGGATACTTTTCAATTTTTTTTCCCACGTAAATATTACTTTATTTTACCAATTTTCACACAAGAAACTTAATTATATACCACCAAAAATCATGACTTATTCGTTTCCACATACTTTCGATGAAGTCCTAGCTTGTGTTGAGAAACTAATTGAGGAGGATACCGTTCGTCAACAAGCTTTGATCGACTTAGCTATGCAATTTGACAAGGCAATGTGAAGCTAAAGATGATATGCAGAAAGCGTATGAGAATAGCAATGACATTCCACAAGAAAACCATGCTCAAATAAAGGTTTTTAAACGAAGAATCTTTGAAAGATTACGAAATGCATAATGCTCTGTTTAGAAAAGCCGGGAAAATACAAGAACTAATCAATGCTAATTTTGTTTGGCTACATGAAAAATACAATTAGAACGATTATGTTTTAGTTTTCGTATTGTTTTTTAAATGTCGTATTGTAATTTCTATTTTCATTTAAATGAATGACAATTTAATTTCTTTGATTTCGTGCATGTACAATTTATGTTTTGAATTCGTATTACTCCAACGCTATCTTTCCCCCTATAAATACCCGTTTACCCTCATTCATTTTCTCACACAACTTCTTATCAAACTCTCTCAACTATCATTTATTTTCACACTAACACTATGACAGAAGAACCAAACGAGGTGTGAAAGGATATCATTAAGCGACTACGGACCGAACAACAAAAGGATGTGATTCTGGCTAACAACTTGTTGGGTGAGATGACTCGTTATCTCACCCAGAAGATTGACCGTACTGAGGAGAAAGAGGGTGCAGTCGCTGCCTCTCGACCACCCACTTAACAACTACGGTTTGCATACTCTGCTACTGAGCTCGGAAGCAGATACGCATATCACTACCGCCTTGAGGGGCCATTAGGGAAGGAGTAATGAGAAGCATAAATGAGAAGGAAGATTTGATCAACAATTATTGAGTAATATAAAAGCTCAAATTATGATTTTAATTTTCGTATTGTATTTTAATTACCGTATTCTATTTTAATTTTCGTATTGTATGTTTTTTTTAGTTTCATATTGTATTTTTAATTTACGAATAAATATTTAGTTTTTAAAAATTTGGAAAAAAATATGACGTGGGCCCCCAAAAGTGTGAAACGGCACGCGATGTCGCATGTGAAACGAGGGAGAGGTATTATAGGGTTTGTGTGAATATGAAATGTGAAATGCCGACTAATTTGGTAGAGTACCAAACCGTTGTAGTGTAGTATAGGTAAGACATGAGGGATTGATCGTTCTCTCGGGGAATAGTGAGAGAGGCTCGAAGTGTATGAAAAATTAACTCTAAGGGTTGAGGGAAGATTATTTTTGGTCTTTTATATTTTATTGGAAAGCAAGTAAAATCTCGGGTTTGGAAGAGTTGGTTTTTAAACTAATAATAATACTAAATTAAACTAAACTACATATGCTATAAAGTAAACTGGTCAACTTCATATATGAGTAAAGTGTATTTACTTATAATTGCATTATATTCTCTAGTTATCTTTTATTGATTAGTCGAATTGTCACGTCATTGTTTAATTAGAGCGTTGAATTCCTTAATATCAGCGGGGTTGGTTACTCCCTAAATCCTATTAACTATGTTCTAATTGAGCAGCGCCTAAGAATGCCCTTTTAATTCTCAAGTTCCAAAATACAAACACAATTCACGCATTAAATACAACGAACATCAAGTTAATAAATAACTACGCGCTTAGTCAGACATTCAAGCTAGTATAATTAGACCTAGCCGGTTTTCTACTCTCAACCCAAAATCAACTAATTAAACAAAGAGACGATCTGTAACTAGGTTTCATGCAATCCTAAGCAAATACTAATAGACCTAGCCTAGCATGGTAAAGAAAAGAAAAAGATAAAGAAATCAAACAATCAAACGTAAAAATAGTTGAATGATTGATTAAACAACTTATCTCTTCAATATATAAGGAGTCTTGGGGCCAAAAGGCCTACAAAAATCAAGAAAATCGTTTTAAGGTTTATCTCCCCACAAAGTTCCACACCTTATAATGAAATAAAGCAAAAATATATATATTATTACATTAGATTCGTGATATTCAGATGATTGTTTGAGTCTCGGAGGATTTTTAAACACTGGTTTGGATTGGAACGTGACCGGGTGAGTCGCACGACTCAAATTTGAGATCTGTTTATAAACTATTCTTGCTCCGTTGATTTTAATTTGTGTCGTGTCTTGGTGATGTTGGTGTTGCGCTTGGGTCAAAAGGGATAACGCAAACCCGTAAGTGTTTGAGTGTGTTGTTTCAGTCACTATGAAACACCACTTAAGTGTCGGGTTGGCCTTGTTTCGAAGATAAATAAAAGAGTGTATGTTAGTGTTTGCGTTGTTTTGTAAACATGTCGAGTACGGGTTTACTCATACTGTGATTGATTCGTCTATTTGAAGCATTGAAAAACCTGCATTATATTTGTTTATACCGGTCTTGCTATCAAGTTAAAAGGAAATACCATAAAGTGCTAGTTTGTGATTGCATTGTAAATTTGGTTTTTGTATTTGCGTTTGTTGTAGCTGGTTAGGTGTGTTTAGTTGACTCACGAGCTCGGGCCAGTAATTGTATTAGGTGTGTTTGTTTGGGCCAAGAGCCCACAAAAAAAAAAAAAAAAAAAAAAAAAAAGTTAAGATTGTGTTTGGGTTGTTTGATGAGCCAACCAAATAAGAGTAAAATAGAGTGTGGGATTAGTCTATTTAACCTAAGTACTAATGTTATCAGTTTTCGATTATTGAAACATTTAACTAACGAGTTCTATTTGTTTACTTGTGATCATGGTATGTTTCAGATACTATTGGGAATTGATACTTGAATTTAGATAATGCAGATACTTAATGGGATTTGAATACGGATTATGATTTGGACTTGGTTATTTATTGGACATTTGGATCGTTATTGGATTTACGATATTAGACGATGGAAATTATTGGACATTTTGGGACAAGACGGTATAATATATTAGACTCGATAAGAATTTAATATATTAGACACGGATCTGACACAAAATATTCAATAAAGGCAAAGGCTAATAATTACACGAATGATAACGATAAACAAAGCATATAAAATATTGTAAGTAAAATTTGGTTCATTCAAAAGTCACGATAACTTGGGAAATTTTATAAATTGACGCGTCATGCCAAAATTTATAAAAACATTTTAACTTATATTTTAAAATTCAAATCTCTTTTATTGTTATAAAACCCGAGAATCTAAACAAGTGTTCTTTTTTAAGTTGTAAAAACCTTATTGTTTGAATTGCAAATTCAAACTTATCATTGATTATAAAACATGTTTGTTTATACGAGTTATTTGGGAGTATAGGGTAAATACCGAAACTTACCAATTTAATTACATTTGACATGCTTCTTCGTTGTCGCTTTCTCGACTTCTTTCTTGTCACTGTCTTCTTGACGTGAGTCGTGGTCAATACTTTTTTTTGACTATTCCTCATAATATATTGGGATATATATTATGCTTTTGTGTGAGTTACATTTGGATGCATAATATACTTTTTGCGTGAGTTGTATGTCGAGTCTATGTTTTCTTACCACTACATGAAACGTTGATACTAAACTTTTTGAGACATTGATGCTGGATTTTTGAAATCTTTGATACAAGTATTCCACGAAAACTAAGACACGTTATCTTTCGTAAATTCATTTGCTCAGCTAGACGTATTTTGAGATAGAAAACTACTATTCGGTTGTGTCGGTGACATACCGTTGTGCCGTGCTGTTTGATCATCGATGTGCTTTCCTTATTGATATCGTTGTGTCTTCTTGTGAGACTGTTGTACTTTGCTCATTGGTGCCAGTTGTGATTCTTGCGTTACTTCATTTGAGGTGAGTTCATGGCCCTACTTTTACTGCTTTTTAAAACTGTTTTAGGGAGAATACATGCTCGTTTTTACTAAATGCAAATGCTTGATTGATTTGAATACGCTATTGATAACTGATTTGGATGAAATGTGTAATTTGGTTTGAGTACGTTTTTATATGGACAAGATTTTGATTTATATTAAATGATTTGATTGGACCTAGTAATGTTTTGTAAGCTATTACGCGTAGGCTAAGGTTAGAAACCCAAACGCGTTTATGTATTGTTGATTCCTGACTCAGGATAGTGCGAATGTTATGGATAGATCTATCGTGGTTGACTACCCCGTATGGACTTTGGACATCCACTTGCCATGAACTAGTCTGTCTGGATTTGGGATGTTCCAACTTGTCATGACGTATAACATGTTGGATATTGCGTGTGATTAGAGACAGTTACGGCCCGTACTGTCTAGCGTTAGTTTCGTAACTTAGCCTGCCTAATAGTTTTTTTTTTATATTATACTGTGATTTAGGAAATGTGAGCCTATGGTAAATTTTGACTTGTTTGTGAAAGATTATATGCGCTTGAAAACCTTGTGGTCCACATTACTATTTTATGTAAGGTAAACTCTGTTTTCGTGACATTGTGTGCGTCACAATGATCGAAAGACTCTTTTGAACTCACTATACTTTTATGCAAACCTATGAACTCACCAACCTCGTGTTGACACTTTTAGCATGTATTTTCAGGTATTGAGGCAATAGTTTACTTTTGGAGGCGTTTGGGCAATGACATGGCATGGTCATAGACGACTCTGATAATTGAGTTTGGGACCGCTTATTTATTATGAGCCTGTATATCCGCCTTAAATTTTATTGTAAACTTTGATTTATATTGAATAAATGAGTTTTCTTAAGAAAAATCCGTTATTCTATACTTGTGTTGTGATACCAATTAGTAGCACCCATGACTTATATGCTTCCGCTAAACCCGATTTATGGGGGTGTTACAGCTGGTATCAGAGACTAGGTTATAGAGAACTGGGCAAATTTTCAAAACCTATACTTTAATCGCTTTTACGAAAACTTAATCCTATGACCGACATGTGCCTGCCTGCCAAGCTGATGCCTCACTTGTAACTTTGATTTGATGATATATTTGATGAGATATGTGTCTTGTTATTGGGATGAGTGTATCCACGTATTTTCTCTATTTGCTATAAGTATCTTCGACATACTTATGATTACGTATCATACCTGTAGTAGCGTTACGCCTCTTTGCCTGCGTAATCTTATCTTTCGTCCTCGAGTGTGGACATTTTTTTAGGTCTTTTGGAACGAATTTTAGAAGTGAAGGACATGGTGCTAGGTTAACTAAGTCGAGTATTTAAAATTATTGAACCTCGGTGAATATAGACTGATCACCTATATTAAGTCAGGGATAGTGGGACATAGCCTGATCACCTATGTCCGAATCAAAGGTGAATTTTGCGATATACTAGTAGTAGTTATAATAGTGTTATGTTCGGTTGGTTTTCGATTTGGGTTTTGAAAGTGGAAAAGTTTTGAATGAGTATACGAGCATGGAATATTATAAAAGTTTACCTTCACACAACACACTGGCATCAAAATTCTTGTTCATCGCGATACTTTTCCTCTCATATGAAATGCTTTTCATCGCTATCTGATCATGATATGACTACGAATTACTTTTGGAATTGTTGGAACCGTCTGATCTTGTTTCGCATCGGGTCGGGTTAGACCCGATTGGCCACAAGTTTGCATCCGGGTTGCGTGAAGTTGTAATAAGCTCATCAAGCTTATTGAAGTGTTTGGAATCGATCTTGGCTATGATTATATTTGGATTGCTAGATTCTGTGATTTTGGGTCTCGTTGTGAAATTGGATTAGCTTATTCCCGTAACCTTGTTTGTTTTTTTGGTATTGTTACAGACGCCTCTACCCCAAGCCTTACCTTCGATCGATGTTGTTCTTTTGAGGTTGTACCTTGCGCTCTATCGGTGTGTATGCCTTTAGCGTAACCGTTTGGAACCATCGGCGTTCACTCGTATTTGGAATTTGATTTAATATCGATTGGTAGTCAAATTTCTTTTGGAAATTATGACTTTTGATTCGAATTTTGTACCCTTCCGCGTTAAGTATTAAGTGCACTACTAAGACAATCGATTGATTGCTAGTAGTAATTAACATTCTTCTTCAGAGTCGTACTCTGAACTTGCTAAACTCTCCTTTCGATGGAGATTCCGTTGGCCCCGACAGAAACCTTAAGACTTTAAGGAGTAACTTGAACTGTGATCCTTGTGGTTGACGCCTAATCCTTCATTTGTCTCTCGAGAATATCAATATCTTTGCTACCTCCTTATGATATATTGATCCGTGCCGCTATTGTCTTACAAGCTGTTTTCAATTTTCAACTGACCATTTTGCGGTCACCCTGCAGAATGTTTCACTACTATCGAGATTTTGACCTTGCCGTTGTTCCGTACACAATGGATTGTATTCTTATTATCCTCTAAGCTGTTTCACAAGCTGTTTTGCGAATTATTTAGAAATCGATTTGTCGCCTTGCTACTATATCATAAACTGAACCTTGGAAGTGAATTTCGTGCCTCTATCTGGGTTGTTGGTCGTTGGCACCAAAGTTCTATAATAAGCGGACACTATTGACAACCTTGCTCACTTTGTAGTTGGTTTGTACATTGTGGTTGTGCCGACTTTTATCATTTCGATCGTGAAGGTCGTTTCACATCAAATTTAAAATCACTCTAAGAGCCATGGGAACAGGTCTTGGTATGAGTCTTGGGTATCATCATTTCTAGAGTGGAAGAACCATTCAAATGTTAGTGGACATGTTAGCATTTTGGTGATTTTGGCAATGGTTGGGATAATATCCCATTAATATAGAATATCTTATAATATTAGAAGGTTGATGGTTCAACGATTTGTTGGGAGATACCCACTTTCTATCCCGCAATTGTTCATAAAACAATAGAGATTGTTCGGATCAAAAGAGAATGCAAAGCTGCTTTCGTCGTCGGAAGAACCATGATCGACAGATGATGTATATATCTTTAAAATTAAATGATTGGAGATAAAGCTATGCTTAAAGTTTCACCATGTGTGTACTTTTTAGTACATGGAAAGCTTAATCCTCTCCGTATTGATCCTTTTGAAATCATGGCTGGAGTTGGACTAGTAGCTTAGAGACTCGAGCTACCATCAAAACTTACTTGTTCATAACATTTTTTCACGTGTGTAATCATAAGAAATGCCTTCTTTGAGATGAGATGTTTTCCTTCGGAAGAGATCAGTTACGAGCGTCTAAGCTATTGAGGAACCTATCGAAATCATGGATCGTGAAGTCAAACAACTTGAGTGAAGTCGTATTCCTATTGTTGAGGTTCAATGAAACTTTAAGAGATGTCATGAGTTCATGTTGGAGCGAAAAATAGAATCTTGTGAAAGTATCTTCATCTCTTTTCAATTCTAACAAATAACTTGAATCGCGAGGGCGCGATTCGTTAAGGAGGGTATTATGTGACACCCCAAGATTTTCCAAATACTCATTTTTCGAAGAATGTTTTTCAATGAGAAGTTATCTCGTGAAATGTAGAAATTAGACACAAGCGTCTTGGTAAAACCGTCAATTTGATTTGATTTCGGTATTACGAGAATATAATCGTATAAATACCCTATTTTATTGGAAAAATTATTCTGAATGCGATGGCGAAATCTTCGTTAATTGGATCGCACGTTTGATAGTCCAAATATATCTCGAACTTTAATTTTACAAAGATTAAGGAAATTACAATAATAGTCCCTGTAGTAAATTTTGCACACCTCCCCTTAACTTTCTTATAATTACAAAATCGGTCCTTGTGCTTATTATAATAAGAAAAGTGATAGTAGGGTTAGGGTTTGGATCATTCTATCACACCTCTCTCTCTCTGCTTTCTTGCCCCCTAGCCACCCTCCTCCGTGGCGCCACTCCGACCACCACCACCACCACCGTCTTCAACAAGAATCAAGGAAAAGGAGGTTCATTTGAATACGGGTTTAGTCGTGATGTTTGGGGTAACACATATGTAACATATTGGATTTCATAAACACAAAAATAAGCTCAATAATGGATCAAATGAGATAGAGTTTAGAGAGAGAAAGTGGGATCCTTTCTAGAGAGAAAAGTGAAAACATGGAAGGTTAGATTAAGAATGAGAAAGGTCCAACCCTCTACCTTGGGAGGTAGAGGGTATTCATAGTTACATACTACTCGTCCTCCTTCTGTTTGTGGATGGGCACGAGTGGGTAAAGACCGTCCTTCCTTCACGTTGTTACACTAAACTAATCTACGCTACTAACTAACTATTTAACTACTAAGCAATGTAAATAACTACAAGTCTAAAGCTAACATATGCTAGACCATAATTGGGGTGTGAGCAATTTCACATGGAATTTTCAATTCTAACAATCTCCCCCTAAGGGAGGTCACCACATGAAATACATTTTGCATCCTAGCATTCTATCTTTGTCTTTAGTTCTGAGCTCGTAGACTTCAATTATTCAATTTCCACAATCTTTGTGCATTAGTAGCGATTCTTCAAAGTCCGATTATTTTGTACTTTCGGTGGAGGCCTTAAAGCGATCCACACTTTGATGATCTTGAGCTTATTGAGATCATCACCATAGTAGATCTCAAGATCACCCTTTGTAGTGTTGCCTTCATGTGATGTTGTGACTTTGGACCGACATGCTCACACTTTTGAATCATGACATCTTTCCATCGAGTAGGGCTTTCTTGGCTCATGATATTTCTTTGCAGCGTGAAGCGTAAGCATAGTATAAAAATATCGAGCCGGGTTATGTAGATATGCACTAGTCATGATTTCTTCAATTAAGTGTGGATCTTTGTGAGCATCGCGGCTTTGGATTGACTTCTCAATTATGATCGGCTACAACCGTCCAAATGTAGCTGCAAACAACATTTAGCAATAAAACAAGTGTCTTTGATCACTTTCGTTGAATTGATACGACCGCGGTTCCCGTTGATCGGTACAAGTCTTTTGTGATCGGTAGGATTCCTAAGAATCTCCTTGACGAGGTTTAGCTGTTCTGGCTTTCAAGGAACGTCGAAGACAACAGAGTGAGTGAACTAGCGAATTGAGATTCACTGATTGATGAAAAATTGATTTGAAAACAATCGCGTATTGCTTAGAAGAAGAGTTTTGCAATACGACGAAGGTTTTATGAGAAAGATCAATTTTCAATCAAAAATACTTTTGTATTTGAAAAGAGTACACATTCGATGTGCTAGAGAAAAGAAGAAATTTACACATCGAACGGTTTTTCCAAAAGTATTTTTCAATCAGAGATACTTTTGTGTTTGAAAATGAATACACATTCGATGTGCTAGAGAAGAAAGAGATTTGCACATCGAGCGGTTTTCCAAAAGTATTCGTCAATTCATTTCACGGACCAAGGTTGATTCAAGCGAATCGCCCCATCGTTTCTATCCCGTTGTCACAAGTTTGATCTTTAGAAAAGATCTCACATGTCACCCACCAAGAGCTTGTTTGATGTTGGCTCTAGAAGCCTTTCCATCTTCATCGTGAATATATTTAATATATCACTGGATGTTACGGCAATACCACAAGGATAATGCGTAGGACTCTTAATATATACTCACTTTCCACATTGTGTGAAACAACAAGTCTTCATTATTTTTGTGTCCTAATGAGATATTGTGGATGATCTCTTGGCTCTAGATTTTTGTGTCCCAAACATTTGGTTTCTTATGCCGGAGACTAGTGAGAGGGTCTCCTTCTTCAATATCAACAATCTTTAAGAGAAAGTCGATAGATAATGTAGGTTCCCCTGTAAGAATGAAACAAGCCCTTTTAAGAGGAACTTGAGTGGCTTGGGAAGTTGTAGTGCGGTCGTCCACTTTCGGTGATGGCGTCTTCTCTATCCGGTGTTACCTTGGTAACCACCGTATATATGAATTGAACCCGGCTTCTGCCCTAAGGTTGAATTAATGGAGGGCTATTTCTTTTCACCCTTTTCACATTCATTTATTTTTCATTCTTCAACCCCTTGATTACTTCGAGACTTCATTACTAGAACCTTGTTGGGTTTGGTCGATTACTAGCTCGTCTCCGGTCGGCACTCTTCCCATATTCTCATTTTCTCCTTTTTCATCATACCTAAGGACTCTACACTATCTAGTGGATTGTTCCTGGGTAGATCCCTCTCTCAGCGGGATCGTGGGAACGAATACCTAACCTAACCATCCTTATAACTCCATGCATAAAGTAAAATGGTCGGTCTTTTGGTACAATTCATTCTTCCTTGAAACCAATTGAAAAATCATTTGGAAAATCAATCAAGGTACTTGTGATATAATATCGAAGCATTTTGTACCTTAATTGTTTTGATCATTTAGAAATGCTCCCCCTCAACATGTGTATATGATTTTGAAATTGTTTAGCACATGGAGGCAAGAGTTCTTTGAAATAATTTCTTGATCACAATTTCCGTGGAAAAAGCTATTTGATTTTCTTGGTAAATTCTCCCCTCAGTGTTGCATAGGATATTTGAAATCATTTTATCACATAGAGGAAAGAGTTCTTTGAAGTACATCCACGATCACAAAATCCATTAAGAAACCATTTAGAAAATCAATCAAGGTACTTATGTTAAAACATAGAAATCATTGTACCTTGAAAGTTTATTTTCTTTTGAAATGCTCCCTCTCAATATGTGCTTCGAGATTGAAAGCGTTGCTTTATATGGGAGAGGCGACATCTGCGCTTTTGAATCAAGTCGATCATCATTTATCTGAATTCATATTAAATCACAAATTCTCCCCCTATCAAAAATATCAAGCCATTTGAGATTTTGGATCCCAAGTGATTTAATTAGGTTTAGAAAACATGGGAGAATATTTGGCGAGTTTAAATACTCGTCTTGTTTTTGGATAAATCCTCCTCCTCAACATGTGCATTGTGTATTTGAGATCATTTGGCACATGGGCGAGGAATGCCTATAAAGGACTAAAACCGATTCCATTAAAACATATTTGAGATTTAAATCACGATTGATTTTGGATCCCGATTGATTTAAATCATTTAGAAAAAAAAATTAGGGAAAGACGTGGCAAAATTTAATTTTGAAAAATGACAGATAAGGAACAGATTTAGGCATTAAAGATTGTTAGTGTCAGGTATGATATTTTTAAGAGATCTTTAAGTAAAATAAAACAATTTCACAATCAAACAAGAACATAAAATTTTTTATTTTGTAAGATCTTTGAGTTTTAAAGAAAATCATACCATGACATAACATTAAATCTTTAGATCACCACTTATTATTGTACAAACCGGACTTTTGTTAAGAAATATCGTTTGAAAATATTTTATTTTAAATCACTCTCCCCTCAATCGATGACCGTAGTCGATGATTGAGTGACTTAAGTTTTGATAAAATAAAGTCCGGTGATTTTCAAAAATTAAGTTCAATTTATTTTCAAACCAATATTTTTCCATTTTCAAAACAATTTTAATAAATATATTGAAGAATTGGTATTATTCAGTACTTTTCCTGCACAAGATACGTTAGGTGGTTGAGTTGCTTTTGTTGTTGCTGAATTTGGGTAGAAAACCGTCTGTGATGCGGTGAGACTTCGGCGTTGCATTTTCATGCCAACTCTCCATAGAGGTCCAATTAAGCTCCGTTTCTTCATTTGATGATGAAAAAACCATGCCGATGCGGTGAAACCTCTTCGTTGCATTTTTTCATGCCAACTTTCCATAGAAGTCAAATGAAGCTCCATTTCTTCATTTGTCAACCCAAGATATAGTTACCCTTTCCTTTCGGCATCCAATCATCTTCATTAGTGGGATCCGGATCGGGAATAATCTTTTATACCATGATATGCATATGTTGAGTGGACATACAGATATATGGTGGTCGACAACACCCAAACAACAATCAACTAATAAAAGTCAATTCAACATATCAATCAGATCATATAAAGTATGGGATTTTATGTGTTCATCAAACTTTAATCATCTAATCCTAACAATCATATCCTAAATTCCTAGTCCTTCGACATAGGCAAATATCATTTTTAATTAAGCACGTAGGATAATTAAGAAAGCCCGTTAGATGATGTAAATTTAAAAACATTCTCCCCCTCAATCAATAACTTATTTTAGAAGAGTTTATAAGCTGAAG
Source organism: Chrysanthemum makinoi (assembly GCA_910596185.1). Taxonomy (NCBI): domain Eukaryota; kingdom Viridiplantae; phylum Streptophyta; class Magnoliopsida; order Asterales; family Asteraceae; genus Chrysanthemum; species Chrysanthemum makinoi. The sequence goes on along the minus strand of OU343216.1, from coordinate 36,114,473 downwards.
TCATTGATTGAGTTTTCAATTTATCTAGAAAACTCTGAATCGATTGATTTACAAGCAACTCATTTACCACCATTTTGTTAAAACAAATATTTTTCTAAAGAATTTTAGACGGAAAAATATTTAAGTAAAACGGCAGTCCTTCGACATACTTTCCTCATTTTGTTTTAGGATAAGTGTTAGACCGTATCCCTAAACAAATAGGCCCCACCTTAGATGAAATTGACCAAGGTTTAACGTGATTGGTTAGTTAACGAATGTTATATTGTAGTCAACCCGATAGTCAAACTAATAGTCAAAAAATGTTATGTAAATGATTATGGAAAACATGATGTGTCACATTTATAAGGAAAATTGACTTAAGGGACCTACGTTGCCAAGTGCTAAACATGTTATAAAGTATGTTGTGGCCAAAATTGAAGGAATGAGACTTGAAGGACCTAATGTGCCAATTAGGCAAACATACCACCTACATATGTGCGGAATCCTTCTCCTTGTATCATTAGATTTCGAGAATAATTTAGGTGTGTATGTGTGTGTGAAGTGAAAAGGGAGGAGGAAAAGAACAAGATTCTCCAATGGTCAAATTGATGAAGGATTAATGCTCCAAACCAAGAAATAAGTTAGTGCTAATCATCCTTACAAGTAAGTAATCCTTTACCCTAAGCTAATTGATGAATTATAAATTAGGGTTCATATACCTATTTGGGGAAATTGGGTAAATGATGTTTTTAAGCTAATTAAAGATGTTATGATGATGATGGGTTAAGTTTTATTAAGTTAGTAATTTATGGATTGATCATTACATAATCAAGATATGATTATATGATGATTAGAGGTGTGTAAGAAATGGGATATGGTTATATAAACCATTTTCATAATTATTTAATTATGATTATTAAGTGTTATGATAATTGACCTAGGATGTGAAGAAGAGGCTAATGATGGTATTGATGATGATGATTCTAATTGATATCACTATCTTGGAATTAAGGTAAGTAAACCGGTCATTATATGTTGTTATATGATTCTACACATTATATGTTATGTGATTTTGTTATGCTAAGGAATGTGGTAATTGAATATATGTTTATATAAAGTGTGGTTGAGACTAGTTTGGCTTAACTAGTCATGAAGGTTAGGCAAGGTGGATTAGGCTAAGGTATGTTGATGTTGAACCATAGGAAATGTTTTACTTAAGTGAACCAAAGTACGTGTTAATGTTTAATGATTTGAAATGAGTTATGATGTATAATGTATGAATGTATATGATAACATGTTATGAACACTTTACTTACTAAGCCTTGTGCTTACGGTTTAAGATGTTAATGTTTTGTAGGTTTAAATGTGAAGGCAAAGGAAATGCTTGGAACTAAGCGCTAAGGTTGGATTATCACGAAGTTTAGAAGATAGATAAGAAGGTAAAGCTTAGGTAGATACCGAGCTCAGAGGTCATAAAAGGTTTAATGTTTATAGTGTCAAGTCTTTGAAATGTTTTAAGAGTCATTTTACAGGTTTTAAAGCATGTTAAAGAGTTATGTTAAAGTGGTGTATGCAAGCGGGTCAAAGCGTGTGTTTGGCATAACACCGTCACTTGTAAAGCACGTTTTCGTGGGTCATTATGACCAAGTTTATGCATATATTTGATATTTATAATGACCTAATGATTTCTGGAAGTTTTGGTGTTATGTCATGTTATAGAAGTCGTTTTCCGGAAAATGGGTCAAAAGTATATAAAAGGGATATGCAGAAAATGGAGTGTTTGGGACAAGGTCTACTTTAACCCATTTTAGGTCAAACGGGTCAAGAATGTTTGTAAAAACAAAGTATATGGATAAGTGTTTGTAAAGTGGTTAAAATAGTTGGAGAACTAGTGGAGAACTAGTTTGGAGAACTAATTTGGAGAACTAATTTAGAGAACAAATTTGGAGAACTAATTTGGAGAACAAATTTGGAGAACTAATTTGGAAAAATCATATCTTTTTAACCAAGTAAGTTGTCGCGGATTAGAGCCACCCGTCATTTCGAAGATAATTGAGTCTAGTTTCATGTAAAAATACTTTCAAGGGTCAGTTTGTTACAGAATTTTATCAGTTCAACGATTAGTAACAGTAGGTCAGTTTTAAGTCAAATCGTTTCCGCGTAAAAGTTTAAATTTTAATGATTTTAATCGAAATGTCATTCACGGGGCATTACAATAAGTGCAATATTTTTAAAATTGGTTTAGCTGAGAACTTTTCTTTATTGAAGAGCGGGTTGCTATCGTAAATAAGCAAACCATAGTTTTGAGCACAGGTTCTGATCACGGAAATGCAAGCCATGGTTTGTGACATGTTTTGAAAAGGAATATTTACACCTGCTTGAACTTCATCTATGGTCGTGCCATTGTTGAATGATATTTTTAAGACAGCAGATGTTATCGATACCGAAGACATGTCTTTAGAAAACAATATTTTGGTCTTTTCAAATTTTCGATTTTTATGGGTTTTGTTGATTTTATATTTTCAATTTTGCTTTTGTGGGTTTTATATTTTTGTATTTTGGTTTTGAAAATATATACAAATAAAGTAGATGATATAGTTTAAGAGGATGATGATACAGTACAGAGATAAGGATATCGAAACGACGTCGTAGAAGATAGAATTCGTCATCTCTTAAACTTCCACCACCAAAGCTTAGAGGCTCTAGAATAGAAGATAGAACATGAGCCATTGAGAAAGAGACTTTGGCTTTTCCCCAAACTGAAAATCAATTAGATGAGTAGATTGAAGCTCTATTTCAAGCTTGCCTTAGCGGTGCACAAGAAGCACACCACTATCATAAATCCCGCTGCTCCTTTTAAGAACGATAATCAAGATTCTCCGTTGAGGTTATATCATCAAAATAGATCGACAGCGTATCTTCCCAGCATGAATGAATCTTCTCATATTTCTTTTCAACTGAAGTCTGGCGATCCATACCAAAAGTTGTCAAGAGGCGACTTTCCCAAGTAGATGAATTGATGGAGTCAGTCTCTTAGACTAGAGTTCACGAACCCGAATACACATATACCCAACGACAGAGAAACTTATAACATGGAGTAGCAGATTAAGTCCGATAGCCAAAGAATAACCCCGATGAATACTTTTCTCTCCCCAGAAGAAAGTGTATGAAGCTCAAGAACCGAAGTACCCGAATGCCCAAAGAGAGAATAACCGATAACATTGAAGAAGCAGGTCGAATCATTGATTATCTCTGCGGATGACAATCTCTGCGGATGTCAATTCCGGAATAAGTGATTATATATCTGAATCACTGATTAAGCCCTCAAGTGAAACAGTTGAGCATCCTCAATGTACACAATCTTTCTCCCCTGATGATTGCGATAGCATTGAAATCATCACACACTTGTGTACCTTTTTTATCTTCAGAAACTAACTCTTCCATCTCTTCCCCCACATAGTTGGAATAAGAACACTAAACGCCATGAGTCAAACCTTGAGTTTCTCTACCGTAATGACATTTGTCTTCCCGGGATTTCTTCAATCACTTAGAAGTATTAAGTTCATCAATGTTTACTCTCGTTTAGATGTGTGTCTCCTTCCACCTTGTTGGTTTTGATACTTTAGAATCAGCAACAAATAATAAGCCCGTATACTAGAAATTTGTTAAGAAGAACACTTGAACTCTTGTGAGAATCAAATTGCTGCAGAAGAATGTGAGCAAGTCTAATTGGGGATTAAATCTGACTTTTCACTCTCCCCCAATTAGTGCTCTCCCCTAAACCGACAATTCGTTTGATAAATGCCCAGATTAAGAAGAAGTCTTTAAATAATCAAATGCAACTCGTCTTTAGTCTTCTAACATGTAGCAGAGAATGTAGAACCGACTGTAGACTCGACCTTCTTCAAGATTTTCCGAATGGGGAATAGAAAGTTAACATCTTCTTCTCACCATTCCCGTTAACTTGTATATAGAAAATCTCCTTAAATCAAATCCCTCCCAATCAAACAAGAATAGAAAGATGTTCATCAAGGAAATTAACCCCGCAACTGGAAGCACTTTGTCGTTAAACTCATCACTCCATAAGAAGATGTCAACCAACGGCTCTTAGAAGAAAACTCTATGTTGAGATGACCCGATAAGAAGAAGCTCGGTTCTTACATGAGTTTGGAGCCGTTTGACCATTTATTCACAGATATAAATCAACCATGCATAAAATTCACACTTCTTCTCCCCCTCAAGAATTGCATACGGAGATGCCATTCTTGATTAAACAAGTGATTATCATCCAAATGTATTCTATTCACACTTCTCCCCGCAAAATTAGCACATGATGTCGCCATCTTCATTATATTGAGCAAGTGGAACAAGAGTAATTATCAGTAGTCCGGTTCAGTTGATGAGTGAAGCGCATGGAAAAAGCATGAAGCATGTTGATGAGAATGGTCATAATAAGAAGATTTCTCTTCTTTCGAAGATAATACGCTTTATGAAGCGTACACATTTCTTTTCTTTAGAGAACGAGGCTTGAACTGTTGTGTTCAAACGTCATAAGAAGATTTCTATTCTTTCGAAGATAATCGCGCACCTTGAAGCGTACACATTTCTTTTCTTTAGAGTCGAGGCTTGAAGCATGTGTTCAAACGTCATAAGAAGATTTCTCTTCTTTCAAAGATAAAGCGCACTGAGACGTACACTTTTCTTTTGTTTGAGGTACGAGGCTTGAACTTTTGTGTTCAAACATCATAGCCGATTGAATATCAAGGTTGAGTTACTTGAACCCGTGAGTTATGAGATATCAATCCATTAGTTATCCATTCTTTTAGCCAGTACATGTAGTGAAGGATCGAAGTATCTGCAACTGAGTAAGGATTACCTGCACTAACATTACAAGCTTGATTGCATATATATTGGTTAGTGACATTAGTATCCAAACCCTTTGTAGTTTCATGGCCAACCTTGATTTTGCCATCGGTAAATAGCTTTCGTTGTAGGTATCCACCTAAGTCCAGCATCCTTAAACATTCTACCAGACGGTATCCACCTATGGCAAGGTCTAGGATTGTTAGGCTTCTTTTGAATAGTGGAAGAATTATCGTTATTCATAGTCTCCAAGGATTTATTAGTTGGTATCCATCTAGGCGAAGTTTTTTGTTTGTTTTGCTTCATAGACTTAGTGTAAATCCTAGACTTAACAGTTTGAACCTTTGCATGAGCATTTACTTTCTTCAGGGAATTTGTAAAACAATTATCATGATTTGCCCTAAAGATGCATTTCAGACAATTTGAGCAAACGTCTTGTTTGGATTCAGACAATGATCTAGAGTTCTTAGAGTGATCTGCTATGGGAATAGCTTTATTCGAAACGCAACTACTCTTAGATCCAAGCCAATCCCTAGTCTTTAGTTGAGTGTTCCTAGGTAATGGTTTAAAACTACTAGCAGTGCCTTGAAATCTCGTAGAATTCATCACCCTAGGTCTAGCACATAAAATTCCATCTTTTCGAATCTGTGCCTTTTTCTAGCTTCTTCTAGATCATAGTTCTTGAACAAGTCATTTATATCATGTTTCCTAGGCAAGTAAGGTGAAGTGACTGGTTTTGTCAAAACTTGTTTCGCATCAACTTGGGAGGTAAACCGCGTTTTTGAAAATTTTGGTCGTTCAGATCTAAACGCATTCGGTTGTCTAATAACTGGTTTCCCCAAGATTGATGGTTTTGCAAACTTAGTGTTCACACTATTTCCTGTTGTTCTTCTGAGCTCATTCTTTAAGGCAACTATTGAAAAACTCTTATCCTGAATTTGAGCTTTGAGTTCATCAATTTTTGCTATCAAAGATTTTGTTTGTTCTACAGACTTAGTTCTAGCTTCTTTGACAGAGTCACTTAGTTCTATGTGATGCTTTCTCAAAGTCTCATTTTCCTTTAGTAATTTGGCCACACAAATCGCTAATTCATCATTTCTCATTTGAATATCATCAATAACATTAACATCAGAATTACTTGTAACCAAATTACTTTTCACATGCAATTTGTTTGAAAATGCAATGTTTTTCAGGTTTTGAGAATTTGTTTGAAAGTTCATCAAAAACCTTTTTATCAACCATATCATTTGTTTTGAATTTATTAGACTCAGCCTCAGTTATAGAACATTTATCAAAGTCATGTTTAGCATCATGATCAGTTTATTTTAGTACTTTAGCAGATGCACTATGTTGAACAGTTAAGGGTACCTCATTACATGACACTTGTTCAATTTTCGGTCTGATATCTGCATCCACATCATGTGTAACAAGAGTCACTGGACCGCTGGCTACATCATTATTTGTTGTCTCAGACATTCTGCATTCAGCAACACCCGATTCTTCAACTGATACATTACCCAACTCATCACAACTTTATGTCAACTGCACCAGACTCTCATCTATTATTTCATCTTTCTGAGTAACTTCCTCAATATACTTCTCCACATTTTTCATGAGATGGATAAGTGTTTCTATGAACACGCCAATTTCCATTCCAGTGTGTCTCTTGAAAGACATTTCAGTCATGTCTTGATCATAATCAGATGTAAATTCCCCACTGATGAATGACTGAAATTGGTTGTGGATCACTTGTAGTGCGGCACTTGGAACTATCCTTTTGAACCTTTTCTTTATCAAGTTGTTGTTCCAATTGTTCTAAGTTCATCAGCAAGTTTCTAGTCGATTGTAGGTAAATCTGACGGAAGATGGCACTACATGTTCGATCCATAATTGTGGACAAAAGTATGAGGTGAGTGAAGTAACCGATAAGGTTCAATGTTACTTTCCTTTAGCATGGCATTTTGTAGCCTAAACTGGTGCAATTCTTTCTCTTTAGATTCTGACCACGGAGATCTCACATCCTCATTGATTGATTCCATCATCTGTAACCGTTAAGTATAGCTAATATTCTCATGATTGTCAACAGCATCATACAGTTTGAGTACTTCTGAAATTACAGAATCAGGAGTGTAAGACATGATGTTGATGTGTACACGGGATTTTACAAGTCTGTGATTTAAACCGAGAAATAGGATCTTTCGCGGGATTTTACTAAAATCAAGACCAAACCGTTAAGCAATGACCAATAGAATGTATTAAGATGACTGATGGATCGACACAATGATAGACAATTGTGTGTTAGGACTTATGATTGTTTGTAGGATTAGCTGAGATGTTGTTTAGTTGAGATTTGGATTAGTTGTTGCATGATTTTATGGAGAATTTAAGGTCTAAAAACTTAAAAACCTCAATAACTTCTGTTCGGAGCGGATTTGTGCCATTCTCCTCATTCTCACGGTCGTTTTGATGGGTAGAACGCTGAAAACGGAGTTATGGTTCAAAAGTTATGGCCGTTTGAAGTTTTGTCGGGAAAAGTCAACAAAACGCACCCTAGACAACTCGCTTTGATGATAACTCGCTTAATATACAACTCGTATAAGACAACTCGCATCAATAAGCAACTCGCATAAGACAACTCGCCAATAAGCAATAACTGCGCATAAAGAACAACTCGCTTCCCGAGGCAACTCGCTTAAACGACAACTCGCAAGTACAACTCGCTTAATGACAACTTCATTTGCAAGGCAACACTTAAACTAGCGACAACTCGCTTAAGTACAACTCGCTTAAGGACAACTCGCTGCACAGAACAAGCCAACTCGCATGCAAGAAAATCACAACGACACGCGACTCGCTTCCAAGAAATGTTTAAAAAACACCACTTTTCAATCCAAAAACAACCCAACCACGATGATTCAAGCCTTCCAAATCAAAACCTAAACACTTATAATGATTCTAAACACAAAAGTACTATCAAAATCCAAACTTTAACACTAGAAATGATCCAAATGATATAAACTACTCTAAACTCATTCAAACCCAAAAACCTTATGAAATCCACTAGAAATCCAAGAACATGAAATATGAGTGATCAAACCATGACTCTTGATACCAATTGTAACATATTGGATTTCATAAACACACAAATAAGCTCAACAATGGATCGAATGAGATAGAGTTTAGAGAGAGAAAGTGGGATCCTTTCTAGAGAGAGAAAGTGAAAGAAAACATGGAAGGTTAGATTAAGAATGAGAAAGGTCCAACCTTCTACCTTGGGAGGTAGAGGGTATTTATAGTTACATACTACACGTCCTCCTTCGGACTGTAGATCAGGCATACAGTGGGTAAAGACCCGTCCTTCCTCCACGGTGTTACACTAAACTAATCTACGCTACTAACTAACTATTTAACTAATAAACGACGTAAATAACTACAAGTCTACGAGCTAACATATGCTAGACCATAATTGGGGTGACCGACACTTTTACATGGAATTTCCAATTCCTAACAACATAGGTTTAGATGGATGATTTTATTTGCGTATTTAGCTCGTGTTATGTGCGTGCGTTCATCTTCTCCTTCTCATCTTCCTTTCTTTATTTTGGTAAGTCGAAGTAAGTAACCCACGTTTGTATTTCGTTTGTTTTAAAAACCGATTGTGGCTGTTTTGTTAATGTTTTCGTGGAATAAAAATGGGATAAAAGTCATAAAACAATCTTGTTTTAAATTGCCTGTGGTAAAGGAGCGAGATTAAAACAGGTTTGTAAGCTTTCGTGTGGTAAAAGATAAGTTAAAAACGTGTTTGATTCAAGTTTGGTGTAGTAATAATATGTGAAAGGTGTTTGTTTTGATTCCGAATGATAAACAGGCCAATTAATTGTTGTTCGTCTTCTTTCTAGTTTGAACTATAGACTTGATTCATGATATTCAGATGATTGTTTGAGTCTCGGATGGGATTTTTAAACCTGGTTTGGATTGGAACGTGACCCGGGTGAGTCACGAATCAAATTTGAGATCCGCTTATAAACTATTCTTGCTCTGTTGATTTTAATTTGTGTCGTATCTTGGTGATGTTGGTGTTGCGCTTGGGTCAAAATGGATAAAGCAAACTCGTAAGCGTTTGAGTGTGTTGTTTCAGTCACTATGAAACACCACTTAAGTGTCGGGTTGACCTTGTTTTGAAAACAATTAAAAAAGTGTATGTTAGTGTTTGCGTTGTTTTGTAAACGGGTCGAGTACGGGTTTACTCATATTGTGATTGATTTTGTCTATTTGAAGCATTGAAAAACCTGCGTTATATTTGTTTATATTGGTCTTGCAATTAAGTTAAAAAGGAAATACCATAAAGTGCTAGTTTGTGATTGCATTGTAAATTTTGTTATTGTATTTGCTTTTGTTGTAGTTGGTTAGGTGCGTTTAGTTGACTCACGGGCTCAGGCCCAGTAATTGGATTATGTGTGTTTGTTTGGGCTAAGTGCCCACAAAAAAAATAAAGAAAGTTAAGATTGTGTTTGGCTTGTTTGATGAGCCAACCCAATAAGAGTAAAATAGAGTGTGGGATTAGTCTATTTAACCTAAGTACTAGTGTTACCACTTTTCGATTATTAAAACATTTAACTAATGAGTTCTACTTGTTTACTTGTGATCATGGTACGTTTCGGATACTATTGGGAATTGATACTTGAATTTGGATAATGCGGATACTTAATGGGATTTGAATACGGATACGATTTGGACTTGGTTATTTATTGGACGTTTGGATCGTTATTGGATTTACGATATTGGACGATGGAAATTATTGGACATTTTGGGACAAGACGGTATAATATATTAGACTCACTAAGAATTTAATATATTAGACACAAATTGTACACAAAATATTCAATAAAGTCAAAGGCAATAATTACGCGAATGATAATGTAACACCCCCAAAATTTCACAGCGGAAGCGTTCGGGTCATGGGGTGCTACTAAATCAATATATACAACACAAGGTAATAAAGAATGGAAATTATATTCCATTTTCAAAATATATATTTATTTAAGAAATGGTTTTACATCATTATTTCAAAGTGCGGAAGTAAAACCCATAAAAATATATGTTGTCCCATTAAAAGTTGTATTAAAATGTTTGGAAACACTTCGGATGCCAGTCTTCAATGAATGCCTTTGCCATTGCCCACGCCAAGTAATAAACCGTAGAAAAACATGCTAAAATGTCAACACAAAGGTTGGTGAGTTCATAGGTTTAAGTTTACGAAATCAAGTTGGACCACAGTTCACATATAGCATCTCCGTGAATGACACTATATGCAAAAAGGCTATTACGCTAGTACCAAGTTCGTGTGACCGAAACTACGACGTGTGCATGCATCTAGAAGCATGATAAATAAAAGCCCAGCAAGTGTATTTCCAGTACACTCAATCAATACGATACGATATATCCCCGACGTTGCCTATCCGGTCAACTCGAACGGGTGTCATCCCCAATAGATCTATTCATAACAATCGCGCCTCCCCGAGGAACTAACGTAGCATAGTTGGGATTCAAGGTTGTTTCACGTAATAGTGTTTTCAGTTTCAGGTCCGAAAGAGTTTTGCATGTTTCTCACCCCAAAGTTTTATAAAACAAGTAATAAGAGTAAAAGTGGGGCTATAAACTCACCTCAGCAGTTCGGTGAATAAAGTATCAAGAGATCAAGTAACAAGTAGCTCCAACACGCAACCTAAATTAGTACAGCAAGTCTCGTTTCCGATTCCAAGCTAAATAAAGTCTGTCTACTCTATTTACATGTTGTGTTGTTGTTGTCGTTGTTGTGTTGTGTACATTGTTAAAGTTTGAAAATAGCTTTTTCAAAAGTTTATGTATATTCCAGCTTATGGAAGTATGGCTTGGAAAGGATATCGAAGATGAATGTGATTCGGCTTGAAAGATGAACAAAAGTAGTATACGGAAAAAGTAGAACGTATAGTGAGACGTTGTCGGTGGGATAAATATATTATAAGTTTTTGTGAAATATCTTTTGTTTTAGATTTTGTAAAAGTAGTTTATGTATATAGTTGTAGAAAAATAAAATATCTTGCGTTTATTATTTCAATCGGCTTGACCAATTGTCAAAAGTTGTGAATAAAGTTTATAATCTGGTTTTCTAATAGTAAAAAAAAATGTATGTTTTACATGTTTAGGTTACGTATAGTTTACAAGTCCATATATATAAAAACCCTTGTTTTGCTAACTTTGTTTTCCAAAAATTATCTCGTTTCAAGTATTAGTGTGAACAAAATATTGTATGTCGTGCATGTCGAGATATGGCGTTGGTATGACGAGTTGCAATGAAGTAAAGACGAGTTGTCCTATGACAAAACGGGAATGGCTCGAGACGACCGGACTCTCAAAAGAAACTAGGCTTCGAATCAGTTTTTGACTAAGACATGGATACTAAAAAGTTGGGCTTGGGCCTGTGTAAAACAACCCAGATGAATTCTTGAAAGACTAGACTTGGCCCAAGGATGATTTATTTATAAACAAGCTCAAGAATTAATTTTGCAACTTTCTCATTTGACTCAAAACGCAAGTTGGCGAGAGATTTTAGACCTCAGTTGGTTTAGAAAAATTTTATCATATGGGACTCTCATGACCACACTCATGGCTTTGAGTTAGACGCGGGTAACAACACCCTTGAGAGCTCGTTTGGTACACCGAACGAACAACAATAACAATAGCCGACCAACATGGCTAGTGACCAGAACTTACACATAAGTACTAATGTCAAAGAGGTATAAAGATTTTAGGCCGAGCCTTGTCTTGTGTCAATCGGGTACGACCCGACTCGAGGAAATGACTCGATACCAACCGCACCCTTATGGGTATTGTGATGGCACGGTAGACACCAAACAAGCAAAACAAACACTCTCGATGTGGTGGTTTCACCACAGCCGAGACAAACACCAATAGGCCAAGGAATAAGGCATGAACATGAGTTGAAATGGACATCAACAAGCATAGTATATGCGAGGAAATAAGCCGAAATATAAAATAAGAAATTAAGCCATAATAAGCCGAAACCATTTGATTCAATAAGCAACGTTTAAAAAAAATCTTTTCCTGGTTCTTGCGTCCATTCGCAGCCAACCCAACCCACAACAACAACATAAGTCCTTTTTAAGTTAACTCAAACTAACTTAACACTAATCAATATTTTCACTTCTTCATGTATTTATGTGTTCGACAAGATGAGCAACAACAATGAACATAGTGACATAATAAAAGTTCGGATATATAAAATTTACATTAAGGAATAAAAAGATTAATTGAAAAAATCGACTTACAATAAGCTCAAGGAAAGGAACGATTTGCCAAGGAGGTCGAACCTAAAAGCTCCAATTAAACAAGACTCGGAGTGAATTGACGCAATTAAACACTTGATCAAGCTTCCTTGCACTCCCAATAACAAAACCCCTAACCTAATTTTAAAAACCCCTTTGATTCTATGAACCCTAATTTCGAATTTATTGGGAAAATGTTGATGGGAAACTCTTGTGATTCATGGGACCTTAAATAGAAGATCAAGGAGGAGCTTTGACCGATTCATCTTGGTCTTGAGTTGGATGGAACCCACTTCTGGTAGTCGTCCCTTTCATTGCCATGTGACTTCCAGTGTACTAACCTTCTTATTGTGGAGGGGTGATGGTGATGGAAAAATGGTTGACCCAAAGAGAGAGTATGAATATTTCCATTTTCATTGATTCCTGTACTTTGTGTTTCAGAAAGGAGGGAGGCGAAAAAAGAGATAGGAAGGAGAGAGGTGCAGAGGGACGTGTGAGAGAGGGTGTAATTTTATTTATTTTGTTTTGTCCCATTATTAATACTGTATAACTTGTACTGCGTGTGTTGTCGGGTCTCCGCGTAAACTTATTCTCCGGGTGTCCGAAAAATATAAAAGCTATATTTTTGAAAGCGTCTAAGAAAACTGATATAAAATAATGTCGTTGGTATTGATAGTTCGTTTTTATATTTTTGCCGTAACTGGTCGTGATTATAGTAAAAAAAAGAAATAATAAAAAAAATATAGTCGCGAAAATCGTAGGGAAATTTACGAGTTGTTATAGTACCTACACCTTAAAGAAACCACGTCCCGTGGTTTACGATGCGAAAACGCGAGGTCGATACGGTGACGAGATGTGAGTATAAACTTTTAAAATGTAACGTGGGAAAAGAGGCTAGTCGTTCAAGAAAGATTCGGTGACGTGAGGCAATAAGTGAACAATAGATAAATGATTCGTTAAACGTAATACAACGCTGTTTCATAAAAGAGTATAATAGTTGAGCTTAGAACAGACGATCAGTGCGTGTGAGGTTACGAAGGATAGATCATAAGAGTGCCATAAGATATCGTGACCAGTGAGAGAGGTGGTTTAAATACGTGGTTCGAGACTCAAGTAGTTGTAGGTTACATAAAGAAATAACATAGAAGCAGTGACGAGTGGTACCTTACATAGAGAAATAACGCCGAGGTTGATACAATGACGAGTTGTACATCACATACAGAAGTAACGTAGAGGTCGATACAGTGACGAGTTGTACGTTACACACAGAAATAACGTAGAGGTCGATACAGTGACAAGTTGTACGTTACATATAGAAATAACGTAGAAACATTGATGAATTGTTCGTTACATAAAGAAATAACGTAGAGGCAGTTACGAAAACATAGCATAGTGCGATATTGTAATAGTGGGCATGTTAAGCAGTTTAACATAGAGAGGTAACAAGTCTAAGCATTCGTAGTCTACTCTACACTCTCCTTAAGTTAATTATTCCTTACTCTCATTCAGTTTGTTACATCAACATTATTCTCATTTAAACTTCGTGACCCAATCAAACAAGAACAGCCTTAAAGTTTAAATGTGAGTTAATTAAGAAACTTAATGATTTTGAGAAATAATTAATTTAATACAAATGAGAGCTTATACGAACATAAAATATAGCAGTAACACATAGCACGACTACATCGTGTAACAGTAGGCAAGGCATGGCAGACATTGACAGCTTGTGGCGTGTTGAAGTGTTTTTAGGAAAATTTGGTTATAGTTTAGGTTTTGAAAATACCTAATTCTCTATAACCTTGGCTCTGAATACCAATTGTAACACCCAAAATTTCACAGCGGAGCGTTCGGTCATGGGGTGCTACTAAATCAATATATACAACACAAGGTAATAAAGAATGGAAATTATATTCCATTTTCAAAATATATATTTATTTAAGAAATGGTTTTACATCATTATTTCAAAGTGCGGAAGTAAAACCCATAAAATATATGTTGTCCCATTAAAAGTTGTATTAAAATGTTTGGAAACACTTCGGATGCCAGTCTTCAACGAATGCCTTGCCATTGCCCACGCCAAGTAATAAACCTGAGAAAAACATGCTAAAATGTCAACACAAAGGTTGGTGAGTTCATAGGTTTAAGTTTACGAAATCAAGTTGGACCACAGTTGCACATATAGCATCTCCGTGAATGACACTATATGCAAAAAGGCTATTACGCTTGTACCAAGTTCATGCGACGAAACTACTACGACAGTGTGCATGCATCTAGAAGCATGATAAATAAAAGCCCAGCAAGTGTATTTCCAGTACACTCAATCAATACGATACGATATACGCCCGACGTTTGCCTATCCGGTCAAACTCGAACGGGGTGTCATCCCCAATAGATCTATTCATAACAATCGCGCCTCCCCGAAGGGAACTAACGGTAGCATAGTTGGGATTCAAGGTTGTTTCACGTAATAGTGTTTTCAGTTTCAGGTCCGAAAAGAGTTTTGCATGTTTCTCACCCCAAAGTTTTATAAAACAAGTAATAAGAGTAAAAGTGGGGCTATAAACTCACCTCAGCAGTTCGGTGAATAAAGTATCAAGAGATCAAGTAACAAGTAGCTCCAACACGCAACCTAAATTAGTACAGCAAGTCTCAGTTTCTGATTCCAAGCTAAATAAAGTCTGTCTACTCTATTTACATGTTGTGTTGTTGTTGTCGTTGTTGTGTTGTGTGACAGTGTTAAAGTTTGAGAATAGCTTTTTCAAAAGTTTGTGTATATTCCGGCTTATGGAAGTATGGCTTAGAAAGGATATCGAAGATGAATGTGATTCGACTTGAAAGATGAACAAAAGTAGTATACGGAAAAGTAGAACGTATAGTGAGACGTTGTCGGTGGGAGAAATATAATATAAGTTCTTGTGAAATATCTTTTGTTTTTAGATTTTGTAAAAATAGTTTATGTATATAGTTGTAGAAAAATAAAGTAACTTGCGTTTATTATTTAAATCGGTTTGGCCAATTGTCAAAAGTTGTGAATAAAGTTTATAATCTGGTTTTCTAATAGTAAAAAAAAATGTATGTTTTACATGTTTAGGTTACGTATAGTTTACAAGTCCATATATATAAAAACCCTTGTTTTGCTAACTTTGTTCTCCAAAAATTATCTCGTTTCAAGTATTAGTGTGAACAAAATATTGTATGTCGTGCATGTCGAGATATGGCGTTGGTATGACGAGTTGCAATGAAGTAAAGACGAGTTGACCTATGACAAAACGGGAATGGCTCGAGACGACCGGACTCTCAAAAGAAACTAGGCTTCGAATCAGTTTTTGACTAAGACATGGATACTAAAAAGTTGGGCTTGGGCCTGTGTAAAACAACCCAGATGAATTCTTGAAAGACTAGACTTGGCCCAAGGATGATTTATTTATAAACAAGCTCAGTAATTAATTTTTGCAACTTTCTCATTTGACTCAAAACGCAAGTTGGCGAGAGATTTTAGACCTCAGTTGGTTTAGAAAATTTTTATCATATGGGACTCTCATGACCACACTCATGGCTTTGAGTTAGACGCGGGTAACAACACCCTTGAGAGCTCGTTTGGTACACCGAACGAACAACAATAACAATAGCCGACCAACATGGCTAGTGACCAGAACTTACACATAAGTACTAATGTCAAAGAGGTATAAAGATTTTAGGCCGAGCCTTGTCTTGTGTCAATCGGGTACGACCCGACTCGAGGAAATGACTCGATACCAACCGCACCCTTATGGGTATTGTGATGGCACGGTAGACACCAAACAAGCAAAACAAACACTCTCGATGTGGTGGTTTCACCACAGCCGAGACAAACACCAATAGGCCAAGGAATAAGGCATGAACATGAGTTGAAATGGACATCAACAAGCATAGTATATGCGAGGAAATAAGCCGAAATATAAAATAAGAAATTAAGCCATAATAAGCCGAAACCATTTGATTCAATAAGCAACGTTTAAAAAAAATCTTTTCCTGGTTCTTGCGTCCATTCGCAGCCAACCCAAACACAACAACAACATAAGTCCTTTTTAAGTTAACTCAAACTAACTTAACACTAATCAATATTTTCACTTCTTCATGTATTTATGTGTTCGACAAGATGAGCAACAAAAATGAACATAGTGACATAATAAAAGTTCGGATATATAAAATTTACATTAAGGAATAAAAAGATTAATTGACAAAAATCGAATCTTACAATAAGCTCAAGGAAAGGAACGATTTGCCAAGGAGGTCGAACCTAAAAGCTCCAATTAAACAAGACTCGGAGTGAATTGACGCAATTAAACACTTGATCAAGCTTCCTTGCACTCCCAATAACAAAACCCCTAACCTAATTTTAAAAACCCCTTTGATTCTATGAACCCTAATTTCGAATTTATTGGGAAAATGTTGATGGGAAACTCTTGTGATTCATGGGACCCTAAATAGAAGATCAAGGAGGAGCTTTGACCGATTCATCTTGGTCTTGAGTTGGATGGAACCCACTTCTGGTAGTCGTCCCTTTCATTGCCATGTGACTTCCAGTGTACTAACCTTCTTCTTGTGGAGGGGTGATGGTGATGGAAAAATGGTTGACCCAAAGAGAGAGTATGAATATTTCCATTTTCATTGATTCCTGTACTTTGTGTTTCAGAAAGGAGGGAGGCGAAAAAAGAGATAGGAAGAAGAGAGGTGCAGAGGGACGTGTGAGAGAGGGTGTAATTTTATTTATTTTGTTTTGTCCCATTATTAATACTGTATAACTTGTACTGCGTATGTTGTCGGGTCTCCGCGTAAACGTACTCTCCGGGTGTCCGAAAAATATAAAAATTATATTTTTGAAAGCGTCTACGAAAAACTGATATAAAATAATGTCGTTGGTATTGATAGTTCGTTTTTATATTTTTGCCGTAACTGGTCGTGATTATAGTAAAAAAAAAGAAAAGAAATAATAAAAAAAAATATAGTCGCGAAAAATCGGTAGGGAAATTTACGAGTTGTTATAGTACCTACACCTTAAAAGAAACCACGTCCTCGTGGTTTACGATGCGAGAAACGTCGAGGTCATACTACGTGACGAGATGTGAGTATAAACTTTTAAAATGTAACGTGGGAAAAGAGGCTAGTCGTTCAAGAAAGATTCGGTGACGTGAGGCAATAAGTGAACAATAGATAAATGATTCGTTAAACGTAATACAACGCTGTTTCATAAAAGAGTATAATAGTTGAGCTTAGAACAGGACGATCAGTGTCGTGTGAGGTTACGAAGGATAGATCATAAGAGTGCCATAAGATATCGTGACCAGTGAGAGAGGTGGTTTAAATACGTGTGCGAGACTCAAGTAGTTGTAGGTTACATAAAGAAATAACATAGAAGCAGTGACGAGTGGTACCTTACATAGAGAAATAACGCCGAGGTTGATACAATGACGAGTTGTACATCACATACAGAAGTAACGTAGAGGTCGATACAGTGACGAGTTTACGTTACACCATAAAATAACGTAAGGTCGATACATGACAAGTTGTACGTTACATATAGAAATAACGTAGAAACATTGATGAATTGTTCGTTACATAAAGAAATAACGTAGGGCGTTACGAAAACATAGCATAGTGCGATATTGTAATAGTGGGCATGTTAAGCAGTTTAACATAGAGAGGTAACAAGTCTAAGCATTCGTAGTCTACTCTACACTCTCCTTAAGTTAATTATTCCTTACTCTCATTCAGTTTGTTACATCAACATTATTCTCATTTAAACTTCGTGACCCAATCAAACAAGAACAGCCTTAAAGTTTAAATGTGAGTTAATTAAGAAACTTAATGATTTTGAGAAATAATTAATTTAATACAAATGAGAGCTTATACGAACATAAAATATAGCAGTAACACATAGCACGACTACATCGTGTAACAGTAGGCAAGGCATGGCAGACATTGACAGCTGTGGCGGTGTTGAAGTGTTTTTAGGAAAATTTGGTTATAGTTTAGGTTTTAAAAAATACCTAATTCTCTATAACCTTGGCTCTGAATACCAATCTGTAACACCCCCAAAATTTCACAGCGGAAGCGTTCGGGTCATGGGGTGCTACTAAATCAATATATACAACACAAGGTAATAAAGAATGGAAATTATATTCCATTTTCAAAATATATATTTATTTAAGAAATGGTTTTACATCATTATTTCAAAGTGCGGAAGTAAAACCCATAAAAATATATGTTGTCCCATTAAAAGTTGTATTAAAATGTTTGGAAACACTTCGGATGCCAGTCTTCAATGAATGCCTTTGCCATTGCCCACGCCAAGTAATAAACCTGAGAAAAACATGCTAAAATGTCAACACAAAGGTTGGTGAGTTCATAGGTTTAAGTTTACGAAATCAAGTTGGACCACAGTTGCACATATAGCATCTCCGTGAATGACACTATATGCAAAAAGGCTATTACGCTAGTACCAAGTTCATGCGACCGAAACTACGACAGTGTGCATGCATCTAGAAGCATGATAAATAAAAGCCCAGCAAGTGTATTTCCAGTACACTCAATCAATACGATACGATATACCCCGACTTTGCCTATCCGGTCAAACTCGAACGGGGGTGTCATCCCCAATAGATCTATTCATAACAATCGCGCCTCCCCGAAGGGAACTAACGGTAGCATAGTTGGGATTCAAGGTTGTTTCACGTAATAGTGTTTTCAGTTTCAGGTCCGAAAAGAGTTTTGCATGTTTCTCACCCCAAAGTTTTATAAAACAAGTAATAAGAGTAAAAGTGGGGCTATAAACTCACCTCAGCAGTTCGGTGAATAAAGTATCAAGAGATCAAGTAACAAGTAGCTCCAACACGCAACCTAAATTAGTACAGCAAGTCTCAGTTTCTGATTCCAAGCTAAATAAAGTCTGTCTACTCTATTTACATGTTGTGTTGTTGTTGTCGTTGTTGTGTTGTGTGACAGTGTTAAAGTTTGAGAATAGCTTTTTCAAAAGTTTGTGTATATTCCGGCTTATGGAAGTATGGTTTAGAAAGGATATCGAAGATGAATGTGATTCGACTTGAAAGATGAACAAAAGTAGTATACGGAAAAGTAGAACGTATAGTGAGACGTTGTCGGTGGGAGAAATATAATATAAGTTCTTGTGAAATATCTTTTGTTTTTAGATTTTGTAAAAATAGTTTATGTATATAGTTGTAGAAAAATAAAGTAACTTGCGTTTATTATTTAAATCGGTTTGGCCAATTGTCAAAAGTTGTGAATAAAGTTTATAATCTGGTTTTCTAATAGTAAAAAAAAATGTATGTTTTACATGTTTAGGTTACGTATAGTTTACAAGTCCATATATATAAAAACCCTTGTTTTGCTAACTTTGTTCTCCAAAAATTATCTCGTTTCAAGTATTAGTGTGAACAAAATATTGTATGTCGTGCATGTCGAGATATGGCGTTGGTATGACGAGTTGCAATGAAGTAAAGACGAGTTGACCTATGACAAAACGGGAATGGCTCGAGACGACCGGACTCTCAAAAGAAACTAGGCTTCGAATCAGTTTTTGACTAAGACATGGATACTAAAAAGTTGGGCTTGGGCCTGTGTAAAACAACCCAGATGAATTCTTGAAAAACTAGACTTGGCCCAAGGATGATTTATTTATAAACAAGCTCAGTAATTAATTTTTGCAACTTTCTCATTTGACTCAAAACGCAAGTTGGCGAGAGATTTTAGACCTCAGTTGGTTTAGAAAAATTTTATCATATGGGACTCTCATGACCACACTCATGGCTTTGAGTTAGACGCGGGTAACAACACCCTTGAGAGCTCTTTTAGTACACCGAAAACGAACAACAATAACAATAGCCGACCAACATGGCTAGTGACCAGAACTTACACATAAGTACTAATGTCAAAGAGGTATAAAGATTTTAGGCCGAGCCTTGTCTTGTGTCAATCGGGTACGACCCGACTCGAGGAAATGACTCGATACCAACCGCACCCTTATGGGTATTGTGATGGCACGGTAGACACCAAACAAGCAAAACAAACACTCTCGATGTGGTGGTTTCACCACAGCCGAGACAAACACCAATAGGCCAAGGAATAAGGCATGAACATGAGTTGAAATGGACATCAACAAGCATAGTATATGCGAGGAAATAAGCCGAAATATAAAATAAGAAATTAAGCCATAATAAGCCGAAACCATTTGATTCAATAAGCAACGTTTAAAAAAAATCTTTTCCTGGTTCTTGCGTCCATTCGCAGCCAACCCAAACACAACAACAACATAAGTCCTTTTTAAGTTAACTCAAACTAACTTAACACTAATCAATATTTTCACTTCTTCATGTATTTATGTGTTCGACAAGATGAGCAACAAAAATGAACATAGTGACATAATAAAAGTTCGGATATATAAAATTTACATTAAGGAATAAAAAGATTAATTGACAAAAATCGAATCTTACAATAAGCTCAAGGAAAGGAACGATTTGCCAAGGAGGTCGAACCTAAAAGCTCCAATTAAACAAGACACGAAGTGAATTGACGCAATTAAACACTTGATCAAGCTTCCTTGCACTCCCAATAAAAAACCCTAACCTAATTTTAAAAACTCCTTTGATTCTATGAACCCTAATTTCGAATTTATTGGGAAAATGTTGATGGGAAACTCTTGTGATTCATGGGACCTTAAATAGAAGATCAAGGAGGAGCTTTGACCGATTCATCTTGGTCTTGAGTTGGATGGAACCCACTTCTGGTAGTCGTCCCTTTCATTGCCATGTGACTTCCAGTGTACTAACCTTCTTCTTGTGGAGGGGTGATGGTGATGGAAAAATGGTTGACCCAAAGAGAGAGTATGAATATTTCCATTTTCATTGATTCCTGTACTTTGTGTTTCAGAAAGGAGGGAGGCGAAAAAAGAGATAGGAAGAAGAGAGGTGCAGAGGGACGTGTGAGAGAGGGTGTAATTTTATTTATTTTGTTTTGTCCCATTATTAATACTGTATAACTTGTACTGCGTGTGTTGTCGGGTCTCCGCGTAAACGTACTCTCCGGGTGTCCGAAAAATATAAAAATTATATTTTTGAAAGCGTCTACGAAAAACTGATATAAAATAATGTCGTTGGTATTGATAGTTCGTTTTTATATTTTTGCCGTAACTGGTCGTGATTATAGTAAAAAAAAAGAAAAGAAATAATAAAAAAAAATATAGTCGCGAAAAATCGGTAGGGAAATTTACGAGTTGTTATAGTACCTACACCTTAAAAGAAACCACGTCCTCGTGGTTTACGATGCGAGAAACGTCGAGGTCGATACGGTGACGAGATGTGAGTATAAACTTTTAAAATGTAACGTGGGAAAAGAGGCTAGTCGTTCAAGAAAGATTCGGTGACGTGAGGCAATAAGTGAACAATAGATAAATGATTCGTTAAACGTAATACAACGCTGTTTCATAAAAGAGTATAATAGTTGAGCTTAGAACAGGACGATCAGTGTCGTGTGAGGTTACGAAGGATAGATCATAAGAGTGCCATAAGATATCGTGACCAGTGAGAGAGGTGGTTTAAATACGTGTGCGAGACTCAAGTAGTTGTAGGTTACATAAAGAAATAACATAGAAGCAGTGACGAGTGGTACCTTACATAGAGAAATAACGCCGAGGTTGATACAATGACGAGTTGTACATCACATACAGAAGTAACGTAGAGGTCGATACAGTGACGAGTTGTACGTTACACACAGAAATAACGTAGAGGTCGATACAGTGACAAGTTGTACGTTACATATAGAAATAACGTAGAAACATTGATGAATTGTTCGTTACATAAAGAAATAACGTAGAGGCAGTTACGAAAATATAGCATAGTGCGATATTGTAATAGTGGGCATGTTGCAGTTTTAACATAGAGAGGTAACAAGTCTAAGCATTCGTAGTCTACTCTACACTCTCCTTAAGTTAATTATTCCTTAATCTCATTCAGTTTGTTACATCAACATTATTCTCATTTAAACTTCGTGACCCAATCAAACAAGAACAGCCTTAAAGTTTAAATGTGAGTTAATTAAGAAACTTAATGATTTTGAGAAATAATTAATTTAATACAAATGAGAGCTTATACGAACATAAAATATAGCAGTAACACATAGCACACCACATCGGTAACAGTGGCAAGGCATGGCAGACATTGACAGCTGTGGCGGTGTTGAAGTGTTTTTAGGAAAATTTGGTTATAGTTTAGGTTTTTAAAAATACCTAATTCTCTATAACCTTGGCTCTGAATACCAATCTGTAACACCCCCCAAATTTCACAGCGGAAGCGTTCGGGTCATGGGGTGCTACTAAATCAATATATACAACACAAGGTAATAAAGAATGGAAATTATATTCCATTTTCAAAATATATATTTATTTAAGAAATGGTTTTACATCATTATTTCAAAGTGCGGAAGTAAAACCCATAAAAATATATGTTGTCCCATTAAAAGTTGTATTAAAATGTTTGGAAACACTTCGGATGCCAGTCTTCAATGAATGCCTTTGCCATTGCCCACGCCAAGTAATAAACCTGAGAAAAACATGCTAAAATGTCAACACAAAGGTTGGTGAGTTCATAGGTTTAAGTTTACGAAATCAAGTTGGACCACAGTTGCACATATAGCATCTCCGTGAATGACACTATATGCAAAAAGGCTATTACGCTAGTACCAAGTTCATGCGACCGAAACTACGACAGTGTGCATGCATCTAGAAGCATGATAAATAAAAGCCCAGCAAGTGTATTTCCAGTACACTCAATCAATACGATACGATATACGCCCGACGTTTGCCTATCCGGTCAAACTCGAACGGGGGTGTCATCCCCAATAGATCTATTCATAACAATCGCGCCTCCCCGAAGGGAACTAACGGTACCAATTTAATTACATTTGACATGCTTCTTTGTCATCGCTTCCTCGACTTCTCTTTTATCACTGTCTTCTCGACGTGAGTCATGGTCAATACTTTTTTTTTACTATTCATCATAATATATTGGGATATATATTATGCTTCGGTGTGAGTTACGTTTGGTGTGAATTACATTTGGATGCATATTATACTTTTTGCGTGAGTTGCATGTCGAGTCTATGTTTTCTTAGCACCACACGAAACGTTGATACTAAAATTTTTGAGATATTGATACTGGATTTTTGAAATCTTTGATACGAGTATTTCTATGAAAACTAAGACACATTATCTTTCGTAAATTCATTTGCTCTGCTAGACGTATTCTGAGATAGCGAAATACTATTAGGTTATGTTGGTGACGTACCGTTGTGTTGTGCTATTTAATTATCGATGTGCTTTCCTTCTTGATATCGTTGTGTCTTACTTGTGAGACTACTGTGCTTTGCTCACTGATGCCAGTTGTGATTCTTTCTTTACTTCATTTGAGGTGAGTTCATGGCCCCTACTTTTACTTGCTTTTTAAATTGTTTTGGGGGATAATACATGCTCGTTGTTACTAAATGCAAATGCTTGATTGATTTGAATACGCTATCGATAACTACTTTTGATGAAATATGTGATTTAGTTTGAACACATTTTTATGTGGACATGAGTTTGATTTATATGAAATGATTTGATTGGACCTGGCAATGTTTTGTAAGCTATTACGTGTAGGCTAAGGTTAGAAACCCAAACGCGTTTATGTATTGTTGATTCCTGACTCAGGATAGTGCGAATGTTATGGATAGATATATCGTGGTTGATTACCCCGTCTGGACTTTGGACATCCACTTTCCATGAACTAGTTTGTCTGGATTTGGGATGTTCCAACTTGCGATGACGTATAACATGTCAGATAATGCGTATGATTAGAGACAGTTACGACCCGTACTGTCTAGCGTTAGTTTCATGACTTAGCCTGCGTAATAGTTATTTTTTATATGATACTGTGATTTAGGCAATGTAAGCCTATGGCAAATCTGGACTTGTTTGTGAACGATTATTTGCGCTTGAAAACCTTGTGGTCCACATTACTATTTTACCTAAGGTAAACTCTGTTTTCGCGACATTGTGGGCATCAGAATGATCAAAAGACTCTTTTGAACTCACTATACTTTTATGCAAACTTATGAACTCACCAACCTCATGTTGACACTTTTAGCATGTATTTTTAGGTATTGAGGCAATAGTTTACTTTTGGAGGCGCTTGGTCAATGGCATGGCATGGTTATAGACGATTATGATAATTATATTTGGGACCGCTTATTTATTATGGGCTTGTATATCCGCATTAAATTTGATTGTAATCTTTGATTTATCTTGAATAAATGAGTTTTCTTAAGAAAAATCCGTTATTCTATACTTGTTTTGTGATACCAATTAGTAGCACCCATGACTTGTATGCTTATGCTAAACCCGATTTTTTGGGGTGTTACACTAGTGATTGTTGAGTCACCCCTTCAACCCTTCATTCATTTGTTACTTAGAGTACAAGCCGCTTTTCTATAATTTATTTATTTATTTTTACATTCAGGCCCCTTATTCTATCGACATGTCAACAGAATTCAATAAATGAATAAATTAAACAATAAAAGACAACACTATAGATTAATTTTTGAAGTGATATTTATCGCTATGACTTTTTGCCTAAAGCATGGTCGGCCCCCCTTAGCTAAAAATCCTAGCTCCACCCCGGATTCCCAATTACTCCAAATGACACTTTCAATCGACACGACATTTGGACATACAACGACGAACCTTTAACATACTTCCGTCAAAAATGACTCATACAAACTAATGATTCTAAAACTAGAACGACCACATAAAAGATCCATAATTAAGGAAAAAACCCCGTCATCTAAAACCATATAACACCTAACCACTGGTATGAACAAAAATAAGACCATGAACTTAACATTCCAGATGAAATTCGCAAAAATATCAAACCATATAGTACTATATTCCGCAACTAGAAATATAATAATAACATTACTGCATTGTATGTTTAGTAACACAACAAATACAAAAGTTTTCCTCACATATCGAATTTACTAACGATACAAATTGAGGCCTCTTATCTAAGCATATAGAAGCACATAATTTTGCAGTGCATGTTTGTGGACCGCATGCTGATGGAGCAACTTTGTAAATGTATGATCTTCCGTTACCTGTTTTACCAACAAAAATAATAATGACACAACTTTAACAGTTGAAATTAATACTGTAGTAGATAACAAATGAATGCTAAGATTGTTTTTGACCAAAGAATGAATATTTTTTTTTTTCTTTTTTTAAGTGATTTATAAGAAAAGCTATTCAATGGTTATTTTGGTATAACAGCAAAATCATTTTTTTCTCAGTGTTATGTCTTTAAAGAAATGACTAGAGAATTGCTCCCTCACAACAATGTTTTTTAAACTTTAGATAGTGCAAAGTTCTATTAGAAAGTCTTGTTACGTTAAAGATAGATGATTTCTTCACAATAGTTTGTTTTATTCAAATTTCATACGAAAAGATAAATTAATTAAAGATGCACTTAGTGTAAAATACTCAAAAATAACATTACCACAATATTCTTCTATGGCTCCAACTTCGTTCATAAAATGCGTAGATAGAACGTAAAACAAGAAAAGACATGTAAATTTATTCTTCAATAGAAACATAACTATTATTAGTGTACACCAAATACTTTTTAATATTTCATCTCATGTGAATTTTGCTATTTATAATAAGGTTTTCTACTTTTCTAATACTTAGCATTAACAGCAATTAATGATGCTAATAAGTCATAACTAAACATGCTATTAAATTTTAGCATTAAATAATTTAGAAGTACCATTTAAAGATAAAACAATATTATGTTATCCAAAATGCTTTTGTTTAAATGCTTATTTTAATGTAAATATAGATAGTTAAAGTGCTCTTTATTTTAAATGCTTATTTTGATGTAAATACTATATATAGACGGTTAAAGTGCTCTTTATTTTGAGTAGTAGATAATTTCAATTCATTATAATTATATGGTATAAAAATTTACACATGCTAACAAGTAATTATGATACGTTATTTTATAATTTTTTTCACCATAACGTTTTAAAAACAAGATTTGCATCATGTTAAAAAAAAATTTTACAAAATATACACGTTTTAAAGTTTGATTTTTGTTGAAATTATTTGTATTTTTTAACCCTTGTTTATTATATTTATCCCAAAGTTTGTGCAAAATTTGTCATAAGTTATTAAAGTTTCAAAGTTGTCATCTAGGTTTCTGAACTTATGAAACAGTCATTTTGAGGTTATTGAACGTGTAGAAGAATATCATAAACATCACTGAACTTGAAACAACCCGACATTTATGTTACTTAACATAACAAAAAAAGTGCGTTCAAGTTACCCATTTAACACTTAAATTATAGAAGTGTATGCTTTTCATAAGTTGAGTAACCTGGATGACAACTTTGAAACTTTAGTGACTTAAGACAACTTTCGCGCAAACGTTAATGACTTCTTTGTATAATAACCCTTTATCCCACATACTTGTATGATGTAAGTAAAAGAGTGCTTTCAAATGCATGAAGTAATTACTTAAATGGTCCATGTGGTTTATCAAATATAATGTATTTGATTCCTAAACTTTTTTTTTCTCGAATCCTCTCCCTGTGGTTTTGACCCGTAATGGCTTGATCCCTTAATCACTAGTTATGTTAGTTTGACCCTAAATTGGATGATTAAATAAGTGAAATATTGAAAATACCCTCACTTTTAACATCTTCGTCTCCATTTATATACATCACCACCCCATCATAATTTATGGCCACTTGCCCACATTTCGGCGATCTCACCTCAAATCCAGCGATTTTTATTTATTTATTTATACTATTTTCTAGTGAACATTTATCCTACATCATTCACACAACATTATCTAATCATCTTTTTTAAGACTTCTCTAGCCTTTTTATTCGAGCTACTATAATAGAAAAAAAAATCATATAAATTTAATACTCAAACATCTTTTTTCAAGCTCGAGTGAAAACACCGTAATCTTTAAATAATAATTCACATGTATTTTTATATTAAAAAAACCCCATATAATCTTTAACCTAAAATCATCTTCCATAATAAAAAATCTTCTAACCATCCCTCTAAAGTCATGGCGTAAAAGGTTCATGTCTACACGTCGTATACATTGAAGAATGAGTGACATGGCATAAAGTGCAAGTCAGGCTAATATAGGGCATAAAAGGCCTATACAAGATTTATACCTATACGCCGTATATACGACGGGTTGGGCTTATCTTATATAAATTGACATTATATTCGAGTTAGGGTTATGTTTTTCTTCACCCATAAAACATTAACGATTTTCATTTGCTTTTCATCCATTCCAAAGTTGGTTCCATCAAGAAGAGGAGACTTCAAACATCATAAACATTCATTACCCGTGGTTTGGTTGTTATCATACACTATGACTACTTTTAATCATTTGAATTCAATGTTTGTTTGTTTAACATTTGTTATGGAAGGCTAAGCACTTGTGTGCTTGCCTAGTTATGAATTTTAAACCTTAATGACATGATTTGATTCATTTGACTATCCGGAATAGCCTAACTAGGTTAAAAATGGTAGACTATAGGGGTTTTGAGTTAATGAAACGTAGACTTGGAATTTACTTAGTAATTAAAGGTCAATTCAAAACACAAAGACAAATCATATACTAGTAGGTTAGTTGGGGAACTTAAAGAAAAGATCATAAGTAGGCATCGCCTACGCCATTCTAGATAGTTATTTATCGAAAAATATATGTGGGGAATAATGGCCAACTAGACCTCTACTACATCCGACCTACCAAGTTAGAAGCTAGTTGGACATTTCGCCATCGAATCATGTCGTTTAGAGATTAAAGGATTAGCTAGGTGAGCATGTTTTTTCTCTTTATTATAATAATCTCAATTTTATTTCTTTTCATTTCTTAGTTATTGTCATATTATTATTTCTAAATTCTATAATCGTGTGGATTGAAAGTACAAGTTGTCATTTATTTTAATTTGCTTTTAAAACATTCAAGTTCACTCGCTCTAGCAAACAACCCCGTCTTATTGAGACTATACTATATAGGAATGGGTACACTGCCTGGGGAGTGTTAGTTATTCTTGTTAGTTACAATATTATAAATTTTAAAACAAGATTTCATACATCACCATGGGTGTTTATGTGTCAATATGTGTGGCAGGGATTATGGTGGGTGGCGATGGTTATGGGCGACCGTAATTATTAGTGGGTGGCCGAATTTAATGGAGTGTGGAAGTGTTTATATTTCGGTTGTGCATTTTTTTTGAAGAAATTGAGATAAATGGCGTCTTAAGATGCGTTTTGTAGAGATAATAATAATAATAGTAGTTTCTAATAAAGTGATGTTTAAAAAAAAATAATAATAATAACAATAATAATAATAGAAGTAAAAGTGCAAAATACGTCCTTTTATTACCGAAATGACAAATATACCTTTCATGTTAATTCCATGTTAGAAAATAATAAAAATAATATTTTCAACATTCGTTCTCAAAAATGTATAATATTTAAAATTTATTAACGAAAAATGTATATATCTTAACTTTTTTAATAAGGATGTATATTGTGAAAATCGGTCAACCAAAATATATACTTTGGAGTTTACTCTAAGTAAAAAACCAACTCAAAAGTTGGTTGCTGCAACTACTTTAAATGTATATTCTTACTAGAGCATAAATACATACAACAACGAGCCTATCAAATCCTGTCAAGAGAACTCTGACTATAAATGACCATTTCAAATAGGGGTGGCAATTCCTCGCATATCTTGAAACACGATCTGAAACCGACACAAAAATAAATGAGTTAGGAACAAGTCTAACAAGTTCGGGTTGGAAATAGGTCGACACGACTAACGTGTGTAATAAATAGGTTAAGTTTGGGTTGAAATTCTCAACCCGATACAACTTATCAACACGTAAAAAATATATTAAAAAATATTAAACATTAGAAGTTATGTGTTTAATTTCATTATAATATGACCAAACTATTTTGTATCTTTATCTTGTGATACATATTGTTTCTTTGAAATATTATATAATGATATATGCTTATATCAAAATATTTATCGTTTTGTTTAAAATGTTACTAACATAAAACTTACAGTATTCAATATGTCCAATTAAAAGTGTATTCAATCGTTAATGAGTCGACACGACTAACCCGTTTAATAAATGTGTTAAGGGTAGGATTGAACTTCTCAACACAATTAACTAAACATGTCAAATATTGAGATTTTTGAACCTGCTAACCCATCAACCTGAAACCGCCGACCTGGAAACGACCCAAATTTCCACCCCTAGTTCCAATTACTCCAAATGACACTTTCAACTGACAAGGCATTTAGACATACAACGACGAACGTAATCTTTAATATACTTCTGACAAAAATGACTCATACAAACTATGATTCTAAAACTAGAACGGCCACATAGAAGATCCATACACAAAGAAAAAACCCCGTCGTCCAAAACCATATAACACCTGGTATGAACAAAAATAAGACCATGAACTTAACATTCGAGATTAAATTCGCAAAAACGTCAAACCATATAGTGCTATATTCCGCAACTAGAAAAATAATAATAACATTACTGCAGTACAAATGCATGTTTAACACAACAAATACAAAGATTAGCCAGCTCACATGTTGATTTTACAAATTTTCTATCTTTAGGCATCTGACTTAAACATGTAAATTCACACAAAACTTCAGTGCATGTTGTTGGACCGCATGGTGATGGACCAAATTTATATATGTAAGATCTTGATCCTTTTCCTGTTTTACCAAAAAAAAACCACAACTTTAAATAGTAAAATTAATAGTAGATAATAAATAATGCAAAGATTGTTTTTGACAAAAGAATGTCAATATGTTGTTTTGCTAATTTTTTAAAGTGCTTTATAAGAGAAGCTATTCAATGGTTAGTTTGCTATAGCAGCAAAAAATATATATATCTATATTTCTCGATGTTATGTCTTTAAAGAAATGACTAGAGAATTGCTCCTTCACAACAATGGTTTTTAAATTTTAGATAGTACAAAGTTCTATAAGAATGTCTTGTTACGTTAAAGATAGATGATTTCTCTACAATAGTTTGTTTATGCAAATTTCATATGGAAGATACAATTAATTAAAGATGCACTTAGCGTAAAAGAACTATAATTTAAGAACATAATACTCAAAAATAACATTACCACAATATTCTTCTAGGGCTCCAACGTCGTTTATAAAATGTGTAGATAGAACGTAAAACAAGAAAAAACACATAAATTTCTTCTTCATTAGAAACATAACTATTATTAGCGTACACCAAATACTTTTTAATATTTCATCTCATGTGAATTTTGCTATTTATAATAAGGTTTTCTACTTTTCTAATACTTAGCATTAACAACAATTAATGATGCTAATAAGTCATAACAAAACATGCTATTAAATTTTAGCATTAAATAATCTAGAAGTACCATTTAAGATAAAACAATATTATGTTATCCAAAATGCTTTTGTTTAAATGCTTATTTTGATGTATATATAGACATTTAAAGTGCTCTTTATTTTCAATGCTTATTTTGATGTAAATATAGACAATTAAAGTGCTCTTTATTTTGATTAGGAGACAATGACAATTCATTATATTAATACTAGCAGGGTACCCGCGCGTTGCGGCGGCGGGTACCCTGTAATTAAACGTTTTAGCCAACAATATCTTTCGATTATACGTTTTCTATAATAATAAATTTATGGATGTCGATAAATTTAGAATGTAGTAGCTTTAATCATAGCAAACCATTTCATATAGTAATAGTAGGATAACCACGCGATGTTGCGACAATATAAATGCAGTAGGAGATGGTATGATATGTTTGATTAAATTTGTATGATAAATATCTACACATCACTGAGTGTGATGGAGCTTTGCTTGGTTTACGTTGTTTTATTTGTTTATTGTGTCAAGTAATTTGTTTGGTTTGTACAATGTGTTTTATTAATTGTACTTTTCATGGAGAGGGTGTTTTAAAAAACATCATTAATTGTAGGTGTTGACCAATAAATAGAGTATGTGTTAGTGCATCAATTAATTGTGCACATTGCATTAGTAGTTGTATTTTTTAATTAAATTAAATTTTTATTTTTCATTTTTGAAAAAGAGACTTCTAATAATAGTAAGTGTGTAATCTTAAAATTTTTAAGACTTCTAAAAATAAAAGTCCCAAATACATTATAAGATAGTATAAATAGTATAAAAATTTACACACGCTAATAAGTAATTATGATATGTTATTTTATATTTTTTGCATCATAACGTTTTAAAAACTAGATTTGCATCATGTTAAGAAAAATTAATTTTACAAATATAAACATTTTAAAGTTTGTTTTTTGTTGAAATTATTTGTATTATTCAAACCTTGTTGATTATATTGGGGCAATTCCATATTTACCCAATTTAAACATGATAATGTTATATTTACCCAAAACATGCTTTAAATGCATTGTACATCATGCATTCAAAAGTTGTATTTTGGGTATATTTGACATTTTCATGTTTAGATTGGGTAAATATGGAATTATCCCGATTATATTTATCCCATATACGTGTGTGATGTAAACAAAATAATGCTTTAAAATGCAGGAGGTAATTAGTTAATCTTTACTACATAAAATAGAAAAATGGTCAAAGGTGAAAGTGAAAATTGAAAGTTGAAAGTTGAAAGTCAAATGTGAGAGAAGTGTATAATGTAATTAATACTCTTATTAAAACACCCCATTACTTAAAAGTACATTGATTTATTCATATTGTACAACCAACTAAAAGCATATCCACCAAATTAAATACAAACAATTAAAACACCCCATACTAAAAAGTACAATAAAATTTTTACAATATACAATTTAAAACATTTCAACAAAATCCGAATATAAAAATAATTACACACACTAATTTGTTATTTTTAAAACACCCTAAAATGAAAAGTACATGTTATTATACACATTATACAAATTAATAAAACACACAAAGTTTCATACAAGCTAACAAGTTGATGGTACATATAATTTTGAAAACTGGACCAGACTGGACCAACGGGTTCAATCGGGAACCGGTTTCGCCACTGGTTCGACTAACCGATAAAAGTCATCCGAAAATGAACCAGAGAGGACCCGTTGAAACCGATACAAACGGGTAAATCAGGCCTCATCGAAATCTGTTTCTCCAGTTAATCGTCACAAAGTACCCGCGTATACTATATATAAAGGAAAACACAAAAAGTGAAATGTTGAAACTAAAAATAGAAACTTTGAAAACATATATTTCAAAAGTAAACTATTAATACACATCGAAAACCGGGTTAACACGGGACGCTTCAAACCCGATGGGTTGACCCGGTTTAATTTCACCCGTGTTCAACCAAACCCGTCGGGTTGACCCGGTTTAAATCAATCTGTTTTTCGACCAAAACGGTTCAACCAGTTGAACCACCCGGTCGACCCGGTTTCAAAACATTATGTTTAATACCCAAATCTTCAAACTTTTTATTTTTCGTTATAACCATAAACTTTTTTATCACTAAACGATATGTCGCTATAAAATCTCGTTTGCTATATCACGGGTACTCGTCTTTAACTATATGTATATATAATTACCATTAAAAATTCAAACTAATATTAAATGAAAACTGATTTGGCATATTCAATGTTGGAAAGTCAATACAAGTTTTTTTTTACATACAAAGCATGTATCCATGTTTTTGAAACTTAAAAAGCGAGTAATGTTAAATTTCTAAAATTCCTTTAAAACTAAAATTTCTACATAAAAATTCAAAGAATTTGCCCTTAATGAAATAGCTACCATAACAATTCACACCTAAAATTTGAAAGAAATGTATGACAAATTTGACAACTTTTACTATTGTAATTTTCCCAAAAAAAGTATATATATTTTAATTTATTTAACCTTAACACTAATAATTTCTAAAAGTTTATCAATATCTTTTATTTTTTAAGGCACCATATTAATACTTATTATTTATTGTTATGTTACTTTATAGTGTGTGTATCATATGCGATCTCAGTTATTAAATATTGAAATGTGTGCAATGACCATATGATTTTTAAAAATATTGTTTTGACATTTATATATAGTTGAAATTGTAGAGATATTGTTGTGAATAACTTGAATGTTTACAATCACAAAGAATTGTATCGATTTATTATATAGTCCGGGTTCATTTTTTTTGTTCTCGTTCTTTGCGTTAAATACGTTAAATACAAATTTGTGTTCCAAATATTGCTATAATGACGGTGATTGATTGGTGCTTTAATCGTTGATTGTTCCGGCGCATTAATTTCAAAGGTATACAAAGTTTTCTGAAATAATTTGGTCAAAATACATTATACAACCGGTGTATATATTTTTGTTAAGTTTCTTAGGTTTGATTGGGTCAAATACCTTGTCTTGATGGATGATAACTACAAAGTGAAGCCAATCAAAGAGTTCGGTCAAAGAGGATTCAACACCTCATATACCGTGTAATAAGAAATTTTACATGACGAGTAACGTGCATTGTTAGTTATCTCTAGATTGATGTAATGTTTCATTTTCAGTTTCAATAAATACTTTTATTTGTTCTTTTGATACATGTTAAGATTTTTTCTTGAGTTGAATTATCGCATGTTGCAACACTTACCACAATATCGCAATTTTTAATTATCTGCCGCTAGTGACCAAGCTGCCGCTAGGCGCTGGTACTCGTCCAGTTATTAAATGGTTCTATATGTTTTATTGGGTAAACAATTTTGAATCCTGAACTTTTTTTCTCGAATTTACTCCCTGTGGTTTTGAACCGTATTGGGTTGACCACTAGTTATGTTAGTTTGACGCTAAATGGATTCTTAAATAAGTAAAATGTCAAGACTACCCTCCCTTTTAACATCTTAGTCTTCATTTATCTACATCACCACCCCATCATAATTTCTGGCCACTTTCCCACATTTCGACGGTCTCACCTCAAATCCGGCGACATTTATATATTTATTTATTTATACTATTTTCTAGTGAACATTTTTCCTACATCATTCACACAACATTGTCTAATCACCTTTTTTAAGACTTCTCTAACCTTTTTATTCGAGCTACTATAATAGAAAAAATCCATATAAATCTACTACTCAAACCTATTTTTTCATGGTAGAGTGAAAACACCGTAATCGTTAAAAATAAATTCACATATATTTTTATATTAAAAGAACACATATCATCTTTAACCTAACGTCATCTTCTACAATAAAAAAACTTCCAACCATCCCCCTCAAGTCACGGCGTATAAGGTTCATGTCTATACGTCGTATACATTGAAGAATAAGTGACATGGTATAAGGTGCAAGTCAGACTGATATAGTGCATAAAAGGCCTATACGGCGTATAGGATGTATACCTATACGTCGTATACACGACGGGTTGAGCTTTTCTTATATAAACCGACCTTATATTCGAGTTAGGGTTACGTTTTTCTTCACCCATAAAATATTAACGATTTCCCTTTGCTTTTCATCTATTCCAAAGCTAGTTCATCAAGAAGAGAAGACTTCAAACGTCATAAGCATTCATTACCTTTGGTTTGGTTGTTATCATACTTTTGACTTCAATGTTTGTTTGTTCAACATTTTGTTATGGAAGGCTAAGCACTTTTATGCTTGCCTAGTTATGAATTTAAGGGCAAATGACAAAAAAATGCATCGAACTTGACACTTTTTATTATTGTGTGTCGCCAACTATTTTTTTCTTATTGTGTGTACTGAACTTTCAAAATTCGATTATTGTGTGTATTTTGTGACCATTTTACCCTTAAGTTTTTCAAATTTTGAAGGGTAAAATGGTCATTTTATGTGAGAATAGTCACAAAATACACATAATGATAAATTTAAAAGTTCATCATCAATAAGAAAAAATAGTTCTTCTGTAATCAATCAAAGATGTCAAGTTTGATCATTTTCATTATTTTTGAATTTAAAACCTTAATTACATCATTTGATTTGTTTGACTATGCTTTTGACTTGGATAATTTATACGCTTTCCGTTTACCTTACGCCTTTGTGTTGATCATTTATAACATATGGATATTAATTAATTAGTAGGACATAATTCAAAAGTTAAGAACTTGATACATAAACTTATATCACTTTATGGTTAATGTTACATCCGAAATAGCTTAACTAGGTTAAAATGGTATACTATAGGTTTTTTGAGTTAATGAAACGTACACCGGTAATTTACTTAGTAATTATAGTTCAATTCACAACATGAGAAAATCTTATAGGTTAGTTGGGGAACTTAAAGAATGGATCATAACTAGGCATCGCTCACGACATTCACGATAGTTAGTTATAGGTAATATGTGTGGGGAATAATGGCCATAACTAGACCTCCACTACATCCGACCCACCAAGTTAGTAACTAGTTGAACATTGCCCCTTTGAATCATGTCGTTTAGAGATTATAGGATTAGCTAGGTGAGCATGTTTCTCTTTATTGAGTTAATCTAAATTCTATAATCGCGTGGATTGAAAATACAAATTTAATTTGCTTTTAAAACATTCAAGTTCACTCGCTCCAGCAAACAACCCCGTCTTATTGAGATTATACTATACATGAACGGTTACACTACCTGAGAGTGTTAGTTATTCTTGTTAGATACGACATTATAAATTTAAAACAAGATTTCACACACCAGCATGCGTGTTTGTGTGTCAATATGTGTGGCAGGAATTATGGTAGGTGGCGGTGGTTATGAGAAACCGTAATTAATAGTGCGTGGCCGGATTTACTGGGGTGTGAAAGTATTTAGGTTTGGGTTGTGCATTTTTTTAAGAAATTGAGATAAATGGCGCTTTGGGATGGATTTTGTAGAGATAATAATAATAATAATAATAATAATAATAATAAGAGTAAAATACACCATTCGTCCCTAATCTTGTACACACGCATCACGTTGAACCAAAACTAGACATTTTCATCGCCGGTGGTCCAAAACAGTGTTTTTATAGTCTAAACAAGTCCCTTGACCAGGATTACCAAAGTCAACGTAATGGTTGTACATCGAGGGTATAATAGACTATTCACAATTATAACATGCCTTAGTTAAATCTAACCCAACCAAACACTATTAGTCTTCTTGAAGTAGTAAGATCTTGAAGCTCTTCACTAGGATTCTGCATAATCTAGTAGGCTTTGGCAATGAAATATGATTTTCTAATAGTGTTATTAATGGATTTTCATATTTTTGTTGAATATAGTAAGAGTAGTATGTTTTGATGCAATTTGTTTTTTATCTGTAAAGATATATATTTAATGGGTTATATGATCTAAATGAAACTACAGGGTTGTGATGCATCGATTTTGTTGGATGGCCCGAACACAGAAAAATCGTCACCAAAGACCCGAGGATTAGCAGCATTTGTTATTATTGACACTGAAGACAGTTGTTGAAGCAAGGTGTCCTGAAAAAGTCTCGTGTGCTGATATTCTTAATATTGCAACTAGAGATGCCATTTTCTTCGTAAGATATCATAACTATTTTCTTCTCTGTGTGATACCATAACAACCAAGCAGGAATATGGATGAGTTGCAAACCTTTGAGTAACATGTTAAAATGAGTTATTTTTAGTAGGCGTGAGGTTGGATTGACCCGGAATCACTTTTTGTCCATTTTTGTTAGTTTTTTCTTAAAGTTTTACTGTATAAAATTTAAATATGATGAGGTTGTATCAATTAAACTTCTATTTTAAGATACCTCGTGGCGACGTTTCATATGGATCTAACTTTAATTTTAACTACTTCTTTGCGAAATTTACAGTCAGGACCATCATACCAGTGTTTCTGGGAAGAAGAGACGGGATGAAATCAGATGCGTCATGGGTTGATCTTCCCCCACCCTCCATCTCATGGGAAGCGTCTCTTGCCTACTTCACATCTAAAGGTTTAGATGTACAAGACATGGTTACACTCTTAGGTATGATGTAGCTTCATCATTTCTATTAGTCACAAAAACAAATTCTTCCTCGTTAATTGTAGTTTCTCAATGCTGTCATTTCTAACTTATATTATCGCTTAATGATTTTAGGAGGGCATATGATATGCAGAACTCGTTGCAGCAACATCCTAGACCGTCTATACAATTTCAATAACACCGGGAAACCAGACCCCACCATGGAACCAGTGTCATTAACTTACTTGCAAAAACAATGTCCCAAGAAGGTGAAGCTGGGCCAGACCAACCCTCTTATAAACTTAAACCCACAAAACCCTACACACAAGTTTACCAACTCTTACTACTCAAGAATATTGGCGAATAAAGCTGTTTTAGGAGTTGATCAACAGATGCTCTATGGTAACGACACCCATGATCTAACCGATGAATTTGCTAAAGGCCTTGAAGACTTTAGGGCCGGATTCGCTTATTCAATCAGTAGAATGGGAGGACTCAAGGTTCTTACTGGAACCAAAGAGAAATTAGAAACAATTGTCCGCGTCGTTAACAAGTAGATCTACTTCTTCGTGTTGAATCATCACAATTTATATGCATAAGTATGTATATGAGATAAAAGTAAGATCAGTATGATCATTTTGTATTATCTCATAAGTAAAACCATGTTCCTGTATTAATTTTACGTTTGATCCTTGGATTATATATATATTAACTAAATATTTTCGAGCACATTTGTTATATCTATTTCGTATTACTCAACCATTTTCTATCTAAAAAGCATGCAATTAGATATTTGATCATATGTAACAACTTCATTGCCAAAGCCTACCGTTATCATGAATCCTAGTGAAGAGCTTGAAGATCTTACTACTTCAAGAAGACTAATAATGTTTGGTTGGGTTAGATTTAACTAAGGCATGTTATAATTGTGAATGTTATATTATAGCCTCGATGCATAACCAGAAAAGTTACGTTGACTTTGGCAATCCTGGTCAAGGGACTTGTTTAGACTATAAAACACCTGTTTTTAGACCATTGATGAAAATGTCTAGTTTTGGTTCAAGATGATGCTGTGTACAAAATTAGAGACGAGCGGTGTATTTTACTCTAATAATAATAATAATAATAATAATAATAATAAGGAGGCAATAGCTACTACCAAACATTAATAATAATAATAATAATAATAATAATAATAAGGAGGCAATAGCTACTACCAAACATTCCCTGGCTACTAGCCTTGTCGTTTTTGAGGCGGCCGAAGTCACTTTGAAACGAATGGGTCTCTGGCTATGTGGGGTTTGTTTTAAGACACATACCCTCCGTTCTAAATGCATGCACGGTTCTGACTTTGTGCCCCCCCCTGATTGTGGTGATGGTGTTGTTAGATTCATTTTGTTTGACCTTGTTAAACCGCACGTTCCTTCTCTTATTGCTCGTGTTGAAGACCAGATTTTGGTGGAGCATTATGGTTTTTGACCTACACCTACTTGACACCTTACTTTCTAAAGGATTGCATACTGTCAAATCTATCCCCTCCAAGTGTCGTTTGGGATTCTCTCGTGTATTGAAAGGAGCTCTCGATAAGGTGATCTGCACACCTGGAGACATATCTTGTTGTTGCTTTGTTAGTCTTGCCTCTTTGTCACCTTAAAGCCTTTTGCCCGAGGAGTAACATGGAGTGTAGGTCTGCCACTAAACGCTAACGCCAAGAAGAATATATCGCTAACGCCATTCACTCTTGGGGTATGTTAGGATTTAGAAAATCCAGTCATTAAAGAGTCGGTCACCTCAAGTATATGTAATGTCGTTAGCTAAGTAGTCGTAGATTATTTAATGTTAAGTAGTATTTAGTTAAGTAACAAGTGGAGGACGGACGGTCTTTACTTGTATGCACGATCCACGACGTGGTGGCGATTTATGTAAGAACTATAAATACTCTCTACCTCCCAAGCTAGAGTTGGAGCTCATAATAATACTTTCATTTTCTCTCACTAAGTTCCCAAACCTTTAACTCTTTCTCTCTCTAAAAACCTTTAGTATACGCCTATCTTGGTTATGGTTTAGTGTGTTTATGAAATCCAATATGTTACAATTGGTATCAAGAGCCATGGTTTGATCATATCTCTTCATATCCTTGGATTTCTAGTGGTTTTAGGTGGTTTTTGAATTTGAAAAAGTTTAGTGGTTTTTGCATTATTTGGATCATTTCTAGTGTTAAAGTTTGAATTTTGGGTGTACTTTTGTGTTTAGAATCATTGTAAGTGCTTGGGATTTGATATGGTAGCTTGAATCACTGTGGTTGAGCTT
Organism: Chrysanthemum makinoi; assembly: GCA_910596185.1. Classification (NCBI taxonomy): domain Eukaryota; kingdom Viridiplantae; phylum Streptophyta; class Magnoliopsida; order Asterales; family Asteraceae; genus Chrysanthemum; species Chrysanthemum makinoi. The sequence continues at coordinate 36,074,933 of OU343216.1, read as the reverse complement.
GTTTTGGATTGAAAAGTGTGTTTTTGAAGCTTTTTCCTGCTAGCGACTTGGTTCTCGTTGTAATTTTCATCGTAGCGACTTGCTTCAGTAAAAGTTAGCGAGTTACAATGTTAGTTGTTAGCGACTTGAGCCTAGCGACTTGTCTATTGAGACAAGCCGAAAAATAGTACGAGTTAGTGGATTCTCCATTCTGCTAGCGACTTGGTGAGGGTAGCGACTTGCTTCAGGAATTGTTAGCGAGTTGTAGTGCAAATTGTTAGCGACTTGATACTAGCGACTTGGATCTTAGCGAGTTGTTCTTTAGCAACTTAACTGTGTCTAGCGACTTGGTGCTTAGCGACTTCTTGTCATAATTCTTAGCGACTTGGTGTTAGCGACTTGGACCTTAGCAAGTTGCTCTTTAGTGACTTGTGTAGCGACTTGGTGCTCTAGCGACTTGTATCTAGCAACTTGGTCTTAGCGACTTGGTTCAATAACTCTTAGCGGCTTGGTTGATTTCGCTTGTAATCACGGTTTTCTATTGATTTAGTAAAATCCCGTGAAAGAATCTATTTCCCTGTTTAATCATAGAGTTATAAAATCCCGTGTAATCTGTTAACATGTCTACCAACGTATCTACAATCATCTCCACTTTATTCGAGGATGTTCAGCAAGGTGGTTCGATACTCGTCCACCCATGCTTGACAGGCCACTCTGACTCTTGGGTCTCAACGAATCAGATTGTACTGTCTTGGAAAGGAAAATGGGGTCAACATTCTCAAATCCTTTGATGAAGGACCGTATCAGTTTGAGACTACAAGAGACATAATTGATACTGCTGCAGATGGAACCATGATCTTTGGATTGGACAGCGTATGATGAGCTTCGATGATAAGGAAAAGAGATTCGATGCTGATATCGGGCCTCAAACATCATACTCTGAGGGTCTTCCAAAAGACATCTACAAGTGACCAATCACAACACTGAAGCCAAGGCGGTTTGGGATAATGTCAAGATGCTTCTCTCAGTTACGAATTACCAAGGAAGACAGAGAATCACAACCGTATGATGAGTTTGAGCACTTCAAGATGAAACAGGATGAGTATCTATGAATACTAATTGAGATTCCACAAGCTTGTAAATGATATGAGGAATATCGAATGACTATGCCAAACATTCACTAAACTCAAAAGTTTGTGAGCAACATGAATCCCGAATGGCACAAGTTTGTCACCACCTCTGAAGCTAACCAAAGGATTGAAGGACACAAACTATGAGCAACTATATGCTTCCTTCTTGAGAATGAGAGACATGCAATGTTTGAAAAAAGGATTCTTGAGCGGTTCAAATCTAAGGGAGAAACCATTCATCAAATGACTCAACTGCCTACACTGTTGGTATTACTACCAAAGCTTCTCAAGTCATACCCACGGGTAATGGTAATCACAAACTCATTCCCGATCCGAGGTTCAAAAAGCGATCGTCGATGCATCATGGGACACTTCATTAATCAACTGGCTCTATAGTTAAACAAAACTGACCTCAGTCCACATACCAACGATCTTCACACTAACAATGAGATCAGGCGCATCCAATCTACACAATCATGCTTGTTGTCGAGAGATGGAAAGGTTATGGGGCAACTACTTCAAGGAAGACGATCTGACAAGGGATGGTTGGAGCGAGACAATGGGAATCTTTGGAGCTGGTGGAGGATATGTGGTAAATCAAAACAGGGGAAGGAATGAATCAGGTCAAGCAAAGCCAATTAAGTGCTACAACTGTGGTGGTGAGGGACATATTTAAGGGCGCACATCTCCAGCGTCCCAGAATGCGAGAATACTTGAGACAAGATCTTTGTGCAAGCTCAGGATAATGGAGCAGCTTTAGATGAAGAGGAGTTCTTTGTTTCTTGCTAAGGGAAATGCCGAACCTATGATCTGATGTTGATGAGCCCAATGGAGATAGGTCATAATCATCAAAATGCATTTCAAGTAGTACCGTGATGCATTTGACTCATGTCGATGATGAACCTCACCCAAACAATCTTCATGGTTAGCATCTCACCTATGGTCTCTTCAAAGGTTTCTCCACCACAACAAGCTGGTCCATCCAAAGACAAAATCATTTCCGAGGTATTAAAACTATATGATGATGTTGATGGGCAAAAGATGCATAATAAAGTACAATCTCTTGAAACTTATGAATCCGATATTGAAGATGTGGGTAATAGTAATATTGTCCCATATGATCAATATGTGAAGCAAAGTGAAAGTGAAATTGTACCAAGTAATGCATCTTCTGCAGTCAATAATGATTATGTTTTTGATGAATACACCGCATGTGCCCCTGATGATTCTTTATCTCGAACGAATGCCTATAAAGAACAAGTTGCTATTTATGAACAACGTGCTAAGTTTGAGTTAACCACCCGTGAGCAGGAAATGGATGACCAAATGCATACAATTATTAGAAAAATTAATTTTAGAGAAGAAGTATTAAAACAAGAGTTAAAATCCTTACAAGAAAAGCTTTCTAAAGCTCTAAGCAAAAACAAGAACTTCAAGAAAATGTTAAAATGCTTAAGCAAGAATTCAATGCTAAGGAATCAAAACTTTTGAATGGTTTTTCTAATCTAAAAACTTTGAAAAACAAGCTTGAAAATAAGTTGTACGTACAAGGGAATACCATTGACTTGCTCACTTGATCACTAAGCATAGAGTTTTAAGCGATAAGCACAATATTCCCCTTGTTGTGGAACCTAATCCCGAGGTCATTAAAAAGGCTAGAGCTGCTAATAATGTAATCTATGATGGAAATGAGATTCTTAAACCTAGACAGAAACCTAGTTGCATTGAGTGCACTGAGAAAGATAGAAAATTAGATGATGCATCTAGGGAGAAAATGAATAAGAAGCTAGAAGATCATGAATGTAAAGAGAATAACATATCGATCAAACCCCATGATTACAAAAAGGAAAATTGGATTTCCTTGATCAAGTTTAAGCCTCAAGTTGTTAACTCGAACAAGTGTTATGGAAAAAGGATTTAGACAAGCAAAAAGCAAAGAATCTTGTTGTAACAAACCCTCCCCTTAGGAAAATGCCTTATTTGACGTATCCTCCAAATACACCAATGCATTTAGTTCCTAGAACTATTGCCACTAAAAGCAAGACCTTAATCAGTCAATATGTTATTTTTCAATTATTTGTTGATTTTGAGAAAACTTGTAAGAAAAGGATCACACCCACTGGGATAATTGAAAGGGAAAGGGGTTTTTGCAAACTAAAGAATGCTATTTAACCGAGGTCATGCCTTTCTTTAAACAACTAAAAGATCAATTTGAGAGTCTTAAAAAGGGGATGGATTCAGATATTAAAGAAATGGAAAAGAAATTTGATGCAATGATAGTTGAGGTTAGTGACTATGAGCGAGAATCAAAATATAATGAGATTGAGAGGAAGAACTTGCATACATTGAATGAGAATCTTATTTCCGAATGTATTACTCAAGATGTGTTTTACACTGCTACGAATTGTTCCATTAATGCTTCTCAATTTCATGAATTATTTGTTGCTCTGAAAGTTTCCCATGATCGTGTCATTGAGCTTGAAAACAAAAACTCAGAACTAATTGAGAAAATTGATCAGGATGATCACGATAATTTGGTAAAACATCTTTTTAAACTAGAAGTTGAACATTTTAATTTACAACTAAAATATCAACATCTTAAAGAAAATGTCAAAACCTCAAATATCAAGACATCCTCGGATGTTCTAGAGTTTGATGCAGTTTTAGATAAACAAGCGTGGACAAATTCAAGCTCATTGTAACACGATCAGAAAGTTGAAAGCCCAAATCTCTCAATTAAAGGGTATAAGGAATAATGTGACTGGATCCCAAATGCCTCCTCCTTTAGATTCTCAGTATTCTCAATCTTTTCATCTTCAAAACTTAATTAATGCTTTACAAAAGGAAAAAGAGAGTTTTCTAGAAGAAAATGAAAAAGTTAAACGACACTTTAAAGAGTTATATGATTCAATGAAAATCACTCATGACAAAAACAACGAAAAAATAACATCTTTACAAAAGAAAATTGAGAATATGAGGAGTCAGGAAAAGGAAGCGCCACTTGTTTTTAATGAGAATGTTGCATCAAAGTCATCCTGGATTGCAAATATCTTGGCAATGTTAAATACATTCCTCCTCATCTTAGGAATAATGAACTTGTGTTTCATAACTATTGTGCTCACCTTAAGGATAGTCTAGAATGTCTCCGTGAGATTGTGGAAGAGGATTTCATTAATAAACCTCTTGATAGAGAATTTAGGTTTGCTTGCATCAGTACCACGATCTCAAGAGCTGCTAGAATGTTTAATTGCAACATGTCCTAAATCCTTAGGTGCGAAAGGTAAAGCTGTGATGCCTTGTTCTATGCCTAGTGCCAAGCATACAAACCATTTTATGCCTGGTTTTAAGAAAGTGAACACTAATGTGCCTTCAAGTAGTTCAAATCCCTGCACATCTAGTTCAGGAATGCAAAAAGTAGATCAACCAACTAATGTTCCCATAATTCCCTCTACGGGAGTAATCAGTGACATTAAAGCAAGCGGGTCAAAGCCTCCAGGCAATACCAAGCATGATAGGACCTCGCAAGCTAAGAGTAGAAGATCACCCTGGGAATATTAAGTTTGAGTTGAATAAAACGAATCGTGTTGATTCTAGTGTTAGCTTTAAGCGTACTGTAATTAATGCGAATTACGCTTACTTTGGCAAAACATGTAATGATGATTGCATGGTTTGTAACTAATCTTGAATGTGTGTGAATGATTTGTCTATCTTTATTAAGCATACGATAAAATTTATTGTGTAAAATTCAAGCTAGGAAGGCAAAAGGCAAAGGCGAAGAATGTTAGAAAACGGTGGAAACCCACAGGAAGGAAATTTAGTAATATAGGTTATCAATGGATACCTCTTTGGAAGTAAGGTTAATGAGTTTTTCCCTAAATTTGCTAAGTCAATGCCCACGGAAAATGGATGCATCTTGGTAGAACTATTCCTTAAGAAGTGAACATACTTTGAATAGGTCAAATATGGACACTAGCACTGTATCTATTTCTAATGATTCCATTGTTTGTACCGATGTGGGTGTTCCAATCACAATTACTAACCAAGTGGAACCCATTCTTGCATGGGGATCCCAATTATCCAATTATCCATTCTTATGCGTGTTCAACTGCAGATCGTTCAAATCGTTCGTGGTACTTGGAATCAGCTGTTTGAAGCATATGACTGGAGACGATCGCGGCTCATGAACCGTGAGTAAATTCATCGGGACAGTGGGGAGCGATCATTTTGGAGCAATTATGGGTTATGGTGATTATGTAGTTGGAAAAAGTGTAATCTCCAAGGTATATTATGTTGAAGGTCTTGGTCATAACTTGTTTTCATTGGTCAATTACGTGATTGATCTAGAAGTGGCGTTTAGAAAACATACTTGTTTTTTATAGAACTCGATGGTGTGGAACTATTAAAAGGAACTCGTGGTTCAAACCTATACACCATCTCTATCGAAGATATGATGAAATCTTCACCCATGCGCTGGCTTCAAAGGCTTCCAAAACTAAGTCATGGCTATGGTACCGTCGTCTCAATCACTTGAACTTTGGTACCATAAACAATCTCTTTCGAAAAGGACTTAGTAAGAGGATTAACGGATTAAAGTATGAAAAAGATCATCTTTGTTCGACATGCCAATTGGGAAAAAGCAGAAATATGTCCATAAACCGAAACCACAAACTCGATAATGGAAGTCCTTCATACCCTTCATATGGATTTGTCGTACCAATGAGAGTACACAAGCGATAAATGGGAAGAAATACATTTTAGTCGTTGTTGATGACTACTCTCGATTTACTTGGGTAAAGTTTTTGAGGACAAGGATGAAACTCGGATGTCATCATCAAACTTATCAAACGACTACAAGTTCGACTCAACAATCATTGAATAGTTCAAAGCAGACAATGTACAGAGTTTGTTAACAAAGACTTAATGGTTGTATGAAAGTGTTGGAATCGGTCATCAAAGAAGTGTTCCACGAACTCCTCAACGAAGCGGTAGTAGTGAAATCGAACTCTTGTGGAAGCCGCCAGAAGAACAATGCTAATATTCAAAGGTTCCAATGTTTCTATGGGCGAAATATTTACCCTTTGCTACACCTAAAATCGTTCCCTTATTCATACCTCTTATGGAAAAAAATCCATATGAACTTGTTCATAAGCAGCTTGATCTCTCTCTTCAACCGTTGTTTGGTGCTTTGTGCTATCCAACAATGAGGTCAAGATTTAGGTAAATTAAGAGCAAAGGCAGATATTAGAGTTTTTGTTGGTTATGCACCAAACAAGAAGGGTTAACGAATCTACAACAAGAGAACCCGAAATATCATGGAAACAATTCACGTTACGTTCGATGAGCTCGGGTCAAATGGCTCCGGACAATTCATTCGGACCCGCATCTCAACTTTTCAAGTAGTCCTATCGGTTCTACTGGTTTCAATTCACTTACCGGTAACTCATTATGTACCTCCTGAAGATGATTTGAAGAAATTATTTGATCCTATGTTTGATGAACACTATGAGCCAGGGCTAATGATCAATTATTCCATCAGAGAGGTCGGTCTCTCTGTCAATGAAGTTAACCCTTCAGTTTCTATGTCACTAAGTCAAGAAGCCTGGCGATCACTCGGTATCATCATCAATGCCTCGATCATCAAGTGTACACAATGAAAGTGTGCTGGCATTCTGAGATGATGAAAATCCTTTTGCTACTCTGAAGATGAACCTTTTGAAAACATTTGCTCCGAATCATCATCAGAACCATCTTCATCGGAGAAATCGACTACTGCTACTTCAGTTCAACAACAACCACATGAACACCTTAGAAAGTGGAAACATGATCACCCATTGGACAACATCATTGGAAACCCTTCTCGTTCATATCCACTCGAAAGGCAACTTGCAACCAATGCCTTATGGTGCTTCTTCAACTCCGTACTCTCTAAGATCGAACCAAAAGACGTCAAAACTACTATGAATGAAACATTTGGTTCAATTGCCATGCAAAAAAAATTCATGAGTTTGATCGACTAGATGTATGGGAATTAGTACCTCTCTGGTGACGTGCTATGATCATTGCTCTAAAGTGGATCTTCAAAGTAAAACTTGATGAGCATGGTGATGTTTTAAAGAACAAGGCTCGATTGGTTGCAAAAGGATACCGTTAATAAGAGGGTATTGACTTTGAAGAATCATTTGCTCGGTTGTTACGCTCGAGGCAATTAGAATCTTTTGGCTAATCGCAGCAAGTAAGAAAATGGTAGTCTATCGAGATGGATGCAAAGGCGGCTTTTCTTAAGGAGATCGAAAAGAAGTATCATCGTAACTGACTTTGTGAATCGAGCATCCTACTCCGTCTATCGTTTGAAGAAGGCTCTTTACGGTTTGAAGCAAGCTCCATGGGCATGGTATGATACGTTATCAAAGTTTCTTCTATCTCTGGATTGACAAAGGCGAGTTGATCAGACATTGTTCACCGAAAGTCGGGCAAACATTTAATTCACGTTCAAATATATGTTGATAATATTATTTTTGCCTCGACCGACCCCAATGAATGTGATCGTTTCTTAAATGAAATGGGTTCCAAATTTCAAATGTCAATGATGGGACAAATGTCATTTTTCTTGGTATTACAAATTTCACAAAGTCCCGGAGGCATTTTATAAATCAATCTAAATATGAAAATGAGATTTTAAAGAAATTTGGATTTGATTT
>OU343216.1:36017994-36067026 GCA_910596185.1 Chrysanthemum makinoi | reverse complement strand
TCCGCCTTCTACGGGTGGTTAACTCAAACTTAGCACGTTGTTCATAAATATCAACTTGTTCTTTATAGGCATTCGGTCAGAGATAACGAGAATCATCGAGGGGCACATGCGGTGTATTCATCAAAAACATAATCATTATTGACTTGAAGATGCATTACTTGGTACACTTTCACTTTGTTTCGCACATATGATCATATGGGACAATATATTACTATTACCCACATCTTCAATATCCGATTCATAAGTTTCAAGAGACTGCTACTTTATTATGCATCTTTTGCCCATCAACATCATCATATAGTTTTAATACCTCAAAAATGATTTTGTCTTTGGATGGACCGCCTGTTGTTGTGGAGAAACCTTTGAAGAGACCATAGGTGAGATGCTAACCATGAAGATTGTTTGAGCAGAGGTTCATCATCGACATCGAGTCAAATGCATCACGGGCCACTTGAAATGCATTTTGATGATTATGACCTATCTCCATTGTCGTTCATCAACATCAGATCATAGGTTCGGGCATTTCTTAGCAAGAAACAAAGAACTCCTCTTCATCTAAAGCTGCTCCATTATCCCGAGCTTGCACAAGCAGATCTTGTCTCTGCGCATTCGTGGACGTTTGGAGATGTGCGCTTCGTAAATATGTCCCTCACCACCACAGCCAGCACTTAATTGGCTTTGCTTTGACCTTGATTCCCATTCCTTCCCTGTTTTGATTTACCACATATCCTCCACCGGCCCAGCATTCCCATTGTCCGCCCGACCATCCCCTTGTTCAGTATCGTCTTCCTTGAAGTAGTTGCCCCATAACCTTTCCATCTCACAAACAAGCATGATTGTGTAGATTGGATGCTTCCGATCTCATTGTTAGTGTGACTGTTGGTATTTGTGACAGGTTTTGTTTAACTATAAGAGCCGTTGATTAATGAAGTGTCCCATGACCGTGATCGCGATCGCCTGCTTGAACCTCGATCGTGAATGAGTTTGTGATTACCATTACCCGTGTGGGTGACTTGAGATGCTTTAGTAGTAATACCAACATTGGTGTAGAAGGCAGTTGAGTCATTTGATGAACTGGTTTCTCCCCGCTTAGATTTGAACTGCTCAAGAATCCTTTTTTCAAACATTGCATGTCTCTCATTCTGAAGGAGGAAGGCATATAGTTGCTCATAGTTTGTGTCCTTCAATCCTTTGGTTAGCTTCATAGAGGTGACAAACTTGTGCCATTCGATTCATGTTGCTCACAAACTTTGAGTTTAGCTGAATGTTTGGCATAGTCATTCTGATATTCCTCATATCATTTACAAGCTTGTGGAATCTCAATGAGTATTCATAGATACTCATCCGGTTTCATCTTGAAGTGCTCAAACTCATCATATACAGATTCTCCCTCTTCCTAATCTGTAACCGAGAGAAGCATCTTGACATTATCCCCGCCAGGCTTTGTGTTGTGCCTTGTAGATGTCTTTTGGAAGACCCCGTAGTATGATGTTTGAGGCCCCGATATATCGCATCGATCTCTTTTTCTCTTATCACCGAAGCTCATCATATTCTTTTTGGTCCGTCCAATCCAAAGATCATGGTTCCATCGCAGCAGCAGCAATTATCAATATGTCTCTTGTAGTCTCAATCGATACGGTCCTTCATCAATGGATGACCCCATTTTCTTTTCCAAGACAGTACAACTGATTCGTTGAGCCCAAGAGTCGTAGGTCGTCGCTGCTCAAGCATGGGTGGACGGTATCGTAACCACCGCTTGAACATCCTCACAATGTGGAGATGATTGTAGATACGTTGATAGACATGTTAACAAATTACACGGGATTTTATAACTCTATGATTAAACAGGGAAATAGATTCTTTCACGGGATTTTACTAAATCAATATAGAAACCCGATACAAGCGTAAATCAACCAAGCGCTAAGAGTTATTGAACCAAGTCGCTAAGACCAAGTTGCTAGATACAAGTCGCTAGAGCACCAAGTCGCTACATACCAAGTCACTAAAGACCAACTCGCTAAGGTCCAAGTCGCTAACACCAAGTCGCTAAGAATTATGACAAGTAAGTCCTAAGCACCAAGTCGCTAGACACGCTTAAGTTGCTAAAGAACAACTCGCTAAGATCTAAGTCGCTAGTATCAAGTCGCTAACAATTTGCACTACAACGCTAACAATTCCTCAAGCAAGTCGCTACCCTCACCAAGTCGCTAGTAGAATGGAGAATCCACTAACTTGTACTATTTGTCGGTTTTCTATAGACAAGTCATAGGCTCAATAACAACTAACATTGTAACTCGCTAACTTTACCAAGCAAGTCGCTACGATGAAAATTACAACGAGAACCAAGTCGCTAGCAGGAAAAAACTTCAAAAACACACTTTTCAATCCAAAACAAGCTCAACCACAGTGATTCAAGCTTACCATATCAAATCCCAAGCACTTACAATGATTCTAAACACAAAAGTACACCCAAAATTCAAACTTTAACACTAGAAATGATCCAAATAATGCAAAAACCACTAAACTTTTTCAAATTCAAAAACCACCTAAAACCACTAGAAATCCAAGGATATGAAGAGATATGATCAAACCATGGCTCTTGATACCAATTGTAACATATTGGATTTCATAAACACACTAAACCATAACCAAGATAGGCGTATACTAAAGGTTTTTAGAGAGAGAAAGAGTTAAAGGTTTGGGAACTTAGTGAGAGAAAATGAAAGTATTATTATGAGCTCCAACTCTCTAGCTTGGGAGGTAGAGAGTATTTATAGTTCTTACATAAATCGCCACCTACGGGCTGTGGATCAGGCATACAGTGGGTAAAGACCCGTCCGTCCTCCACGGTGTTACTTAACTAAATACTACTTAACATTAAATAATCTACGACTACGAGCTTTCTAACGATTACATATATTTGAGGTGACCGACTCTTTAATGACTGGATTTTCTAAATCCTAACATACCCCAAGAGTGAATGGCGTTAGCGATATATTCTTCTTGGCGTTGGCGTTTAGTGGCAGACCTACACTCCATGTTACTCCTCGGGCAAAAGGCTTTAAGGTGACAAAGAGGCAAGACTAACAGGCTAACCCAACAAGATATGTCTCCAAAGTGTGCATCACCTTATCGAGAGCTCCTTTCAATACACGAGAGAATCCCAAACGACACTTGGAGGGGATAGATTTGACAGTATGCAATCCTTTAGAAAGTAAGGTGTCAAGTAGGTGTAGGTCAAAAACCATAATGCTCCACCAAAATCTGGTCTTCAACACGAGCAATAAGAGAAGGAACGCATGGTTTAACAAGGTCAAACAAAATGAATCTAACAACACCATCACCACAATCAGGGGGGGGCACAAAGTCAGAACCGTGCATGCATTTAGAACGGAGGGTATGTGTCTTAAAACAAACCCCACATAGCCAGAGACCCATTCGTTTCAAAGTGACTTCGGCCGCCTCAAAAACGACAAGGCTAGTAGCCAGGGAATGTTTGGTAGTAGCTATTGCCTCCTTATTATTATTATTATTATTATTATTATTATTAATGTTTGGTAGTAGCTATTGCCTCCTTATTATTATTATTATTATTAGTATTATTATTAGAGTAAAATACACCGTTCGTCTCTAATTTTGTACACACGCATCACGTTGAACCAAAACTAGACATTTTCATCACCGGTGGTCTAAAACAGTGTTTTTATAGTCTAAACAAGTCCCTTGACCAGGATTGCCAAAGTCAACGTAACTTTTCTGGTTATGCATCGAGGCTATAATATAACATTCACAATTATAACATGCCTTAGTTAAATCTAACCCAACCAAACATTATTAGTCTTCTTGAAGTAGTAAGATCTTCAAGCTCTTCACTAGGATTCTGCATAATCGAGTAGGCTTTGGCAATGAAGTTGTTACATATGATCAAATATCTAATTGCATGCTTTTTAGATAGAAAATGGTTGAGTAATACGAAATAGATATAACAAATGTGCTCGAAAATATTTAGTTAATATATATATAATCCAAGGATCAAACGTAAAATTAATACAGGAACATGGTTTTACTTATGAGATAATACAAAATGATCATACTGATCTTACTTTTATCTCATATACATACTTATGCATATAAATTGTGATGATTCAACACGAAGAAGTAGATCTACTTGTTAACGACGTGACAATTGTTTCTAATTTCGCCTTTGGTTCCAGTAAGAACCTTGAGTCCTCCCATTCTACTGATTGAATAAGCGAATCCGGCCCTAAAGTCTTCAAGGCCTTTAGCAAATTCATCGGTTAGATCATGGGTGTCGTTACCATAGAGCATCTGTTGATCAACTCCTAAAACAGCTTTATTCGCCAATATTCTTGAGTAGTAAGAGTTGGTAAACTTGTGTGTAGGGTTTTGTGGGTTTAAGTTTATAAGAGGGTTGGTCTGGCCCAGCTTCACCTTCTTGGGACATTGTTTTTGCAAGTAAGTTAATGACACTGGTTCCATGGTGGGGTCTGGTTTCCCGGTGTTATTGAAATTGTATAGACGGTCTAGGATGTTGCTGCAACGAGTTCTGCATATCATATGCCCTCCTAAAATCATTACGCGATAATATAAGTTAGAAATGACAGCATTGAGAAACTACAATTAACGAGGAAGAATTTGTTTTTGTGACTAATAGAAATGATGAAGCTACATCATACCTAAGAGTGTAACCATGTCTTGTACATCTAAACCTTTAGATGTGAAGTAGGCGAGAGACGCTTCCCATGAGATGGAGGGTGGGGGAAGATCAACCCATGACGCATCTGATTTCATCCCGTCTCTTCTTCCCAGAAACACTGGGTACGATGGTCCGCCTGACTGTAAATTTCGCAAAGAAGTAGTTAAAATTAAAGTTAGATCCATATGAAACGTCGCCTACCGCAGGTATCTTAAAATAGAAGTTTAATAGATACAACCTCATCATATTTAAATTTTATACAGTAAAACTTTAAGAAAAAACTAACAAAAATGGACAAAAAGTGATTCCGGGTCAATCCAACCTCACGCCTACTAAAAATAACTCATTTTAACATGTTACTCAAAGGTTTGCAACTCATCCATATTCCTGCTTGGTTGTTATGGTATCACACAGAGAAGAAAATAGTTATGATATCTTACGAAGAAAATGGCATCTCTAGTTGCAATATTAAGAATATCAGCACACGAGACTTTTTCAGGACACCTTGCTTCAACAACTGTCTTCAGTGTCAATAATAACAAATGCTGCTAATCCTCGGGTCTTTGGTGACGATTTTTCTGTGTTCGGGCCATCCAACAAAATCGATGCATCACAACCCTGTAGTTTCATTTAGATCATATAACCCATTAAATATATATCTTTACAGATAAAAAACAAATTGCATCAAAACATACTACTCTTACTATATTCAACAAAAATATGAAAATCCATTAATAACACTATTAGAAAATCATATTTCATTGCCAAAGCCTACTAGATTATGCAGAATCCTAGTGAAGAGCTTCAAGATCTTACTACTTCAAGAAGACTAATAGTGTTTGGTTGGGTTAGATTTAACCAGGATGTTATAATTGTGAATAGTCTATTATACCCTCGATGTACAACCATTACGTTGACTTTGGTAATCCTGGTCAAGGGACTTGTTTAGACTATAAAAACACTGTTTTGGACCACCGGCGATGAAAATGTCTAGTTTTGGTTCAACGTGATGCGTGTATACAAGATTAGGGACGAATGGTGTATTTTACTCTTATTATTATTATTATTATTATTATTATTATTATTATCTCTACAAAATCCATCCCAAAGCGCCATTTATCTCAATTTCTTAAAAAAATGCACAACCCAAACCTAAATACTTTCACACCCCAGTAAATCCGGCCACGCACTATTAATTACGGTTTCTCATAACCACCGCCACCTACCATAATTCCTGCCACACATATTGACACACAAACACGCATGCTGGTGTGTGAAATCTTGTTTTAAATTTATAATGTCGTATCTAACAAGAATAACTAACACTCTCAGGTAGTGTAACCGTTCATGTATAGTATAATCTCAATAAGACGGGGTTGTTTGCTGGAGCGAGTGAACTTGAATGTTTTAAAAGCAAATTAAATTTGTATTTTCAATCCACGCGATTATAGAATTTAGATTAACTCAATAAAGAGAAACATGCTCACCTAGCTAATCCTATAATCTCTAAACGACATGATTCAAAGGGGCAATGTTCAACTAGTTACTAACTTGGTGGGTCGGATGTAGTGGAGGTCTAGTTATGGCCATTATTCCCCACACATATTACCTATAACTAACTATCGTGAATGTCGTGAGCGATGCCTAGTTATGATCCATTCTTTAAGTTCCCCAACTAACCTATAAGATTTTCTCATGTTGTGAATTGAACTATAATTACTAAGTAAATTACCGGTGTACGTTTCATTAACTCAAAAAACCTATAGTATACCATTTTAACCTAGTTAAGCTATTTCGGATGTAACATTAACCATAAAGTGATATAAGTATATGTTTATGTATCAAGTTCTTAACTTTTGAATTATGTCCTACTAATTAATTAATATCCATATGTTATAAATGATCAACACAAAGGCGTAAGGTAAACGGAAAGCGTATAAATTATCCAAGTCAAAAGCATAGTCAAACAAATCAAATGATGTAATTAAGGTTTTAAATTCAAGGCAAATGACAAAAAAATGCATCAAACTTGACACTTTATGTGATTGTGTGTAGCAAACTATTTTTTTTCTTATTGTATGTACTGAACTTTTAAATTTCGATCATTATGTGTATTTTGTGACTATTCTCGCCATAAAATGACCATTTTACCTTTCAAAATTTGAAAAATTAAGGGTAAAATGGTCACAAAATACACACAATAATCGAATTTTGAAAGTTCAAGACACAATAAGAAAAAAATAGTTGGCGACACACAATAATAAAAAGTGTCAAGTTCGATGCATTTTTTTGTCATTTCATTCTTAAATTCATAACTAGGCAAGCATAAAAGTGCTTAGCAAACCAAAGGTAATGAATGCTTATGACGTTTGAAGTCTTCTCTTCTTGATGAACTAGCTTTGGAATAGATGAAAAGCAAAGGGAAATCGTTAATATTTTATGGGTGAAGAAAAACGTAACCCTAACTCGAATATAAGGTCGGTTTATATAAGAAAAGCTCAACCCGTGCCGTGTATACGACGATAGGTATACATCCTATAATGATAGGCCTTTTATGCACTATATCACTGGACTTGCACCTTATACCATGTCACTTATTCTTCGAATGTATACGACGATATAGACATGAACCTTATACGCCGTGACTTTAGGGGGATGGTTGGAAGTTTTTTTATTGTAGAAGATGACGTTAGGTTAAAGATGATATGTGTTCTTTTAATATAAAAATATATGTGAATTTATTTTTAACGATTACGGTGTTTTCACTCTACCATGAAAAAATAGGTTTGAGTAGTAGATTTATATGGATTTTTTCTATTATAGTAGCTCGAATAAAAAGGTTAGAGAAGTCTTAAAAAAGGTGATTAGACAATGTTGTGTGAATGATGTAGGAAAAATGTTCACTAGAAAATAGTATAAATAAATAAATATATAAATGTCGCCGGATTTGAGGTGAGACCGTCGAAATGTGGGAAAGTGGCCAGAAATTATGATGGGGTGGTGATGTAGATAAATGAAGACGAAGATGTTAAAAGTGAGGGTATTCTTGACATTTTACTTATTTAATCATCCAATTTAGCGTCAAACTAACATAACTAGTGGTCAACCCATTACGGTCAAAACCACAGGGAGTAAATTCGAGAGAAAAAAAGTTCAGGACTCAAATCTGTTATACCCAATAAACCATATAGACCATTTAAGTAATTACCTCCTGCATTTTAAAGCATTATTTTGTTTACATCACACACGTATATGGGATAAATATAATCGGGATAATTCCATATTTACCCAATCTAAACATGAAAATGTCAAATATACCCAAAATACAACTTTGAACGCATGATGTACAATGCATTTAAAACATGTTTTGGGTAAATATGACATTATCATGTTTAAATTGGGTAAATATGGAATTGCCCCAATATAATCAACAAGGTTTGAATAATACAAATAATTTCAACAAAAAACAAACTTTAAAATGTTTATATTTGTAAAATTAATTTTTCTTAACATGATGCAAATCTAGTTTTTAAAACGTTATGATGCAAAAAATATAAAATAACATATCATAATTACTTATTAGCGTGTGTAAATTTTTATACTATTTATACTATCTTATAATGTATTTGGGACTTTTATTTTTAGAAGTCTTAAAAATTTTAAGATTACACACTTACTATTATTAGAAGTCTCTTTTCAAAATGAAAAATAAAAATTTAATTTAATTAAAAAATACAACTACTAATGCAATGTGCACAATTAATTGATGCACTAACACATACTCTATTTATTGGTCAACACCTACAATTAATGATGTTTTTTAAAACACCCTCTCCATGAAAAGTACAATTAATAAAACACATTGTACAAACCAAACAAATTACTTGACACAATAAACAAATAAAACAACGTAAACCAAGCAAAGCTCCATCACACTCAAATACTGATGATGTGTAGATATCATACAAATTTAATCAAACATATCATACCATCTCCTACCGATTTATATTGTCGCAACATCGCGTTTATCCTACTATTAATGGTATGAAATGGTTTGCTATGATTAAAGCTACTACATTTTAAATTTATCGACATCCATAAATTTATTATTATAGAAAACGTATAATCGAAAGATATTGTTGGCTAAACGTTTAATTACAAGATCATGCCCTTCTACGCACGTAGTACCCTCCGCTAGTATAATATAATGAATTGTCATTGTCTCCTAATCAAAATAAAGAGCACTTTAATTGTCTATATTTACATCAAAATAAGCATTGAAAATAAAGAGCACTTTAAATGTCTATATATACATCAAAATAAGCATTTAAACAAAAGCATTTTGGATAACATAATATTGTTTTATCTTAAATGGTACTTCTAGATTATTTAATGCTAAAATTTAATAGCATGTTTTGTTATGACTTATTAGCATCATTAATTGTTGTTAATGCTAAGTATTAGAAAAGTAGAAAACCTTATTATAAATAGCAAAATTCACATGAGATGAAATATTAAAAAGTATTTGGTGTACGCTAATAATAGTTATGTTTCTAATGAAGAAGAAATTTATGTGTTTTTTCTTGTTTTACGTTCTATCTACACATTTTATAAACGACGTTGGAGCCCTAGAAGAATATTGTGGTAATGTTATTTTTGAGTATTATGTTCTTAAATTATAGTTCTTTTACGCTAAGTGCATCTTTAATTAATTGTATCTTCCATATGAAATTTGCATAAACAAACTATTGTAGAGAAATCATCTATCTTTAACGTAACAAGACATTCTTATAGAACTTTGTACTATCTAAAATTTAAAAACCATTGTTGTGAAGGAGCAATTCTCTAGTCATTTCTTTAAAGACATAACATCGAGAAATATATATATATATATTTTTTGCTGCTATAGCAAACTAACCATTGAATAGCTTCTCTTATAAAGCACTTTAAAAAATTAGCAAAACAACATATTGACATTCTTTTGTCAAAAACAATCTTTGCATTATTTATTATCTACTATTAATTTTACTATTTAAAGTTGTGGTTTTTTTTTGGTAAAACAGGAAAAGGATCAAGATCTTACATATATAAATTTGGTCCATCACCATGCGGTCCAACAACATGCACTGAAGTTTTGTGTGAATTTACATGTTTAAGTCAGATGCCTAAAGATAGAAAATTTGTAAAATCAACATGTGAGCTGGCTAATCTTTGTATTTGTTGTGTTAAACATGCATTTGTACTGCAGTAATGTTATTATTATTTTTCTAGTTGCGGAATATAGCACTATATGGTTTGACGTTTTTGCGAATTTAATCTCGAATGTTAAGTTCATGGTCTTATTTTTGTTCATACCAGGTGTTATATGGTTTTGGACGACGGGGTTTTTTCTTTGTGTATGGATCTTCTATGTGGCCGTTCTAGTTTTAGAATCATAGTTTGTATGAGTCATTTTTGTCAGAAGTATATTAAAGATTACGTTCGTCGTTGTATGTCTAAATGCCTTGTCAGTTGAAAGTGTCATTTGGAGTAATTGGAACTAGGGGTGGAAATTTTGGTCGGCTCGGTTTCAGTGTTGATGGGTTAGTTCAAAAATCTCAATATTTGACATGTTTAGTTAATTGTGTTGAGAAGTTCAATCCTACCCTTAACACATTTATTAAACGGGTTAGTCATGGTTTACTCATTAACGATTGAATACACTTTTAATTGGACATATTGAATACTGTAAGTTTTATGTTAGTAACATTTTAAACAACACGATAAATATTTTGATATAGCATATACCATTATATAATATTTCAAAAAAACAATATATGGAGTATATCACAAGATAAAGATACAAAATAGTTTGGTCATATTATAATGAAATTAAACACTAACTTCTAATGTTTAATATTTTTTAATATATTTTTTACGTGTTGATAAGTTGTATCGGGTTGAGAATTTCAACCCAAACTTAACCTATTTATTACACACGTTAGTCGTGTCGACCTATTTCCAACCCGAACTTGTTAGACTTGTTCCTAACTCATTTATTTTTGTGTCGGTTTCAGATCGTGTTTCAAGATATGAGGAATTGCCACCCTATTTGAAATGGTCATTTATAGTCGAGTTCTCTTGACAGTGGGATTTGATAGGCTCGTTGTTGTATGTATTTATGCTCTAGTAAGAATATACATTTAAAGTAGTTGCAGCAACCAACTTTTGAGTTGGTTTTTTACTTAGAGTAAACTCCAAAGTATATATTTTGGTTGACCGATTTTCACAATATACATCCTTATTAAAAAAGTTAAGATATATACATTTTTCGTTAATAAATTTTAAATATTATACATTTTGAGAACTAATGTTGAAAATATTATTTTTATTATTTTCTAACATGGAATTAACATGAAAGGTATATTTGTCATTTCGGTAATAAAAGGACGTATTTTGCACTTTTACTTCTATTATTATTATTGTTATTATTATTATTTTTTTAAAAAAACATCACTTTATTAAACTACTATTATTATTATTATCTCTCTAAAACGCATCTTAAGACGCCATTTATCTCAATTTCTTCAAAAAAAATGCACAACCGAAATATAAACACTTCCACACTCCATTAAATTCGCCACCTAACTAATAATTACGCCCATAACCATCGCCACCCACCATAATCCCTGTCACACATATTGACACATAAACACCCATGGTGATGTATGAAATCTTGTTTTAAAATTTATAATATTGTAACTAACAAGAATAACTAACACTCCCTGTGCAGAAGTACCCATTCCTATATAGTATAGTCTCAATAAGACGGGGTTGTTTGCTGGAGCGAGTGAACTTGAATGTTTTAAAAGCAAATTAAAATAAATGACAACTTGTACTTTCAATCCACACGATTATAGAATTTAGAAATAATAATATGACAATAACTAAGAAATGAAAAGAAATAAAATTGAGATTATTATAATAAAGAGAAAAAACATGCTCACCTAGCTAATCCTTTAATCTCTAAACGACATGATTCGATGGCGAAATGTCCAACTAGCTTCTAACTTGGTAGGTCGGATGTAGTAGAGGTCTAGTTGGCCATTATTCCCCACATATATTTTTTAAAATTCTGTGAAGGTTCCTGAGAGACACTCACGTTGTCTGAGTATGACCTCTTTTTTTGCTATATCAAAAGGCCACCCATTTCGCTACCAACCGGTGGAGAAATGCTTAACACGCGTCCTTACCCCTTAAAATAATAACGTGCGCGTAATTAAAAAAAAAAAAAAAAAGCATCTCACATATATTTGGTAGAGAAATATGACACAAATGGGGACATAAAAAGCATCTCACATATATTTGGTAGAAATATGACACAAGTGGGGACACCAGTGACACAAAGTTGAAAAAGCAACCATTTCACATATACTTGGTAGCGAAATGCTCTCTCCTCAAATGTAATAAACGATTATTTTATTCAAGGATATGCCACCGTCTATTTTATTCAGGATTGATTTTCACATATACACAACTAGGGTCGTGGTTTTTCTTGATAGTGTTGTAAGTGCAATTTATGATTTTAGTATAACAAAACCATTGGGTCAGGTTTTGTGGTATAAGTTTTACATTGTGAGCTATTATTGTTATGACCATTTACAAAGATTGATTTAATTAATATTACATCATATTAAACATTTGAATTAAGTTTGTTAAATAAAATATAAAAGAAAATAAAATTTATGGTGAGTGGGGCTCAAAAGGCATGTTATGAGTGAATATTTTTATTTGGTGTGGAAGAGTGTTGGGGTAAAAGTGAATGCTGAGATGGCTATTTGAGCACAGTAGCCTGGCAATTCTACAATAAGATTTTGGCATGCCATGGTACCCCATGGTCTAAGAGATGAGAGCAAGAAAGCACACAACATGTGATGCTTACATATTTATAGGATTAACCTGAGCAAAATAAATATTGGTGCATGAACAAGATTAACAAGATTATAAAATAGTTGTAATGAAAGTGATTAAGAACATAATTTATGCCATAATTTTTGACATAAATTTTTTTGTACACGATGATACCAATGTAATGAACTTAATTTTTTTGACATAAATTTTATTGTTATAAAAATGTAATTTAATTTTTGTTATAAAAATGTAATGAACTTATTTTTGTGTTTATGATGGTGTATAAAGTTAGAGATGTCACGTAAAAAAACAAAATGTATCGATATTGTCATTATAAAAACGCTTATGTTATTATTGCCTCATATATTTGTAAATTTGTTACTTTAAACTATTTTTATACAAAACACATGCTCAAATAATGTCTATTCAATACAAACATCACTTGTAAAATTCAAATACATAGACAGATCAGACATCACTTGGATAATTGAGAATGAAAAGCATGATGCACAGAAAAACAAAACATACTACTAGTTGTTAACTAGTCACATACAGCTTCTACCTTATTAAAAACCAATCCGATTAAACCAACTATTTGAATCGTGATTTGTTGATCATCTAGATGTTGAGAGTTGTGTTGTTGGGAATTGTATTGTTGATACACTTGAGACTGGTATTGAAGATCATTTTCAAGTGGTTGCGCTTTTGGTTTCATTTTCTGCCGAGATAGGTTGAAATCATGTTGTGTGTTATGTTGATCATATGTTTGTGATGTGTGTGTGTTTTTAGTATATTGTTGAGATGGGTATGGGTTGTGGTGGTAAGTTTGTAAAGCGTATTGGTTTGTGTGGTACGTGTTGTCACCATATGGTTGCCAAAATGGTTGATTAGTGTATGTGTTTTGGCCAAATGGTTGCCATGAGAATTGATTGTTTCCCATAAAAGTTTGATCGAACGGTTGATGTTGGTCATAAAATGTGCAAAGTGTCATGTTGCTCATTAGTTGAAATTCCCCTTGCTTTTGTTTACCTTTGCGTTAGGTGGATCCGGGACAAATGATTTTTGCAATTCTCGACTTATGCCCCGCTTGTTTGCACCTCGCATACAGTTGTATAGTTCTTGGCTCCTCTCCTTGAGATAGTATACGGTCTGTGTTTTTCGGACGACCTGGCTGAGGGTTGTCCATTGTTGGAGGAGTAAGAGGATGTATATGGCTTGGATACTCCCATTCGCTAAAATTTACAACAAATTGAATTGACTCTGCATAGGTTGCTTGATATTTTTCCTTTTTGAACCGTCCATGTACGTATTGCACAATAACTGTTAGGTTCAAAAACCTTGTAACAAAGAATAACGCTGACCACAAGGTATCCCGGAAATTTGCCATTTCCTACATTCACATTCACCGGTCAGAAGTTCACCTCACGGTTATATTGGCCATCATAAACTTGATACCGAAATTGAGTAATTTCGTGTACAACCCAACTGACGCTTTTCATTCTTCTTTTCTCCACCTTATGCGCTGCCTAATCTGTGATGTCGTACTTCATTTTTGCTACACAAAAAATGCAAAAATTAAATTAATTAACTTATCTAATATATTTTTCAAAATGATTACGAGTACGCTATGTTTTAAACAATAAATACCTGCAGCCTTCCCGACGCTTAAAATACCACTTTTGAACCATACTTCTGCGACGTGTCGGTCCAACACCGTTATCGGTAGCTTCTCAGACAATACAAGACATGCATTAACAGACTCGACAATCAAGTAGATGTACAATAATTGTAACGCTCTACGCGGCAATGTGCTCGAGACCGCCTAGGATCAGCCTCCATTAGCTTTCTGTGCTTCAGTTGTACAAACAGAGTATGTTCATTTGTCTTTGCCACTCATCGGGAGTATACGCTTTGCATATGCCCCAATATAGACCTTTAACTTTATTGCTTTTCAAGGAAAGGTTCATCATTAGATGTCGACAACAAATACCATGAAACGCCGACGAAACTCATTCCTTACCGCCAAGCTATTGCAGGATGCCTATCGATATGATAATCATATTGGGGTTATCGCCATGCACTCTCTAAGTACCGACATCCACCATGACCAACAATCACTAGTCTCCCTCGCATATTCCGTAGCAATAGGCACAATTTGGTTGTTTCCGTCCATCCCAACGGCTTGCAAATTTGTACCCTTGTAAGTACCCTTTAAATGCGCCAAGGCCCACTATAAGTAGTGGGCTAAGATGGTTCACAAACGTAAGAATCACAGATAAACAATTTTTAAAATTATAATATCAAACTTGTTTTTGCATGCACTTATAAAAAAATTTGAACAAGACTTACCGATGCACCAATGGCAATGAATAAAATTTCAAAAACCCCTTGATTGCTTTTCTTGATAATGTGACCGCCCCTCGGTTTTTTTTCTAAGTTGTGACAAGAATACGGTAGCATTTCAAATGATTCTAATGGTGAACCTCTTAACAATTGTAACCCATAATCCTTCCCTCTCCATGCTTGTTGGTAAGATATAGATGTTTTATATTGTGCCATGATATCTTTTTGTATATCTCTCCCTTTCAAATCACGGCTACCATCTTCTAATTTATCTTTCATAATGTGAGCAATAACTTTTTGTTTGCATTTCGATGGTTAGGATATGTTTGGGTTCTGGGACACGTGTGAATATCATTCATGCTTGTAATTTGAAAAACATCTGAATTTCGCCAACGCCCGGCATTAATATACCATGCACATTGTGCATAATGGAAGCATTTTATGTTGTAAGTTATAGGGTTAGTTTTTTCCGAAACAAATTCATAACCATCTTGTAAAGCTTTCAACCTGTATGCCAAGTCTAATTCCTACTAGTTAAAAAAAGCTTATTGATTTTTATTTCAGTTTTGTTGTTATAATCCTTTGTAGGCATAGGTTTTGGCGTGTAAAGTGGTGGTTCAGAACTTCTGTGGATATGTTCAAAAACATTCGGCCATTTATGGTTACCGGGGTGTTTGGTTTTATTTAATTCATCAAAACAATCATTTTCATCATCTTCGTATCCAAAAGAAAAGCAAATGATGACCCTGGTTTTGTAAAATTGGCCTCATCTTTATAACCTGAGCCATCATATTCTGCTCACAACCTAATGAAAAGCAAATGATGACCCGGTTTTGTGAAATTTGCTCATCTTTATAACCCGAGTCATCATCTTCCCGTGTTCGTATCGAACTGAAAGCACATGATGACACCGGTTTTGTGAAATTTGCCTCATCTTTATAGTTATAGTTTTTGTTTTGAAAATCATTTGATGGGCCGATGTTTTCTTCTACCATTGTAGGGAAAAAATTATAAAACTCGCACTTGCCGAAGTTGAACCAAGAGTTGTTGTTTCTTCCATTGTTTTAGATTGCTAAACATACAACTGCATAGTTCAAATAGGAGACTCTAAAGCACATTGAACAAAAAGTTTACCTCGTTGTCGTCAGAATATCGAAATCGAAAGTCAGCCAAGGACTTTCACATTTAAATTTACTCTGCATTTTGCTTCAATTTAAACTTATTCACCACCGCATCAACTAACCCCGATTACTTCCGGCCCACGGCTTCCGTTCCATTACTTCCAGTTCCAGCCACAAAGCCTAAATACAATATTATAATGTTTAGTAAATTTTAAAACAAATGATTAGCAACAAAAAAATATGCAAATAAAACATACCTCGCTGCTTCTGGTTCCAATTAAATCCAGCCTAGTCGGCGCGAAAGCCAAAATACAATATTATAATGGTTAGTAATTTTTAAAACCAATAAGTAGCAACAAAAAATATGCAAATAAAACATACCTCGCTTCGGTTCCAATTAAATCCAGTTCTAGCCGGCGCGAAAGCCTAAATACAATATTATATTGTTTAGTAATTTTTAAAACCAATAAGTAGCAACAAAAAAATATGCAAATAAAACATACCTGGCGCTCGGAAACCACTAAATCCAGCCTCCAATGCGAAAAGCCTAAATACAATATTATAATGGTTAGTAATTTTTAAAACCAATAAGTAGCAACAAAAAATATGCAAATAAAACATACCTCAAGCTCTCGTTCCAATTAAATCCAGCCAGTAGCGAAACCCTAAATACAATATTATAATGTTTAGTAATTTTTAAAACCAATAAGTAGCAACAAAAAATATGCAAATAAAACATACCTCGGCTGTCGGGAAACCACTAAAGAAACCAAATATTTTTTGGAACATTGTCTCGTGTTCCTTAATCTTGGCAGCTTGAGCCTTTGTCAAATCCTCTAGTTCCGTCAAATGACGATAAACCAATCGAACATCGTCACGGCTATATTGGTCCGAAAGTGGGGGTATTGGTGGTGGTTCAATACTACGCCTCAAAATGCCATGCTATCAAGGAACCAACCCTTTTCGGACTCATATGCATCGGGTACAAGTCTTAATGTAGGTTCCGCTACCTAAAATTTATATAACAACAAATACGAATATTGTTATGAATCACTAAAACCGAATGGCATGATTAAATAACAACTCACCAATAAACTATCCAGTAATAGCGCTTTAAATGGCAGCTTGTAACGCCATGCACACACTCTCGGATGGAGCTCGTGACGATTAAAAAATCTAGTGCCGTGTCTAGATAAGTCTCCAAAATCCACGTCTATAAAAAAATAATTGGTTAATTACTTTAACATTATATATATACATAAACAACAAAAACTAAAATTATATATATATATATATATATATATATATACATACCTTAAAGGCCCATGTAAAGCCGATCAGCGTATACTTAGGGTTCTTTACTTTACCGTCACACAGTGTGGTCGGGTTCAAAAAAAAGCTTCAAGCCGTGAATCTACTGCACCAACATTGTGTTCACGCACCAATATTTATTTTGCTCAGGTTAATCCTATAAATATGTAAGCATCACATGTTGTGTGCTTTCTTGCTCTCATCTCTTAGACCATGGGGTACCATGGCATGCCAAAATCTTGTTTCACGCCACCTCAGCCATCTCAGATTCACACTTTTAACACTAACACACCAAAATACCCCTTCACTCATAACATGCCTTTTGAGCCCCACTCACCATAAATTTTATTTTCTTTTATATTTTATTTAACAAACTTAATTCAAATGTTTAATATGATGTAATATTAATTAAATCAATCTTTGTAAATGGTCATAACAATAATAGCTCACAATGTAAAACTTATACCACAAAACCTGACCCAATGGTTTTGTTATACTAAAATCAGCTTGCGCTTACAACACTATCAAGAAAAACCACTCGACCCTCTTGTGTATATGTGAAAATTCAATCCTTGAATAAAATAGACGGTGGCATATCCTTGAATAAAATAATCGTTTATTACATTTGAGGAGAGAGCATTTCGCTACCAAGAATATGTGAAATGGTTGCTTTTTCAACTTTAAGTCAGTGGTGTCCCCATCGTGTCATATTTCTCTACCAAATATATGTGAGATGCTTTTTGTGTCCCCACTATGTCATATTTCTACCAAATATATGTGAGATGCTTTTTTTTAATTATGCACGTTATTTTAAGGGTAGAATGACATGCCAAGTCTTTAAGCATTTCTCCACCAGTTGGTAGCGAAATGGGTGGCCTTTTTTGATATAACAAAAAAATAGGTCCTCTGCAGGACACAGTGGTCTCTGCAGGGCCTTCACAGTAATTTTCGCTATATTTTTCGATAAATAACTATCTAGAATGGCGTAAGCGATGCCTACTTATGATCTTTTCTTTAAGTTCCCCAACTAACCTACTAGTATATGATTTGTCTTGTGTTTTGAATTGACCTTTAATTACTAAGTAAATTCCAAGTCTACGTTTCATTAACTCAAAACCCCTATAGTCTACCATTTTTAACCTAGTTAGGCTATTCCGGATAGTCAAATGAATCAAATCATGTCATTAAGGTTTAAAATTCATAACTAGGCAAGCACACAAGTGCTTAGCCTTCCATAACAAATGTTAAACAAACAAACATTGAATTCAAATGATTAAAAGTAGTCATAGTGTATGATAACAACCAAACCACGGGTAATGAATGTTTATGATGTTTGAAGTCTCCTCTTCTTGATGGAACCAACTTTGGAATGGATGAAAAGCAAATGAAAATCGTTAATGTTTTATGGGTGAAGAAAAACATAACCCTAACTCGAATATAATGTCAATTTATATAAGATAAGCCCAACCCGTCAGATATACTACGGCGTATAGGTATAAATCTTGTATAGGCCTTTTATGCCCTATATTAGCCTGACTTGCACTTTATGCCATGTCACTCATTCTTCAATGTATACGATGTGTAGACATGAACCTTTTACGCCATGACTTTAGAGGGATGGTTAGAAGATTTTTTATTATAGAAGATGATTTTAGGTTAAAGATTATATGGGGTTTTTTTAATATAAAAATACATGTGAATTATTATTTAAAGATTACGGTGTTTTCACTCGAGCTTGAAAAAAGATGTTTGAGTATTAAATTTATATGATTTTTTTTTCTATTATAGTAGCTCGAATAAAAAGGCTAGAGAAGTCTTAAAAAAGATGATTAGATAATGTTGTGTGAATGATGTAGGATAAATGTTCACTAGAAAATAGTATAAATAAATAAATAAAAATCGCTGGATTTGAGGTGAGATCGCCGAAATGTGGGCAAGTGGCCATAAATTATGATGGGGTGGTGATGTATATAAATGGAGACGAAGATGTTAAAAGTGAGGGTATTTTCAATATTTCACTTATTTAATCATCCAATTTAGGGTCAAACTAACATAACTAGTGATTAAGGGATCAAGCCATTACGGGTCAAAACCACAGGGAGAGGATTCGAGAAAAAAAAAGTTTAGGAATCAAATACATTATATTTGATAAACCACATGGACCATTTAAGTAATTACTTCATGCATTTAAAAGCACTCTTTTACTTACATCATACAAGTATGTGGGATAAAGGGTTATTATACAAAGAAGTCATTAACGTTTGCGCGAAAGTTGTCTTAAGTCACTAAAGTTTCAAAGTTGTCATCCAAGTGTACTCAACTTATGAAAAGCATACACTTCTATAATTTAAGTGTTAAATGGGTAACTTGAACGCACTTTTTTTGTTATGTTAAGTAACATAAATGTCGGGTTGTTTCAAGTTCAGTGATGTTTATGATATTCTTCTACACGTTCAATAACCTCAAAATGACTGTTTCATAAGTTCAGAAACCTAGATGACAACTTTGAAACTTTAATAACTTATGACAAATTTTGCACAAACTTTGGGATAAATATAATAAACAAGGGTTAAAAAATACAAATAATTTCAACAAAAATCAAACTTTAAAACGTGTATATTTTGTAAAATTTTTTTTTAACATGATGCAAATCTTGTTTTTAAAACGTTATGGTGAAAAAAATTATAAAATAACGTATCATAATTACTTGTTAGCATGTGTAAATTTTTATACCATATAATTATAATGAATTGAAATTATCTACTACTCAAAATAAAGAGCACTTTAACCGTCTATATATAGTATTTACATCAAAATAAGCATTTAAAATAAAGAGCACTTTAACTATCTATATTTACATTAAAATAAGCATTTAAACAAAAGCATTTTGGATAACATAATATTGTTTTATCTTTAAATGGTACTTCTAAATTATTTAATGCTAAAATTTAATAGCATGTTTAGTTATGACTTATTAGCATCATTAATTGCTGTTAATGCTAAGTATTAGAAAAGTAGAAAACCTTATTATAAATAGCAAAATTCACATGAGATGAAATATTAAAAAGTATTTGGTGTACACTAATAATAGTTATGTTTCTATTGAAGAATAAATTTACATGTCTTTTCTTGTTTTACGTTCTATCTACGCATTTTATGAACGAAGTTGGAGCCATAGAAGAATATTGTGGTAATGTTATTTTTGAGTATTTTACACTAAGTGCATCTTGAGTTTGGTTCAATAAAGATCAAAGAAAAACTAAAGATCAAATAAATCATTCTCAACCATTCATTTTTTCATCAAAACCATAAAATAAACTTCCACCTTCATTTTTAAAAACTAAATAGCTCACAAACCATTGATCGTTAGACGAAACTAATCATACCATCACGACAAGATAAAATTATCTTTAATTTGATATCCCACATCATATACTTTCGGCGAATTTTTTTTTCCGACTTTTTCGTGGGTTTAGGGTTTACGGTTAGGGTTTAGGTATTTAGGGTTTAGGGTTTAGGGGTTTGACTTTTTTGGTTAAGCTTTTTATGAGTTAGGGGGTTTAGGTTTCTTAGGGTTTAGCGGATAGGGTTTAGGTATTTTTGTTTAGCGGTTAGGGTTTTAGGGTTTTAAGGTTTAGGGGTTAGGGTTTTTAAGATTTAGGGGTTAGGGTTTTAGGGTAGGGGTTAGGGTTTTTTAGGGTTTAGGGTTAGGGTTTTAGGGTTTAGTAGTTTTGGGGTTGTGTTAACACAAAATAGTATTTTTATAAATTTTCATTTATAGTAAGAATATATCGAAACCAGTAAAAAACGATAAAAAGAAGTCGAAAAGTATACAATATTAGATCTCTATAAAAAGATAATTTTATTCTTGTCGCAATGGTATAATTAGTTTTATCTAATTGTTAATTGGTTTGTGAGATAATTAATTTTTAAATATAAAGGTGAAAATGAATTTTAATTAATTTGATCAAAAATGAATGATTGAGATTCATCCATTTGATCTTTAGTTTTTATGTGATCTTTATTGATCTCACCCCAGTGCATCTTTAATTAATTTATCTTTTCGTATGAAATTTGAATAAAACAAACTATTGTGAAGAAATCATCTATCTTTAACGTAACAAGACTTTCTAATAGAACTTTGCACTATCTAAAGTTTAAAAAACATTGTTGTGAGGGAGCAATTCTCTAGTCATTTCTTTAAAGACATAACACTGAGAAAAAAATGATTTTGCTGTTATACCAAAATAACCATTGAATAGCTTTTCTTATAAATCACTTAAAAAAAGAAAAAAAAAATATACATTCTTTGGTCAAAAACAATCTTAGCATTCATTTGTTATCTACTACAGTATTAATTTCAACTGTTAAAGTTGTGTCATTATTATTTTTGTTGGTAAAACAGGTAACGGAAGATCATACATTTACAAAGTTGCTCCATCAGCATGCGGTCCACAAACATGCACTGCAAAATTATGTGCTTCTATATGCTTAGATAAGAGGCCTCAATTTGTATCGTTAGTAAATTCGATATGTGAGGAAAACTTTTGTATTTGTTGTGTTACTAAACATACAATGCAGTAATGTTATTATTATATTTCTAGTTGCGGAATATAGTACTATATGGTTTGATATTTTTGCGAATTTCATCTGGAATGTTAAGTTCATGGTCTTATTTTTGTTCATACCAGTGGTTAGGTGTTATATGGTTTTAGATGACGGGGTTTTTTCCTTAATTATGGATCTTTTATGTGGTCGTTCTAGTTTTAGAATCATTAGTTTGTATGAGTCATTTTTGACGGAAGTATGTTAAAGGTTCGTCGTTGTATGTCCAAATGTCGTGTCGATTGAAAGTGTCATTTGGAGTAATTGGGAATCCGGGGTGGAGCTAGGATTTTTAGCTAAGGGGGGCCGACCATGCTTTAGGCAAAAAGTCATATGATAAATATCACTTCAAAAATTAATCTATAGTGTTGTCTTTTATTGTTTAATTTATTCATTTATTGAATTCTGTTGACATGTCGATAGAATAAGGGGCCCGAATGTAAAATAAATAAATAAATTATAGAAAAGCGGCTTGTACTCTAAGTAACAAATGAATGAAGGGTTGAAGGGGTGACTCAACAATCACTAGTGTAACACCCCAAAAATCGGTTTAGCATAAGCATACAAGTCATGGGTGCTACTAATTGGTATCACAAAACAAGTATAGAATAACGGATTTTTCTTAAGAAAACTCATTTATTCAAGATAAATCAAAGATTACAATCAAATTTAATGCGGATATACAAGCCCATAATAAATAAGCGGTCCCAAATATAATTATCATAATCGTCTATAACCATGCCACGCATTGACCAAGTACCCAAAGTAAACTATTGCCTCAATACCTAAAAATACATGCTAAAAGTGTCAACATGAGGTTGGTGAGTTCATAAGTTTGCATAAAAGTATAGTGAGTTCAAAAGAGTCTTTTGATCATTCTGATGCCCACAATGTCGCGAAAACGTAGTTTACCTTAGGTAAAATAGTAATGTGGACCACAAGGTTTTCGCGCAAAATAATCGCTCACAAACAAGTCCAGATTTGCCATAGGCTTACATTGCCTAAATCACGTATCATATAAAAATAACTATTACGCAGGCTAAGTCATGAAACTAACGCTAGACAGTACGGGTCGTAACTGTCTCTAATCATACGCATTATCTGACATGTTATACGTCATCGCAAGTTGGAACATCCCAAATCCAGACAAACTAGTTCATGGAAAGTGGATGTCCAAAGTCCAGACGGGGTAATCAACCACGATATATCTATCCATAACATTCGCACTATCCTGAGTCAGGAATCAACAATACATAAACGCGTTTGGGTTTCTAACCTTAGCCTACACGTAATAGCTTACAAAACATTGCCAGGTCCAATCAAATCATTTCATATAAATCAAACTCATGTCCACATAAAAATGTGTTCAAACTAAATCACATATTTCATCAAAATTAGTTATCAATAGCGTATTCAAATCAATCAAGCATTTGCATTTAGTAACAACGAGCATGTATTATCCCCCAAAACAATTTAAAAAGCAAGTAAAAGTAGGGGACATGAACTCACCTCAAATGAAGTAAAGAAAGAATCACAACTGGCATCAGTGAGCAAAGCACAGTAGTCTCACAAGTAAGACACAACGATATCAAGAAGGAAAGCACATCGATAATTAAATAGCACAACACAACGGTACGTCACCAACATAACCTAATAGTATTTCGCTATCTCAGAATACGTCTAGCAGAGCAAATGAATTTCCGAAAGATAATGTGTCTTAGTTTTCATAGAAATACTCGTATCAAAGATTTCAAAAATCAATAGCAATATCTCAAAAAGTTTAGTATTAACGCTTCGTGTGGTGCTAAGAAAACATAGACTCGACATGCAACTCACGCAAAAAGTATAATATGCATCCAAATGTAACTCACACCAAACGTAACTCACACCGAAGCATAATATATATCCCAATATATTATGATGAATAGTAAAAAAAAAGTATTGACCATGACTCACGTCGAGAAGACAGTGATAAAAGAGAAGTCGAGGAAGCGATGACAAAGAAGCATGTCAAATGTAATTAAATTGGTAAGTTTCAGTATTTACCCTATACTCCCAAATAGCTTGTATAAACAAAAATATTTTATAATCAATAATAAGTTTGAATTTGCAATTCAAACAATAAGGTTTTTACCACTTAAAAAAGAACACTTGTTTAGATTCTCAGGTTTTATAACAATAAAAGAGATTTGAATTTTAAAATATAAGTTAACATGTCTTTATAAATTTTGGCATGACACGTCCATTTATAAAATTTTCCCAAGTCATCGTGACTTTTGAATAAACCAAATTTTAATTACAATAGTTTATATGTTTTGTTTATCGTTATCATTCGCGTAATTATTGCCTTTGACTTTATTGAATATTTTGTGTACAATCTGTGTCTAATATATTAAATTCTTAGTGAGTCTAATATATTATACCGTCTTGTCCCAAAATGTCTAATAATTTCCATCGTCCAATATCGTAAATCCAATAACGATCCAAACGTCCAATAAATAACCAAGTCCAAATCGTATCCGTATTCAAATCCCATTAAGTATCCGCATTATCCAAATTCAAGTATCAATTCCCAATAGTATCCGAAACGTACCATGATCACAAGTAAACAAGTAGAACTCATTAGTTAAATGTTTTAATAATCGAAAAGTGGTAACACTAGTACTTAGGTTAAATAGACTAATCCCACACTCTATTTTACTCTTATTGGGTTGGCTCATCAAACAAGCCAAACACAATCTTAACTTTCTTTATTTTTTTTGTGGGCACTTAGCCCAAACAAACACACATAATCCAATTACTGGGCCTGAGCCCGTGAGTCAACTAAACGCACCTAACCAACTACAACAAAAGCAAATACAATAACAAAATTTACAATGCAATCACAAACTAGCACTTTATGGTATTTCCTTTTTAACTTAATTGCAAGACCAATATAAACAAATATAACGCAGGTTTTTCAATGCTTCAAATAGACAAAATCAATCACAATATGAGTAAACCCGTACTCGACCCGTTTACAAAACAACGCAAACACTAACATACACTTTTTTAATTGTTTTCAAAACAAGGTCAACCCGACACTTAAGTGGTGTTTCATAGTGACTGAAACAACACACTCAAACGCTTACGAGTTTGCTTTATCCATTTTGACCCAAGCGCAACACCAACATCACCAAGATACGACACAAATTAAAATCAACAGAGCAAGAATAGTTTATAAGCGGATCTCAAATTTGATTCGTGACTCACCCGGGTCACGTTCCAATCCAAACCAGGTTTAAAAATCCCATCCGAGACTCAAACAATCATCTGAATATCATGAATCAAGTCTATAGTTCAAACTAGAAAGAAGACGAACAACAATTAATTGGCCTGTTTATCATTCGGAATCAAAACAAACACCTTTCACATATTATTACTACACCAAACTTGAATCAAACACGTTTTTAACTTATCTTTTACCACACGAAAGCTTACAAAACTGTTTTAATCTCGTTCCCTTTTACCACAGGCAATTTAAAACAAGATTGTTTTATGACTTTTATCCCATTTTTATTCCACGAAAACATTAACAAAACAGCCACAATCGGTTTTTAAAACAAACGAAATACAAACGTGGGTTACTTACTTCGACTTACCAAAATAAAGAAAGGAAGATGAGAAGGAGAAGATGAACGCACGCACATAACACGAGCTAAATACGCAAATAAAATCATCCATCTAAACCTATGTTGTTAGGAATTGGAAATTCCATGTAAAAGTGTCGGTCACCCCAATTATGGTCTAGCATATGTTAGCTCGTAGACTTGTAGTTATTTACGTCGTTTATTAGTTAAATAGTTAGTTAGTAGCGTAGATTAGTTTAGTGTAACACCGTGGAGGAAGGACGGTCTTTACCCATCAGATGCCTGATCTACAACCAAGGAGGACGTGTAGTATGTAACTATAAATACCCTCTACCTCCCAAGGTAGAAGGTTGGACCTTTCTCATTCTTAATCTAACCTTCCATGTTTTCTTTCACTTTCTCTCTCTAGAAAGGATCCCACTTTCTCTCTCTAAACTCTATCTCATTCGATCCATTGTTGAGCTTATTTGTGTGTTTATGAAATCCAATATGTTACAATTGGTATCAAGAGCCATGGTTTGATCACTCATATTTCATGTTCTTGGATTTCTAGTGGATTTCATAAGGTTTTTGGGTTTGAATGAGTTTAGAGTAGTTTATATCATTTGGATCATTTCTAGTGTTAAAGTTTGGATTTTGATAGTACTTTTGTGTTTAGAATCATTATAAGTGTTTAGGTTTTGATTTGGAAGGCTTGAATCATCGTGGTTGGGTTGTTTTTGGATTGAAAAGTGGTGTTTTTTAAACATTTCTTGGAAGCGAGTCGCGTGTCGTTGTGATTTTCTTGCATGCGAGTTGGCTTGTTCTGCGGCACGAGTTGTCCTTAAGCGAGTTGTACTTAAGCGAAGTTGTCGCTTTAGCGAGTTGCCTTGTGCAAATGAGTTGTCATTGCGAGTTGTACTTAAGCGAGTTGTCGTTTAAGCGAGTTGCCTTGGAAGCGAGTTGTTCTTTATGCGAGTTGCTTATTGAAGCGAGTTGTCTTATGCGAGTTGCTTATTGATGCGAGTTGTCTTATACGAGTTTTATATTAAGCGAGTTATCATCAAAGCGAGTTGTCTAGGGTGCGTTTTGTTGACTTTTCCCGACAAAACTTCAAACGGCCATAACTTTTGAACCATAACTCCGTTTTCAGCGTTCTACCCATCAAAACGACCGTGAGAATGAGGAGAATGGCACAAATCCGCTCCGAACAGAAGTTATTGAGGTTTTTAAGTTTTTAGACCTTAAATTCTCCATAAAATCGTGCAACAACTAATCCAAATCTCAACTAAACAACATCTCAGCTAATCCTACAAACAATCATAAGTCCTAACACACAATTGTCTATCATTGTGTCGATCCATCAGTCATCTTAATACATTCTATTGGTCATTGCTTAACGGTTTGGTCTTGATTTTAGTAAAATCCCGCGAAAGATCCTATTTCTCGGTTTAAATCACAGACTTGTAAAATCCCGTGTACACATCAACATCATGTCTTACACTCCTGATTCTGTAATTTCAGAAGTACTCAAACTGTATGATGCTGTTGACAATCATGAGAATATTAGCTATACTGAACGGTTACAGATGATGGAATCAATCAATGAGGATGTGAGATCTCCGTGGTCAGAATCTAAAGAGAAAGAATTGCACCAGTTTAGGCTACAAAATGCCATGCTAAAGGAAAGTAACATTGAACCTTATCAGTTACTTCACTCTCACCTCATACAGCTTTTGTCCACAATTATGGATCGAACATGTAGTGCCATCTTCCGTCAGGATTTACCTACACTGACTAGAAACTTGCTGTTGAACTTAGAACAATTGGAACAACAACTTGATAAAGAAAAGGTTCAAAAGGATAGTTCCAGTGCTGCACTACAAGTGATCCACAACCAATTTCAGTCATTCATCAGTGGGGAATTTACATCCGATTATGATCAAGACATGACTGAAATGTCTTTCAAGAGACACACCGAATGGAAATTGGCGTGTTCATAGAAACACTTATCCATCTCATGGAAAATGTGGAGAAGTATATTGAGGAAGTCACTCAGAAAGATGAAATAATAGATGAGAGTCCAGTGCGTTGACATAAAGTTGTGATGAGTTGGGTAATGTATCGTTGAAGAATCGGGTGTTGTTGAATGCGAATGTCCGAGACAACAAATAATGATGTAGCCAGCGGTCCAGTGACTCTTGTTACACATGATGTGGATGCAGATATCGATCAAAATTGAACAAGTGTCATGTAATGAGGTACCCTTAACTGCTCAACATAGTGCATCTGCTAAAGTACTAAAATAAACTGATCATGATGCTGAACATGACTTTGATAAATGTTCTATAACTGAGGCTGAGTCTAATAAATTCAAAACAAATGATATGGTTGATAAAAAGGTTTTTGATGAACTTTCAAACAAATTCTCAAAACCTGAAAAACATTGCATTTTCAAACAAATTGCATGTGAAAAGTAATTTGGTTACAAGTAATTCTGATGTTAATGTTATTGATGATATTCAAATGAGAAATGATGAATTAGCGATTTGTGTGGCCAAATTACTAAAGGAAAATGAGACTTTGAGAAAGCATCACATAGAACTAAGTGACTCTGTCAAAGAAGCTAGAACTAAGTCTGTGGAACAAACAAAATCTTTGATAGCAAAAATTGATGAACTCAAAGCTCAAATTCAGGATAAGAGTTTTTCAATAGTTGCCTTAAAGAATGAGCTCAGAAGAACAACAGGGAATAGTGTGAACACTAAGTTTGCAAAACCATCAATCTTGGGGAAACCAGTTATTAGACAACCGAATGCGTTTAGATCCGAACGACCAAAATTTTCAAAAACGCGGTTTACCTCCCAAGTTGATGCGAAACAAGTTTTGACAAAACCAGTCACTTCACCTTACTTGCCTAGGAAACACGATATAAATGACTTGTTCAAGAACTATGATCTAGAAGAAGCTAGAAAAAAGGCACAGATTCAAAAAGATGGAATTTTATGTGCTAGACCTAGGGTGATGAATTCTACGAGATTTCAAGGCACTGCTAGTAGTTTTAAACCATTACCTAGGAACACTCAACTAAAGACTAGGGATTGGCTTGGATCTAAGAGTAGTTGCGTTTCGAATAAAGCTATTCCCATAGCAGATCACTCTAAGAACTCTAGATCATTGTCTGAATCCAAACAAGACGTTTGCTCAAATTGTCTGAAATGCATCTTTAGGGCAAATCATGATAATTGTTTTACAAATTCCCTGAAGAAAGTAAATGCTCATGCAAAGGTTCAAACTGTTAAGTCTAGGATTTACACTAAGTCTATGAAGCAAAACAAACAAAAAACTTCGCCTAGATGGATACCAACTAATAAATCCTTGGAGACTATGAATAACGATAATTCTTCCACTATTCAAAAGAAGCCTAACAATCCTAGACCTTGCCATAGGTGGATACCGTCTGGTAGAATGTTTAAGGATGCTGGACTTAGGTGGATACCTACCGGAAAGCTATTTACCGATGGCAAAATCAAGGTTGGCCATGAAACTACAAAGGGTTTGGATACTAATGTCACTAACCAATATATATGCAATCAAGCTTGTAATGTTAGTGCAGGTAATCCTTACTCAGTTGCAGATACTTCGATCCTTCACTACATGTACTGGCTAAAAGAATGGATAACTAATGGATTGATATCTCATAACTCACGGGTTCAAGTAACTCAACCTTGATATTCAATCGGCTATGATGTTTGAACACAAAAGTTCAAGCCTCGTACCTCAAACAAAAGAAAAGTGTACGTCTCAGTGCGCTTTATCTTTGAAAGAAGAGAAATCTTCTTATGACGTTTGAACACAACAGTTCAAGCCTCGTACTCTAAAGAAAAGAAATGTGTACGTTTCAGTGCGCATTATCTTCGAAAGAAGAGAAATCTTCTTATGACGTTTGAACACAACAGTTCAAGCCTCGTTCTCTAAAGAAAAGAAATGTGTACGCTTCAGTGCGCATTATCTTCGGAAGAAGAGAAATCTTCTTATTATGACCATTCTCATCAACATGCTTCATGCTTTTTCCATGCGCTTCAGTCATCAAGTGAACCGGACTACTGATAATTACTCTTGTTCCACTTGCTCAATATAATGAAGATGGCGACATCATGTGCTAATTTTGCGGGGGAGAAGTGTGAATATAGAATACATTTGGATGATAATCACTTGTTTAATCAAGAATGGCATCTCCGTATGCAATTCTTGAGGGGGAGAAGAAGTGTGAATTTTCTGCATGGTTGATTGATATCTGTGAATAAATGGTCAAACGGCTCCAAACTCATGTAAGAACCGAGCTTCTTCTTATCGGGTCATCTCAACATAGAGTTTTCTTCTAAGAGCCGTTGGTTGACATCTTCTTATGGAGTGATGAGTTTAACGACAAAGTGCTTCCAGTTGCGGGGTTAATTTCCTTGATGAACATCTTTCTATTCTTGTTTGATTGGGAGGGATTTGATTTAAGGAGATTTGCTATATACAAGTTAACGGGAATGGTGAGAAGAAGATGTTAACTTTCTATTCCCCATTCAGAAAATCTTGAAGAAGGTCGAGTCTACAGTCGGTTCTACATTCTCTGCTACATGTTAGAAGACTAAAGACGAGTTGCATTTGATTATTTAAAGACTTCTTCTTAATCTGGGCATTTATCAAACGAATTGTCGGTTTAGGGGAGAGCACTAATTGGGGGAGAGTGAAAAGTCAGATTTAATCCCCAATTAGACTTGCTCACATTCTTCTGCAGCAATTTGATTCTCACAAGAGTTCAAGTGTTCTTCTTAACAAATTTCTAGTATACGGGCTTATTATTTGTTGCTGATTCTAAAGTATCAAAACCAACAAGGGGGAAGGAGACACACATCTAAACGAGAGTAAACATTGATGAACTTAATACTTCTAAGTGATTGAAGAAATCCCGGGAAGACAAATGTCATTACGGTAGAGAAACTCAAGGTTTGACTCATGGCGTTTAGTGTTCTTATTCCAACTATGTGGGGGAAGAGATGGAAGAGTTAGTTTCTGAAGATAAAAAAGGTACACAAGTGTGTGATGATTTCAATGCTATCGCAATCATCAGGGGAGAAAGATTGTGTACATTGGGGATGCTCAACTGTTTCACTTGAGGGCTTAATCAGTGATTCAGATATATAATCACTTATTCCGGAATTGACATCCGCAGAGATTGTCATCCGCAGAGATAATCAATGATTCGACCTGCTTCTTCAATGCTATCGGTTATTCTCTCTTTGGGCATTCGGGTACTTCGGGTTCTTGAGCTTCATACACTTTCTTCTGGGGAGAGAAAAGTATTCATCGGGGTTATTCTTTGGCTATCGGACTTAATCTGCTACTTCGATGTTATAAGTTTCTCTGTCTTTGGGTATACGTGTATTCGGGTTCGTGAACTCTAGTCTAAGAGACTGACTGCATCAATTCATCTACTTGGGGGAAAGTCGTCTCTTGACAACTTTTTGGTATGGATCGCTTCAGACTTCAGTTGAAAAGAAATATGAGAAGATTCATTCATGCGTGGGAAGATACGTTGCTGATCTATTTTGATGATATAACCCCGAACGGAGAATCTTGATTATCGCTCTTAAAAGGAGCAGCGGGATTTATGATAGTGGTGTGCTTCTCTGTGCACCTGGCTAAGGCAAGCTTGAAATAGAGCTTCGAATCTACTCATCTAATTGATTTTCAGTTTGGGGGGAAGCTGCCAAAGTCTCTCTTTCTCAATGGCTCATGTTCTATCTTCTATTCTAGAGCCTCGGAAGCTTTGGTGGTGGAAGTTTAAGAGATGACGAATTCTATCTTCTACGACGTGCTGTTCGATATCCTTATCTCGGTACTCGTATCATCATCCTCTTAAACTATATCATCTACTTTATTTGTATATATTTTTCAAAAACCAAAATACAAAAATATAAAACCCACAAAAAGCAAAATTGAAAAATATAAAATCAACAAAAACCCATAAAAATCAGAAAATTTGAAAAAGACCAAAAATATTGTTTTCTAAAGACATGTCTTCTGGTATCGATAACATCTGCCGTCTTAAAAATGTCA
Organism: Chrysanthemum makinoi; assembly: GCA_910596185.1. Taxonomy (NCBI): domain Eukaryota; kingdom Viridiplantae; phylum Streptophyta; class Magnoliopsida; order Asterales; family Asteraceae; genus Chrysanthemum; species Chrysanthemum makinoi. The sequence goes on along the minus strand of OU343216.1, from coordinate 36,035,320 downwards.
TTCAACAATGGCACGGGACCATAGATGAAGTTCGAGCAGAAGGTGTAAATATTCCTTTTCAAAACATGTCACAAACCATGGCTTGCAGTTACTTCAGACTGTAACCCGTGCTCAAAACTATGGTTTGCTATTATTTCTGATAGCAACCCGCTCTTCAATAAAGAAAAGTTCTGCGCTAAACCAATTTTAAAAATATTTCGTGCACTTATTGTAATGCCCCGTGAATGACACGACTTAAAATCATTAAAATTTAAACTTTTACGCGGAAACGATTTGACTTAAAACTGACCTGCTGTTACTAATCGTTGAACTGATAAAATTCTGTAACAAACTGACCCTTGAAAGTATTTTTACATGAAACTAGACTCAATTATCTTCGAAATGACGGGTGGCTCGACCCGTGACAACTTACGGTTAAAAAGATATGATTTTTCCAAATTAGTTCTCCAAATTTGTTCTCCAAATTAGTTCTCCAAATTTGTTCTCTAAATTAGTTCTCCAAATTAGTTCTCCAAACTAGTTCTCCACTAGTTCTCCAACTATTTTAACCACTTTACAAACACTTATCCATATACTTTGTTTTTACAAACATTCTTGACCCGTTTGACCTAAAATGGGTTAAAGTAGACCTTGTCCCAAACACTCCATTTTCTGCATATCCCTTTTATATACTTTTGACCCATTTTCCGGAAAACGACTTCTATAACATGACATAACACCAAAACTTCCAGAAATCATTAGGTCATTATAAATATCAAATATATGCATAAACTTGGTCATAATGACCCACGGAAACGTGCTTTACAAGTGACGGGTGTTATGCCAAACACACGTTTTGACCCGTTTGCATACACCACTTAAACATAACTCTTTAACATGCTTTAAAACCTGTAAAATGACTCTTAAAACATTTCAAAGACTTGACACTATAAACATTAAACCTTTTATGACTCTCGGGGGACAACCTTGTCATGAGCTCGGTATCTACCTAAGCTTTACCTTCTTATCTATCTTCTAAACTTTCGCATAATCCAACCTTAGCGCTTAGTTCCAAGCATTTCCTTTGCCTTCACATTTAAACCTACAAAACATTAACATCTTAAACCGTAAGCACAAGGCTTAGTAAGTAAAGCGTTCATAACATGTTATCATATACATTCATACATTATACATCATAACTCATTTCAAATCATTAAACATTAACACGTACTTTGGTTCACTTAAGTAAAACATTTCCTATGGTTCAACATCAACATACCTTAGCCTAATCCACCTTGCCTAACCTTCATGACTAGTTAAGCCAAACTAGTCTCAACCACACTTTATATAAACATATATTCAATTACCACATTCCTTAGCATAACAAAATCACATAACATATAATGTGTAGAATCATATAACAACATATAATGACCGGTTTACTTACCTTAATTCCAAGATAGTGATATCAATTAGAATCATCATCATCAATACCATCATTAGCCTCTTCTTCACATCCTAGGTCAATTATCATAACACTTAATAATCATAATTAAATAATTATGAAAATGGTTTATATAACCATATCCCATTTCTTACACACCTCTAATCATCATATAATCATATCTTGATTATGTAATGATCAATCCATAAATTACTAACTTAATAAAACTTAACCCATCATCATCATAACATCTTTAATTAGCTTAAAACATCATTTACCCAATTTCCCCAAATAGGTATATGAACCCTAATTTATAATTCATCAATTAGCTTAGGGTAAAGGATTACTTACTTGTAAGGATGATTAGCACTAACTTATTTCTTGGTTTGGAGCATTAATCCTTCATCAATTTGACCATTGGAGAATCTTGTTCTTTTCCCTCCCTTTTCACTTCACGACACACACATACACACCTAAATTATTCTGGAAATCTAATGATACAAGGAGAAGGATTCCAGACATATGTAGGTGGTATGTTTGCCTAATTGGCACATTAGGTCCTTCAAGTCTCATTCCTTCAATTTTGGCCACAACATACTTTATAACATGTTTAGCACTTGGCAACGTAGGTCCCTTAAGTCAATTTTCCTTATAAATGTGACACATCATGTTTTCCATAATCATTTACATAACATTTTTTGACTATTAGTTTGACTATCGGGTTGACTACAATATAACATTCGTTGACTAACCAATCACGTTAAACCTTGGTCAATTTCATCTAAGGTGGGGCCTATTTGTTTCCGGGATACGGGTCTAACACTTATCCTAAAACAAAATGAGGAAAGTATGTCGAAGGACTGCTGTTCCTACTTAAATATTTTTCCTTCAAAAATTCTTCAGAAAAATATTTGTTTTAACAAAATGGTGGTAAATGAGTTGCTTGTAAATCAATCAGATTCAGAGTTTTCGTATAAATTGAAAACTCAATCAATGACTTCAGCGCTTATAAACTCTTCAGAAAAATAAGTTATTGATTGAGGGGGAGAATGTTTTTTAAATTTACATCATCTAACGGGCTTTCTTAATTATCCTACGTGCTTAATTAAAAATGATATTTGCCTATGTCGAAGGACTAGGAATTTAGGATATGATTGTTAGGATTAGATGATTAAAGTTTGATGAACACATAAAATCCCATACTTTATATGATCTGATTGATATGTTGAATTGACTTTTATTAGTTGATTGTTGTTTGGGTGTTGTCGACCACCATATATCTGTATGTCCACTAACATATGCAGATATCATGGTATAAAAGAATGTTCCCGATCCGGATCCCACTAAAGAAGATGATTGGATGCTGAAAGGAAAGGGTAACTATATCTTGGGTTGACAAATGAAGAAATGGAGCTTCATTTGACTTCTATGGAAAGTTGGCATGAAAAAATGCAACGTAAGAGGTTTCACTGCATCAGCAGATGGTTTTCTTCATCATCAAATGAAGAAACGGAGCTTAATTGGACCTCTATGAAGAGTTGGCATGAAAAATGCAACGTCAGAAGTCTCACTGCATCAGCAGACGGTTTTCTACCAGCCCTTCAGCAACAACAACAAAAGCAACTCAACCACCTAACGTATCTTGTGCAGGAAAAGTACTGAATAATACCAATTCTTCAATATATTTATTAAAATTGTTTTGAAAATGGAAAAATATTGGTTTGAAAATAAATTGAACTTAATTTTTGAAAATCACCGGACTTCATTTTATCAAAACTTAAGTCACTCAATCATCGACTACGGTCATCGATTGAGGGGGAGAGTGATTTAAAATAAAATATTTTCAAACGATATTTCTTAACAAAAGTCCGGTTTGTACAATAATAAGTGGTGATCTAAAGATTTAATGTTATGTCATGGTATGATTTTCTTTAAAACTCAAAGATCTTACAAAATAAAAAAAATTATGTTCTTGTTTGATTGTGAAATTGTTTTATTTTACTTAAAGATCTCTTAAAAATATCATACCTGACACTAACAATCTTTAATGCCTAAATCTGTTCCTTATCTGTCATTTTTCAAAATTAAATTTTGCCACGTCTTTCCCTAATTTTTTTTTCTAAATGATTTAAATCAATCGGGATCCAAAATCAATCGTGATTTAAATCTCAAATATGTTTTAATGGAATCGGTTTTAGTCCTTTATAGGCATTCCTGCTTCCATGTGCCAAATGATTTCAAATACACAATGCACATGTTGAGGAGGAGGATTTATCCAAAAACAAGATGAGTATTTAAACCTGGCCAAATATTCTCCCATGTTTTCTAAACCTAATTAAATCACTTGGGATCCAAAATCTCAAATGGCTTGATATTTTTGATAGGGGGAGAATTTGTGATTTAATATGAATTCAGATAAATGATGATCGACTTGATTCAAAACTGCATGCTGCTCTCCCATATGTGCTAAACGCTTTCGAATCTCGAAGCACATATTGAGGGGGAGCATTTCAAAAGAAAATAAACTTTCAAGGTACAATGATTTCTATGTTTTAACATAAGTACCTTGATTGATTTTCTAAATGGTTTCTTAATGGATTTTGTGATCGTGGATGTACTTCAAAAGAACTCTTTCCTCTATGTGATAAAATGATTTCAAATATCCTATGCACATACTGAGGGGGAGAATTTACCAAGAAAATCAAATAGCTTTTTCCACGGAAATTGTGATCAAGAAATTATTTCAAAGAACTCTTGCCTCCATGTGCTAAACAATTTCAAAATCATATACACATGTTGAGGGGGAGCATTTCTAAAATGATCAAAACAATTAAGGTACAAAATGCTTCGATATTATATCACAAGTACCTTGATTGATTTTCCAAATGATTTTTCAATTGGTTTCAAGGAAGAATGAACTGTACCAAAAGACCGACCATTTTACTTTATGCATGGAGTTATAAGGATGGTTAGGTTAGGTATTCGTTCCCACGATCCTGCCAGAGCCAGAGGGATCTACCCAGGGACAATCCACTAGATAGTGTAGAGTCCTTAGGTATGATGAAAAAAGGAGAAAAATGAGAATATGGGAAGAGTGCCGACTGAGACAGAGCTAGTACTGGACCAAACCCAACAAGGTTCTAGTAATGAAGTCTCGGTAAGCACTGAAGGGGTTGAAGAATGAAAAAGAAATGAATGTGAAAAAGGGTGAAAAGAAATAGCCCTCCATTAATTCAACCTTAGGGCAGTAACCGGGTTCAATTCATATGCTACTGGTGGTTACCAAGGTAACACCGGTATTGAAGAGAAGACGTCATGGACCGAGTGACGCACTGCACTACAACTTCCCAAGCTACTCAAGTTCCTCTTAAAAGGGCTTGTTTCATTCTTACGGGGAACCTACATAATCTATCGACTTTCTCTTAAAGATTGTTGATATTGAAGAAGGAGACCCTCTCACTAGTCTCCGGCATAAGAAACCAAATGTTTGGGACACAAAAATCTAGAGCCAAGAGATCATCCACAATATCTCATTAGGACACAAAAATAATGAAGACTTGTTGTTTCACACAATGTGGAAAGTGAGTATATATTAAGAGTCCTACGCATTATCCTTGTGGTATTGCCAGAACATCCGAGTGATATATTAAATATATTCACGATGAAGATGGAAAGGCTTCTAGAGCCAACATCAAACAAGCTCTTGGTGGGTGACATGTGAGATCTTTTCTAAAGATCAAACTTGTGACAACTGGATAGAAACGATGGGGCGATTCGTTCTTGAATCAACCTTGGTCCAGGAAATGAATTGACGAATACTTTTGGAAAAACCGTTCGATGTGCAAATCTCTTCTTTTCTCTAGCACATCGAATGTGTATTCATTTTCAAACACAAAAAGTATCTCTGATTGAAAAAATACTTTTGGAAAAACCGTTCGATGTGCAAATTTCTTCTTTTCTCTAGCACATTGAATGTGTACTCTTTTCAAATACAAAAAGTATTTTTGATTGAAAATTGATCTTTCTCATAAAATATTCGTCGTATTGCAAAACTCTTTCTTCTAAGCAATACGCGATTGTTTTCAAATCAATTTTTCATCAATCAGTGAATCTCAATTCGCTAGTTCACTCACTCCGTGTTGTCTTCTTTGAGACGTTCCGGTTTGAGAACAGCTAGAACAATTTGCGAAACCTCTGTCAAGGAGATTCTTAGGAATCCTACGATCACGAGCGACTTGTACCGATCAACGGGGAACCGTGGGACGTGTACCTCAATTCAACGAAAGTGATCAAAGACACTTTCGTGTGTTTTATTGCTAAATGTTGTTTGCAGTTACATTTGGACGGTTGTAGCTGATCATAATTGAGAAGTCAATCCAAAGCCGCATGCTCACAGCATCCACACTTAATTGAAGAAATCATGACTAGTGCATATCTACATAACCTGGCTCTGATATTTTTATACTATGCTTCTGCTACGCTGCAGCAAATATCATGAGCCAGTAAAGCTTCCGCTACTCTGATGGAAAGATGTCATGATTCAAAAGTGTGAGCATATCGATCCGAAAGTCACAACATCACATGAAGGCAACACTACAAAGGGTGATCTTGAGATCTACTGTGGCTGATGATCTCAATGTAAGCTCGAAGATCATCAAAGTGTGGATCAGTTTAAGGCCTCCACTGAAAGTACAAAATAATCGGACTTTGAAGAATCGCTACTAATGCACAAAGATTGTGGAAATTGAATAATTGAAGTCTACGAGCTCAGAACTAAAGACAAAGATAGAATGCTAGGATGCAAAATGTATTTCATGTGGTGACCTCCCTTAGGGGGAGATTGTTAGGAATTGAAAATTCCATGTGAAATTGTCGGTCACCCCAATTATGGTCTAGCATATGTTAGCTCGTAGACTTGTAGTTATTTACATTGCTTAGTAGTTAAATAGTTAGTTAGTAGCGTAGATTAGTTTAGTGTAACAACGTGAAGGAAGGACGGGTCTTTACCCACTGTATGCCTGATCCACAGTCCGAAGGAGGACGAGTAGTATGTAACTATGAATACCCTCTACCTCCCAAGGTAGAGGGTTGGACCTTTCTCATTCTTAATCTAACCTTCCATGTTTTCTTTCACTTTCTCTCTCTAGAAAGGATCCCACTTTCTCTCTCTAAACTCTATCTCATTTGATCCATTATTGAGCTTATTTTTGTGTTTATGAAATCCAATATGTTACATATGTGTTACCCCAAACATCACGACTAAACCCGTATTCAAATGAACCTCCTTTTCCTTGATTCTTGTTGAAGACGGTGGTGGTGGCTGGTGGTCAGGAGTGGCGGCCAGCGGAGGAGGGTGGCGGCTGAGCAGAGAGGAAGAGAGGAGGTGTGATAGAATGATCCAAACCCTAACCCTACTATCACTTTTCTTATTATAATAAGCACAAGGACCGATTTTGTAATTATAAGAAAGTTAAGGGGAGGTGTGCAAAATTTACTACAGGGACTATTATTGTAATTTCCTTAATCTTTGTAAAATTAAAGTTCGAGATATATTTGGACTATCAAACGTGCGATCCAATTAACGAAGATTTCGCCATCGCATTCAGAATAATTTTTCCAATAAAATAGGGTATTTATACGACTATATTCTCGTAAATAATACCGAAATCAAATCAAATTGACGGTTTTACCAGTACGCGTTGTGTCTAATTTCTACATTTCACGAGATAACTTCTCATTGAAAAACATTCTTCGAAAAATGAGTATTTGGAAAATCTTGGGGTGTCACATAATACCCTCCTTAACGGAATCGCGTCCTCGCGATTCAATTCAAGTTATTTGTTAGAATTGAAAAGAGATGAAGATACTTTCACAAGATTCTATTTTCACGTTCCAACATGAACTCATGACATCTCTTAAAGTTTCATTGAACCTCAACAATAGAAATACGACTTGGATCAAGTCGTTTGACTTCACAGTCCATGATTTCGATAGGTTCCTCAATACAGTTTAGACGTTCGTCAATCTGGATCTCTTCCAGCAAGGAAAACATCTATCTCATCAGCAAGGCATTTCTTATGATTACACACGTGAAAAAATGTTATGAACAAGTAAGTTTTGATGGTAGCTCGAGTCTCTAAGCTACTAGTCCAACTCCAGCCATGATTTCAAAAGGATCAATACGGAGAGGATTAAGCTTTCCATGTTTACTAAAAGTATCACACAATTACATGGTGAAACTTTAAGCATAGCTTTATCTCCAATCATTTAATTTTAAAGATATATACATCATCTGTCGATCATGGTTCTTCCGACGATCGCGAGCAGTTTGCATTCTGCTTTTGATCTGAACAATCTCTCAGCTGTTTCATGAACAATTGCAGGATAGAAAGTTGGGTATCCCCCTACTTCAATCCAACAAATCGTTGAACGGCATTTTCAACCATATAGTGCCTCCTCGTACGATGTGGCTATATTTATAAGATATTCCGGCCAATGGGAGGTATCTATCCCAACCATTGCCAAAATCGGTCACGCAAATACGCAACATGTCCACTAACATTTGAATGGTTCTTCCACTCTAGCCAACAGTCTGCGGATGATACCCAGTACTCATACCAAGACCTGTTCCCATGGCTCTTAGGAGTGATTTCCAGAAATTTGATGTGAAACGACCTTCACGATCAGAAATGATAAAAGTCGGCACACCACAATGTACAACAATCTCCTTTACGTACAAGTGAGCAAGGTTGTCAATAGTGTCCGTTTCTTCGATTAGCAGAAACTGAGCAGTTTTGGTGACACGACCAACAACTACCCAGATAGAGGCACGAAATTCACTTCCAAGGTTCAGTTTATGATATAGTAGCAAGGCGACAAATCGATTTCTAAATAATTCGCAAAACAGCTTGTGAAACAGCTTAGAGGATAATAAGAATACAATCCATTGTGTACGGAACAACGGCAAGGTCAAAATCTCGATAGTAGTGAAACATTCTGCAGGGTGACCGCAAAATGGTCAGTTGAAAATTGAAAACAGCTTGTAAGACAATAGCGGCACGGATCAATATATCATAAGGAGGTAGCAAAGATATTGATATTCTCGAGAGACAAATGAAGGATTAGGCGTCAACCACAAGGATCACAGTTCAAGTTACTCCTTAAAGTCTTAAGGTTTCTGTCGGGGCCAACGGAATCTCCATCGAAAGGAGAGTTTAGCAAGTTCAGAGTACGACTCTGAAGAAGAATGTTAATTACTACTAGCAATCAATCGATTGTCTTAGTAGTGCACTTAATACTTAACGCGGAAGGGTACAAAATTCGAATCAAAAGTCATAATTTCCAAAAGAAATTTGACTACCAATCGATATTAAATCAAATTCCAAATACGAGTGAACGCCGATGGTTCCAAACGGTTACGCTAAAGGCATACACACCGATAGAGCGCAAGGTACAACCTCAAAAGAACAACATCGATCGAAGGTAAGGCTTGGGGTAGAGGCGTCTGTAACAATACCAAAAAAACAAACAAGGTTACGGGAATAAGCTAATCCAATTTCACAACGAGACCCAAAATCACAGAATCTAGCAATCCAAATATAATCATAGCCAAGATCGATTCCAAACACTTCAATAAGCTTGATGAGCTTATTACAACTTCACGCAACCCGGATGCAAACTTGTGGCCAATCGGGTCTAACCCGACCCGATGCGAAACAAGATCAGACGGTTCCAACAATTCCAAAAGTAATTCGTAGTCATATCATGATCAGATAGCGATGAAAAGCGTTTCATATGAGAGGAAAAGTATCGCGATGAACAAGAATTTTGATGCCAGTGTGTTGTGTGAAGGTAAACTTTTATAATATTCCATGCTCGTATACTCATTCAAAACTTTTCCACTTTCAAAACCCAAATCGAAAAACAACCGAACATAACACTATTATAACTACTCCTAGTATCGCAAAATTCACCTTTGATTCGGACATAGGTGATCAGGCTATGTCCCACTATCCCTGACTTAATATAGGTGATCAGTCTATATTCACCCGAGGTTCAATGAATTTTAAATACTCGACTTAGTTAACCTAGCACCATGTCCTTCACTTCTAAAATTCGTTCCAAAAGACCTAAAAAAATGTCCACACTCGAGGACGAAAGATAAGATTACGCAGGCAAAGAGGCGTAACGCTACTACAGGTATGATACGTAATCATAAGTATGTCGAAGATACTTATAGCAAATAGAGAAAATACGTGGATACACTCATCCCAATAACAAGACACATATCTCATCAAATATATCATCAAATCAAAGTTACAAGTGAGGCATCAGCTTGGCAGGCAGGCACATGTCGGTCATAGGATTAAGTTTTCGTAAAAGCGATTAAAGTATAGGTTTTGAAAATTTGCCCAGTTCTCTATAACCTAGTCTCTGATACCAGCTGTAACACCCCCATAAATCGGGTTTAGCGGAAGCATACAAGTCATGGGTGCTACTAATTGGTATCACAACACAAGTATAGAATAACGGATTTTTCTTAAGAAAACTCATTTATTCAATATAAATCAAAGTTTACAATAAAATTTAAGGCGGATATACAGGCTCATAATAAATAAGCGGTCCCAAACTCAATTATCAGAGTCGTCTATGACCATGCCATGTCATTGCCCAAACGCCTCCAAAAGTAAACTATTGCCTCAATACCTGAAAATACATGCTAAAAGTGTCAACACGAGGTTGGTGAGTTCATAGGTTTGCATAAAAGTATAGTGAGTTCAAAAGAGTCTTTCGATCATTGTGACGCACACAATGTCACGAAAACAGAGTTTACCTTACATAAAATAGTAATGTGGACCACAAGGTTTTCAAGCGCATATAATCTTTCACAAACAAGTCAAAATTTACCATAGGCTCACATTTCCTAAATCACAGTATAATATAAAAAAAAAAACTATTAGGCAGGCTAAGTTACGAAACTAACGCTAGACAAGACGCCGTGAATCGTCTCTAATCACACGCAATATCCGACATGTTATACGTCATGGCAAGTTGGAACATCCCAAATCCAGACAGACTAGTTCATGGCAAGTGGATGTCCAAAGTCCATACGGGGTAGTCAACCACGATAGATCTATCCATAACATTCGCACTATCCTGAGTCAGGAATCAACAATACATAAACGCGTTTGGGTTTCTAACCTTAGCCTACGCGTAATAGCTTACAAAACATTACTAGGTCCAATCAAATCATTTAATATAAATCAAAATCTTGTCCATATAAAAATGTACTCAAACCAAATTACACATTTCATCCAAATCAGTTATCAATAGCGTATTCAAATCAATCAAGCATTTGCATTTAGTAAAAACGAGCATGTATTCTCCCCTAAAACAGTTTAAAAAGCAAGTAAAAGTAGGGGCCATGAACTCACCTCAAATGAAGTAACGCAAGAATCACAACTGGCACCAATGAGCAAAGTACAACAGTCTCACAAGAAGACACAACGATATCAATAAGGAAAGCACATCGATGATCAAACAGCACGGCACAACGGTATGTCACCGACACAACCGAATAGTAGTTTTCTATCTCAAAATACGTCTAGCTGAGCAAATGAATTTACGAAAGATAACGTGTCTTAGTTTTCGTGGAATACTTGTATCAAAGATTTCAAAAATCCAGCATCAATGTCTCAAAAAGTTTAGTATCAACGTTTCATGTAGTGGTAAGAAAACATAGACTCGACATACAACTCACGCAAAAAGTATATTATGCATCCAAATGTAACTCACACAAAAGCATAATATATATCCCAATATATTATGAGGAATAGTCAAAAAAAAGTATTGACCACGACTCACGTCAAGAAGACAGTGACAAGAAAGAAGTAGAGAAAGCGACAACGAAGAAGCATGTCAAATGTAATTAAATTGGTAAGTTTCGGTATTTACCCTATACTCCCAAATAACTCGTATAAACAAACATGTTTTATAATCAATGATAAGTTTGAATTTGCAATTCAAACAATAAGGTTTTTACAACTTAAAAAAGAACACTTGTTTAGATTCTCGGGTTTTATAACAATAAAAGAGATTTGAATTTTAAAATATAAGTTAAAATGTTTTTATAAATTTTGGCATGACGCGTCAATTTATAAAAATTTCCCAAGTCATCGTGACTTTTGAATAAACCAAATTTTAATTACAATATTTTATATGCTTTGTTTATCATTATCATTCGTGTAATTATTAGCCTTTGGCTTTATTGAATATTTTGTGTCCGATCCGTGTCTAATATATTAAATTCTTATCGAGTCTAATATATTATACCGTCTTGTCCCAAAATGTCCAATAATTTCCATCGTCTAATATCGTAAATCCAATAACGATCCAAATGTCCAATAAATAACCAAGTCCAAATCATAATCCGTATTCAAATCCCATTAAGTATCTGCATTATCTAAATTCAAGTATCAATTCCCAATAGTATCTGAAACATACCATGATCACAAGTAAACAAATAGAACTCGTTAGTTAAATGTTTCAATAATCGAAAACTGATAACATTAGTACTTAGGTTAAATAGACTAATCCCACACTCTATTTTACTCTTATTTGGTTGGCTCATCAAACAACCCAAACACAATCTTAACTTTTTTTTTTTTTGTGGGCTCTTGGCCCAAACAAACACACCTAATACAATTACTGGGCCTGAGCTCGTGAGTCAACTAAACACACCTAACCAGCTACAACAAACGCAAATACAAAAACCAAATTTACAATGCAATCACAAACTAGCACTTTATGGTATTTCCTTTTAACTTGATAGCAAGACCGGTATAAACAAATATAATGCAGGTTTTTCAATGCTTCAAATAGACGAATCAATCACAGTATGAGTAAACCCGTACTCGACATGTTTACAAAACAACGCAAACACTAACATACACTCTTTTATTTATCTTCGAAACAAGGCCAACCCGACACTTAAGTGGTGTTTCATAGTGACTGAAACAACACACTCAAACACTTACGGGTTTGCGTTATCCCTTTTGACCCAAGCGCAACACCAACATCACCAAGACACGACACAAATTAAAATCAACGGAGCAAGAATAGTTTATAAACAGATCTCAAATTTGAGTCGTGACTCACCCGGGTCACGTTCCAATCCAAACCAGGTTTAAAAATCCCATCTGAGACTCAAACAATCATCTGAATATCACGAATCTAATGTAATAATATATATATTTTTGCTTTATTTCATTATAAGGTGTGGAACTTTGTGGGGAGATAAACCTTAGAACGATTTTCTTGATTTTTGTAGGCCTTTTGGCCCCAAGACTTCTTATATATTGAAGAGATAAGTTGTTTAATCAATCATTCAACTATTTTTACGTTTGATTGTTTGATTTCTTTATCTTTTTCTTTTCTTTACCATGCTAGGCTAGGTCTATTAGTATTTGCTTAGGATTGCATGAAACCTAGTTACAGATTCGTCTCTTGTTTAATTAGTTGATTTTGGGTTGAGAGTAGGAAAACTGGCTAGGTCTAATTATACTAGCTTGAATGTCTGACTAAGCGCGTAGTTATTTATTAACTTGATGTTCGTTGTATTTAATACGTGAATTGTGTTTGCATTGTGGAAATTAAGAATTAAAAGGGCATTCTTAGGCGCCGCTCAATTAGAACATAGTTCATAGGATTTAGGGAGTAACCAACCCTCGCTTGATATTAAGGAATTCAACGCTCTAATTAAACAATGACGTGACAATTCGACTAATCAATAAAAGATAACTAGAGAATATAATGCAATTATAAGTAAATACACTTTACTCATATATGAAGTTGACCAGTTTACTTTATAGCATATGTAGTTTAGTTTAATTTAGTTTCATTATTAGTTTTAAAGCACCAACTCTTCAAACCCGAGATTTTACTTGCTTTCATATAAAATATAAAAGACCAAAAATAATCTTCTTTCAACCCTTAGACTTAATTTTTCATACACTTCGAGCCTCTCTCACTATTCCCCGAGAGAACGATCAATCCCTCATGTCTTACCTATACTACACTACAACGGTTTGGTACTCTACCAAATTAGCGCCACATCAGCATTTCACATTTCATATTCACACACCCAAAATACCTCTCCCTCGTTTCACATGCGACATCGCGTGCCGTTTCACACTTTTGGGGGCCCACGTCATATTTTTTTCCAAATTTTTAAAAACTAAATATTTATTCGTAAATTAAAAATACAATATGAAACTAAAAAAAACATACAATACGAAAATTAAAATAGAATACGGGAATTAAAATACAATACGAAAATTAAAATCATAATTTGAGCTTTTATATTACTCAATAATTGTTGATCAAATCTTCCTTCTCATTTATGCTTCTCATTACTCCTTCCCTAATGGCCCCTCAAGGCGGTAGTGATATGCGTATCTGCTTCCGAGCTCGAGAGCGTGAGTATGCAAACCGTAGTTGTTAAGTGGGTGGTCGAGAGGCAGCGACTGCACCCTCTTTCTCCTCAGTACGGTCAATCTTCTGGGTGAGATAACGAGTCATCTCACCCAACAAGTTGTTAGCCAGAATCACATCCTTTTGTTGTTCGGTCCGTAGTCGCTTAATGATATCCTTTCACACCTCGTTTGGTTCTTCTGTCATAGTGTTAGTGTGAAAATAAATGATAGTTGAGAGAGTTTGATAAGAAGTTGTGTGAGAAAATGAATGAGGGTAAAGGGGTATTTATAGGGGGAAAGATAGCGTTGGAGTAATACGAATTCAAAACATAAATTGTACATGCACGAAATCAAAGAAATTAAATTGTCATTCATTTAAATGAAAATAGAAATTACAATACGACATTTAAAAAACAATACGAAAACTAAAACATAATCGTTCTAATTGTATTTTTCATGTAGCCAAACAAAATTAGCATTGATTAGTTCTTGTATTTTCCCGGCTTTTCTAAACAGAGCATTATGCATTTCGTAATCTTTCAAAGATTCTTCGTTTAAAAACCTTTATTTGAGCATGGTTTTCTTGTGGAATGTCATTGCTATTCTCATACGCTTTCTGCATATCATCTTTAGCTTCACATTGCCTTGTCAAATTGCATAGCTAAGTCGATCAAAGCTTGTTGACGAACGGTATCCTCCTCAATTAGTTTCTCAACACAAGCTAGGACTTCATCGAAAGTATGTGGAAACGAATAAGTCATGATTTTTGGTGGTATATAATTAAGTTTCTTGTGTGAAAATTGGTAAAATAAAGTAATATTTACGTGGGAAAAAAAATTGAAAAGTATCCGTTTGATACTTCAAATGGTCAAAATTTTCAAAATAGTCAACCAAATCGACAAATGACGCAGCGTTAGTTTACCCACATTTTCATTGACGCCAAAGGTGGGTGGTGTGGTGGCGCGAGTTTGGCAGCGCCAAAATGATGGCCACGTAGGAATGACGCCCAACAAGTGTGATGGCACCCTTCTTTTAGAGCACAAGGTGAGGGAAGAGCGGATAACACGTTATTGGTATGTCACCTCAGCGCCAGCTCATCACTGCCCCAATAACACATCAATAACTAAAACACTCTCTCTCATAATACACCACTAACATGTTATTGAGTCTCACAAAATAACCCACTAAATAATTACTCACTAAAAAAAAATGACTTGTTCTATTCAGATGGCTTGAGGACATTTGGCACACCAACGACACATAACACGCTATGGTTATAACATATTATTGGTTTATAGTTGGGACGAATGACATATTATCGGTATCTCATACGGATTGCTCTTATAATGTAAGAGGTACAAGATAACATAGTAGGAAAGTACAAGACACACATACTTGTTTGCACTTTAGAACCACCCACCCAGTTACCATTCACTCATATTATCTCAACAACCTACCACCACCACCACCGCCACCGCCACACGCCACCACAATTTACAACCCACCTTTAATCATGGCATCTCCACCCCATGAACTAGAACAACAACAATCCGAGATTGGCGGTTCACCACCGACGGTGACGGTGACGTCACCAGTTGAGGAAGACCAGGAGTTTATAGACTCCAATATGCCTTATTCCCCATCACTTAACTCAGTTGACTGTCAATTAACTGAATACCCCGTTGACCAACCACCACCACCACCGCCGCCGGAAGAACAAGTTGTTGAAATTCCACCGTCACCGCCGCCGTCAGCCACCGAACAAAACCATGACATAAAGGAACCACCACCATCACCGCCGCCGTATGTTCACGTGGATCCTCCGGAAAACCCTAACCCTAACCCTAAAGTTGAATCACCAATTGAAAACCCACCGCCGTCACCGTCAACGGCGGAAGCTCAACCGGAAAGACCCATTTCAAAACCGTCATCGCCGTCGCCGTTACCACCGCCGGAAATTGATACAAACCCTAAAGGTGAATCACCAGTTGCACAGCAGGTATCATCACCACCATCAGAAACTGAAGATAATAATAATGAATCTTTATCTCTAGTAGAAGTCGAAAATAACCCGAAACCGAGCTCTAGGAGTCCTAGTCCTAAATCACCACATAAGGAACTACCACTAGGAGTACCACTTTATAATGCAGTTACTAACTATATACCTAGTAAACCTGTTATATCGCCTTGGACTCATGACGAAACCGCGAATTTAATCCAAGCGTATCAGGAGAAGTGGTATTCGATAAAGAAAGGGCCTTTGAAGGCGGGTCAGTGGGAGGAGGTAGCTGTTACTGTGGCTGCGCGTTGTGGGTATGATGAGCCTACCAAGACTTCTAAGCAGTGTCGTCATAAGATGGAAAAGCTGCGTAAAAGGTACCGTCAGGAGAGGGGGAAGCCAAGGTCTAGAGCGAATGCGTGGGATTTTTTTAAGATGATGGATAATTTGGAGAAAGGGCCTTTGCCTATTTCGTCGTCGCCTATGGAAGTGGTGGAGTATGGGAAACCGAGTGATGTGAATGGTAAGAAGCGGAAAAGTGATGTTGTGGGTGGTGAGTTTCTTGTTAGTAAGAGAAGCGCGAGGGTTAGGAATATTAATAGTAATGATCGTGGTAATGTGAATGGTGGTTTAGTTGGTACTCTTCCGTTTTCGGATGGTGTGAGTAGGATTGTGAAGGGGTTGAGGACTCCGGTTGTTCATAAGCCTAGAGAATATTATCAGGCGAGTTACGGTGTTCAGAAGAAGGTGGAAGAAGAAGAAGATGACCATGGTAGTGATAATGATGGCGATGAAGGGGTGGTAACACAATTGGCTGCGGAAATAAAGGGTTTTGCTGAAAAGTTTGTAAGGATGGAGAAAAATAAGATTGAGATGATAAGGGATGTGGAACGGTATAGAATGGAAATGGAGGATAAGAGGATGGAAATGATTCGTGAATCACAACAGATGCTTGTCGAGACAGTGAATAGGGCTTTCGGTGGCTCAAATAAAACACACAGTCTGTCTGCCAAATGACAATCCAAGATTTCAAGGTTCAACGTTTCAGGTCGTCTAATGTGTAGTCAATAAGCTGTATTTGCTCTTATTTAATAACTAGATTGTTGCAAATTTGTAGGTTTAAAACAACTTTCATGTCTGAGTATTAGTAGATTATTTAACATGGGAAAGATTCAGAGATGTAGCCGAGATTTGAACTTTCGTGTATTTGGTTTAGAGTAAAATGGTATAAATGGATTTGACTTGTCTACATATGTGTATTACTTGATGAAGCCATGTGATGCATTTACTTTATTATAGGTTAATCCTAGATATATATTATTATATTTGTATCGAGCAACTGAAGTATGTTATGACTGGTTCTTGTAGAGATCATTTAAGTTCTTGTGCATATCTAGAAGCACGTTTTAAGGGGGATTTTAGGGACCAAAA
>OU343216.1:35956214-36017894 GCA_910596185.1 Chrysanthemum makinoi | reverse complement strand
ACTCTATCAAAGAACTTTACACTACCGAGCAATCTCTCCACTCTTATAGAATTATTCATGGAGGTGCTAACAGGGAAAGACTCATCCAGTTTTAAGTTCCATTGTGGTAACAAAAAGTGATTGTGTGGTATAGCAAATTTATGCTTTGAAATATGCAATGAGATGGATGTAGAATCGAAGATGCTGACACTCATGGAAAAGTATGTGAAGTATTTCCCAACATGGGGCATTCCTAGTATCTACCATACAGCACCATTTATAGTAAGCATCTAATTGTTGATTGTACTCTCACACTCTCACATATCAAGGAAATATGCTCGACATATTCCTTTATTGCATTTCTTGATCACTGTAATTACAACTTTTGGCACCAACTAATATTAGCGCCGAACAATGGTAATTAATGATCATTACAACGCTGTATATCCACCGCCTTTTGATAGCATTCATAAGTCGCCGATGAATTTTTCGCAATATGTGATCACCGCATCAAAACTTGTCTTCTAAGAACAATCTGTAGACAACATGCATGTGAGGAATAATACTGTAATATGACTAATATCAATGTAAACATACGATAATGAAATACAGTAAACACAAAAATAGATACCTCGTTCTTAGAAGGTTCAAGCAAGTCACAAAGGACACATGGTGAGAACATCCACAAGATCCAACTCCCACCTATGCAAATATCTAATGTGCAAGAAAACATATAAAAAATGGGAAAGAGCATTCTTTGACTCTGCACTAATAACAAACAGTTGATGACCACATTATAGTGTTGTGGTAGTAAATCTTCCTTAAGTCTAAATGGAACTTATATAATATTGTTTCTTCAGTCTAAACAGTCCATTCTCTCTACAACTTCCTTCTTTCCCTCTCCTTTTCCTTTGTCCCCGCCTTATGTCTTCTCTTCTTCCACTGTAGCTGTAACATGGAAACAGAAACAATATCATACAATTAACGCATTATAAACAACTATACAATAATCTACTTAATCATGCTACAAACAGAACATAAAACATGCTTAGGATACTTGTTCCTCATCGCATCCCTCTATATATGTTATACAGGTAGGAAATACACACCTAAATGGCGTTGCGCTCAAGTAATATGACCAAAAGCTTACAACTCATCATGATTAGCAGCAACACCACCATTGCTATCCAAATAAGAAATCACCACAGCATGGAACTTCTTTAAATTCTACACAAACAAAAGTAAATAATCATTAAAACATGGAACTTCCTTAAATCCAGATTGTATATTCAACATCTTCTTCTATATTGAATATCTTTATTTCAATGTTATCTTTTTCACTAACATGCGAGAACACAAACATTATTCTATTGATTTAAAATGTTCACACATATCTTAGTGACTGTATTCGGTGGTCAGAGAAGTACTTTCATGTTACAATTGTAAAGAATCATACCGAAGTTTTGATTCGATCACTGTCATAATTTATTCATTGGGATTTCTTTCTTTGATCCAAGTAGTTACATTACACTATAACAAAAATATAAATTAAGGTGATACAAAGAGAGTATTTAAATACCTTTCAATAACATCATATTTAGGATGCCGCGCTTAATCAAAGACCCTGTAATCGTGCGGCAATCTGGGACCACCTACAGGAATTCAAAAGATAGTTTAGTTAATAGACATATATTGCATAATTTTATTACACGTAAAATACTGTATTAATGCATGGAGGTTGGCTTCAGTTGTAAACATACTACTGAAAAAGACAGTGGAGTGTCTTCAACTTGTGTGAAGGAGTATATATAGCTCAAAGAAGAAGTTGAAGGAGTTAAATAATGAATATGGTTTGTCATACTTTAACCCTTTTGTTTTCCATAACTGCATGATTGTGGACATGTGTGCTTTAATTGAAGAGACCTTTTCTATTATGTAAGATACGAAAAGGTTCACATTAAAGATTAACTAATAATTGTGAACAAACTAAAAGGCATAAACTAATTACAGCAACCCCTTTGCCTTCTGAGAATTGAAGGCTCGATTGTATTGAAAAGAGCTCTAAGAGATGGCTTCAAGTATGTTGTACCGTACATGATTTTGTGCACAACCCCCCTTGCACATTAAATTAAGGGGGATAAGCTTTAAGTAGTATAGATATACTAAAACCCGTTCCTGGGCACTGTAGCTACAGTGTATGCGCAGTTTTCAGTTTTGCCACTTTTAGCCCCTGAAGTTACTGCTCAATTGCAAAGTTAGTCCTTACCGTCCGTTAACTTACAGTCGAGGATTAAATTTAAAACGGAACAATAACTTGAGGGGCTATTTCTGTGTAAATATTAAGCAAAAACAGCCCCTGAGGTTACACTTTTTTTTCACCGTAAGTCCTTAAGGACTAACGTTGCAATAGGCCGCCAATTTCAGGGACTGAAAACGAAAATGTTACTGCTACAGTGCGTAACAGTGCAGAACAGTACATGCTACAGTAAACAACCAGTTTTAAATAGTGCGTGCACTGTTCATTCACATTTTACAATTTTAGTCCCTCAAATTAGCTTCAAATCGTACCGTTAGTCCCCCGTTATCGACCTTTTGCAAATTTCGTCCTTAATAACAAAAATATATATATACAGTCCAAGAAAAAAAAAAAAAAAAAAACTTTAGCAACTTCATTCCCGTAAATAAAATAATCGAGGGCAACGCACTCCCGCCGCAACGCGCGGGTTAACCCGCTAGTTAAATACTATACATCAACTTAATTTATATCTTAAACTAGAATTTTATTGCCTCATCGCTTATACTCATATGCCAATGCAATGTAACGCCACAATAGTGATTTCCAAATTCAAAAATACACCAAATTATAAACAATATGCATATAAATCTCGTGACTTGCCCAAACGATTGTTTGCTAGGGAGTGTCTTGCTATGTTCAAGCATGGTCTAACGAATACGCCTTTAAATATCACTATAAATAGCTTCATTGCATTTTAAAGTTTGCAGTGATGAAGTTCTTTGCACTTAACCCCAGCCTTAGATTCTGTAAATTAATGTGTTTTACCAACCAAAGAAGAATGAAGAAGAGAGACGTATTTTTTGAAAACCAAAAGGAAAAGAGATAAGCCTTACTATTGAGTTGATAAAAGAATAGTATGGCTAGTATTTAGACATGACGTGTATGGTGGAGAAAATTCAACTTTGCTTCTACATAGTAAGTCAAGTATTGCATGTGAAAGTATTTTACGGCAAGATATTGCATATCTTGGACCAAGTTTGTTTGTTTGTTTTCATATTGTAACAGTACTTCAACATAGAGCCTATAAAGGCAATATCATTTTAGTAGAGAAAATGTACCAGTGCCAAAGTGTTTGAAGTTTTATTAAGAAATATTTTGTGTGTCATTTTTCTTATACAAAAGAATTCTTTTACAGATTGTCGAAGTAAGTTTTTGTGAGAAAATTTTTGTTAGAGTAATATCTCATATATCCAACATAAATTGGTACCAGAGCTTGTTCCAATCCATTGGGTTAAACGAGTTCTTACCATTTTTTTTATAGAGCGGTCATGGCAAGACGACAAGGTTTTGATTTAAGTCATGTTGTCGTCCTAATTTTTGATGGTGAAAATTACGATTATTGGTGTGTCAAAATGGAGACGCTGTTTGATTCTTTAGATGTGTTTGACGATGTCAAAAACACATTTGAAGAACCCGTTGATACGGAAAAATTAACCGACGAGCAGATGAAAGATTTGAAGCAAAAGAGAAGCCGAAATGCAGCCCTTTTTAAGTATGATTCAGCGGGGAGTCACACCGTCAATCTTCCCGAAATTCATGCGTCTAAAAAAAGCATGGTAGGTGCTCAAGCAAGAATTTCAAGGAGACGTCAAAGTGAGAGCTATAAAGCTACAAACTCTTAGACGAGATTACGAGAACACGAAGATGAATGAAAATGAGTCACTAAATGACTATTCATCTAGATTAACCGATTTGATTAATCAAATGAAAAGTTATGGTGATGAAATTGAAGACCAACGTATTGTTGAGAAAATTCTCATCAGTATTCCTGAAAATTTTGATCCAATAATAGCAGTCATTGAAAACACCAAAGATCTTAAAACTTTGGGTATTCAAGAATTGCTAAGTTCTCTCAAGTCATATGAGCATCGTATGACTCGCCACTTTGGCAAGGTGATCGAAAGTGCATTCCAATCCAGCCTGCAAGGCGACAAGAAGCCACCACGAAATTATGGAAGAGGGAGTTCATCCCGAGGTGGTCGAGGAGGCAGAAATTTTAGAGGCCGTGGACGTGGACAAAGCTACGGAAATTTTAGAGGTCAAGGCAACTTTGACAAAAGATAATTTGGCGATGGAAACTCTCACAAGTGTTCCATTTGCAAGAAAGACAATCACGAGGAAAAAGATTGTTGGTATAAAGAAAAGTACAAATGTACTCACTGTGATCAATTTGGTCATTTAGAAAAATTTTGTCGAAAGAAAAACCAACAACAAGCAAATTTTTTAGAAGAAAAACAAGAAAATGAAAATGTTTTCTTTTGTCACTCAGCTAACATTGAAAGAGTGACACATGGTTTATTGACAGCGGTTGTAGTAATCATATGACCGGTGATGAAAGTATTTTGGTCGACATTGTCACTGCAGGAAATTCTCAAGTAAAAATGGGAAATGGATCAGTAGTACAAGTGAAGGGAAAAGGCAAGATTTCGGTCAAGACAAAAACAAGTATCAAGTATATTAATGATGTTTTACTTGTTCCTAACCTTACGCGAAATTTGCTAAGTGTCGGACAACTTGTAAAGCATGGATACATTGTTGTTTTTGAAGGTAAAGGCTGCAGTATATATAACAAAGGAAGAAATAGAGAGTTAATACAGGAACAGAATTTTTCCGATTACATTCAGGTACGAAGAACACTCTGCATTAAAGGCTACAACAACAGATGAAGCTTTGTTATGGCATAGGAGGCTTGGACATCTAAATTTCCAAAGTCTAAATTTGCTCCACCAGAAAAATATGGTTGGAGGTTTGCCACAAATTCACGAGATTGAAGGAGTTTGTGACGGGTGTGCGCTCGGAAAGCATCACCGGAAACCATTTCCAAAAGGAGTCGCTTGGAGAGCCAAGGAAATTCTCGAACTAGTACACACCGATCTTTGTGGTCCGATGAGGAATCCATCTCATGGTAATAATCTCTATTTCATTCTATTTATTGATGATTTTAGTAGAATGACATGGGTTTATTTCATGAAAGAAAAATCTCAAGTTTTTGGAATTTTCAAAAAGTTTAAAAATTTTTTCGAAAAACAAACGGGGAGTTTTATCAAAATTTTGAGAAGTTATTAAGGAAAAGAATACAACTCAAAAGAGTTTGACAAGTTTTGTGAGGATGAAGGCATGCACAGACAGCTCACAACTCGATACACACATCAACAAAATGGTGTAGTCGAGAGAAAGAATTAGACCGTTGTAGAAATGGCAAAGTCAATGATGCACGACAAAGGTTTCCCAAAACGTTTTTGGGCAGAAGCAGTTTACACAGCAGTATATTTGTTGAATAGAAGTCCAACAAAAGCCCTAGATAACAAGACTCCACTTGAATCGTGGAATGGACGAAAGCCTTCGGTAAGACATCTTAAAGTTTTTGGGTGTGTTTGTTATTCTCAAATACCAAAGCAAAAAAGATATAAATTAGACGAGACAAGTGAAAAGTGCATTTTTGTAGGCTATATTAGCAAGTCAAAAGCTTATAGATTGTATAGCCTAAAAACAAAAAATGTAATAGTTAGTCGAGATGTAATGTTTGATGAAAATTCTTCCTGGAATTGGGAAGAAGAAAAAAAGAAAGAAGGACCAAGTTTTCCCACTAACAAAATGCAGGATGAAGCACATGTGGAAAGTGATGAAAATCAACCATCACATGATGAAGTACCTAGCGAAGAACCAGATGAAGAATCTCAAAGTCCACCACCAAGAAAATTTCGTTCGTTGACAGAAATATACAATGCTAATTTTTGTCATGTAGAACCAGAAAGTTTTGAAGAAGCAATTCGAGAGGAGTCATGAAAGAAAGCGATGGAGGATGAAATTCAAGTTATTGAAAAGAATAACACATGGGAGCTCACAGAAAGACCATTGGACAAAGACATTATTGGTGTCAAATGGGTGTCAATGCAGATGGTTCCGTTCAAAGAAACAAGGCAAGACTAGTCGCAAAAGGTTACTCACAACAGCCTCGAATTGACTACAACGAGACATTTGCTCCAGTTGCTCGAATGGACACAGTCCGAGCAATCATCTCACTAGCCGGCCAGAAAGGTTGGTTACTTTACCAACTTGATGTCAAGTCAGCATTTCTCAATGGAGTACTTAAAAAAGAAGTTTATGTGAATCAACCTCAAGGATTCGAGGTTGAAGGAAAAGAAGAAAAAGTTTACAAGTTGAAGAAAGTACTTTACGGACTCAAGCAAGCACCGCGAGTATGGTATAGCCAGATCGATTGTTATTTTAAAGAAAAAGGTTTTGATCAAAGCAAGAGCGAGCCGACCTTGTATGTTAAAAATCAAGGTAGAAATGGCATTTTAATTGTAGCGCTCTATGTCGATGATCTTGTGTTCACAGGGAATAACAAGAAAATGATTGAATATTTCAAGAATGAGATGATGTAAAAATACGAGATGAGTGATTTAGGTCTTCTAAATCATTTTCTCAGAATGGAAATATATCAAGACGATGGCGGCGTTTTTATTTGTCAAGAAAAGTATGTCGAGAAGATTTTGAAGATTTTTTATATGTCGGAATGCAAACCGAAGGACATTCCTTTAGTTGTCAATGAAAAGCTCATGAAAGAAAATGGTTCAAGTAAAGTGGACGCTACACTTTATCGAAGTTTGGTGGGGAAATTGTTATACCTCACAGCAACAAGGCCGGACCTCATGTTTGCCGCAAGTTTACTCTCAAGGTTCATGCACAATCCTAGTCAGATTCACATGGGAGTTGGTAAAAGAATTTTAAGATATTTGCAAGGCACGAAAGATTTTGGAATCAAGTTCGAGAAAAATGCAGATATAAATTTGCATGGTTTTTGTGACAGTGATTGGGGAGGATGTACAGATGACATGAAAAGTACATCTGGATATATTTTTTCACTTGGTTCAGGTGTGTTTTGTTGGTGCTCCAAGAAGCAGCAAACAGTCGCACAATCATCAACGGAGGTAGAGTACGTCGCAGCAGCTCTAGCCACATCACAAGCAATTTGGCTAAGAAGAATTTTTGAAGATATTGGAAAAAAGCAATTGAAGACGGAGAGGTGCAACTTGAATTTTGTGGAACAAATGATCAGCTAGCAGACATTTTCACAAAAGCACTTTCACGAGAAAAGTTTCAGGAGCTCAGACGAAAGTTTGGAGTTCAGCCAAAACACATTACGGGGAGAATGTAAATTAATGGGTTTTACCAACCAAAGAAGAATGAAAAAGAGAGACGTATTTTTTGAAAACCAAAAGGAAAAGAGACAAGCGTTACTATTGAGTTGATAAAAGAATAGTATGGCTAGTATTTTAGACATGATGTGTATGGTGGAGAAAATTCAACTTTGCTTCTACATAGTAAGTCAAGTATTGCATGTGAAAGTATTTTACGGCAAGATATTGCATATCTTGGACCAAGTTTGTTTGTTTGTTTTTATATTGTAACAGTACTTCAACATAGTGCCTATAAAGGCAATATCATTTTAATAGAGAAAATGTACCAGCGCCAACCAAATAAAAAGAAAGTGTTTGAAGTTTTATTAAGAAATATTTTGTGTGTCATTTTTCTTATACAAAAGAATTCTTTTACAAATTGTCAAAGTAAGTTTGTGTGAGCAAATTTTTGTGAGAGTAATATCTCATATATCCAACAGATTCAATCTTCAAATTGCATGCATAAACAAATTTAAAATTCATATTTTAAGTGAACCGTCCATTGGACTGGTAATAACATAGTAATCAAGTAAAACAAGACATGCCAATACTCTTAAGCAATGATACTAATAGCAACATCAAGACAGATTTTAAACTGACACAACTTTAGTGGCACTCGACCATCAACCGTGATGTATAAAAATTATAGTGTGGTCTTTTAGATATACAAATATTATAAGTTTAAACAAAAGGGTAGTGACATGAGCAATCTGACAACATGTTAAGCTAATGCAGGTGGCAGAACAGGCAATAGATAATAGATATGTGCCAAGATGTAATATTAGCAGAAGCTTGTACAGTATAACACATGCTTATTTATAACTTGTGTAATCTTTTTTAGATCCAGAGTGATGTATATAATTTACTGTGTGGCCTTCAATATGCAAAAACTCAAAATTTATATACTTCATAGTGTTTGTATTTTGACAGCAGACCAAAACCAAACAGCCCCATTTTTGACAGCAAACAACCATTTTTAACAGCATCCAAACTGCCCCACTATTGAGTTTTCACAGCAAACGACAGGCCCAAACATCCCATTCCGAAAACGTTTAAGTCTTACACTATTACACATTGCAAACAAACATCCAAACAACCCAAATACATGCTTATCAAGGATCAACAGAAGGTTAAGTAATCATGATAATTTCAGTTATTCCCAATCCATTTCACCTAAATAGTATAGGTTTCCGGTTAAAATTGGAGTGTGTGTGGATGTGTCTTCTGAAAGTAAAAAATGCAATATTGAACAATCAAAATGTATAAATGATTTTGGCATCTTGTGATTATATGAGAAACTATGATAGGTAAAATATGAGTTACAGTGTCTATAATAGGTTAAAAAAGGGTGTAAAGAACTCGTATAGGAGTTGCATGTTCCAATTTAACTTCAGATAATCCATTTTGCTGCAGCCTGTACCAAATTGATATCTTAAAAAAGTTACATGACCCCTTATAACGATAGTCAAAATCAGAATTGATTACTAGAACTTAATAACAGATAACTGAACTCACAAAATCATATTAGCATTTTCAAAACACACATCCAAACAACCAAACCAACACCTAGGGTCTGCTAAAAGAAGATACACTTTTATAAAAATCTTGTTGCAGATAGCAAAACCAAAAATAAATAAGCTTAGTAAAACTCTAACATCGACTACAGGAGTTTGAGGTTGTGCTTCGTTATGAAGATACATATCTGGAACACATAAGTTACAAATTATGTTGGGCTTTTTGAGATTTGTTGGTTTCTTGTCGCCGTGAGGGTATGGAATCTGCAACTACAGGATTTACTAAGCTATGATTTTGGGCTAAGGTATTCTCCTAACACGTTTCCAACTACGTATAATGTTATCATGACATATGCACTATAAATTGTTATATTCCAAATAACGCACGGTCACAATAATGTATCACAACTTAATAAAAAAGAAATCAAATAGTATACCTTCTCATCAGTTGCAACAGCAGCAATATTCATGATTAATTCATCTAAGTTCTTCTTCTCACATAGCTTAGCAAACAAACCAGGCCAGTATGACTCAACGCTCACATTTGCTGCACGTACAAGTTTAGCAATCTTCTCAGGCTACAAACACCATCAACATCACAATCATTAAGTATTCTGAGCATCTCCACTGTTAATCCTAGAATCTTTAAATTGGGAAATTTTCATCAATATCCTTTCAAAAGTTCAAAATGCACATATATCTAAATAGCAACTATAAACATAATTAAATGATTTTAAAAACAGATTATCTTACCTAAATATTGATCACCTGTCTTACCTAAAAAGTAAACTGAAGATAGTGCCTGGTATCTTTTAAAGATTTTCGACTTCCTCGAGTCACCTCTTTTTATCATTTCGTTTGAGTATGACAGCTAGGTGAAAAGTAAATTTAATTTGAGTGGACAACCATAAATCATGAGTAATAAGTTGGAAAATTAACAAAAAAAACCTTATGTAATCTCTTCTATGTTATCTGAGGGGGTGTTCGTTTAAGCTTATACGTGGGCTATGAGCTTATTTGATTTCTGTTTATATTTCATAAGCCTCCTCTAGCTTAATTTGATACTTATAGGCTTATATAGGTAAATCATATCATAATACTTATATAAGTCCCTAAGTCTCAAAATAAGCTGGTTAAATTAGGGCTTATGAAATATAAGCCGAAAAACAAATAAGCTAATAAGCCACAAATAAGCTTAAACAAACACACCCTGAATGGAAGGAGAGTGGTGGCACTTACTCTTAAGATTATATATGTAGTTTAGAAAGAATGGTAAAATGTTCATGCAATTGGTTAAATAGTTTTTATATGTGAAAGGAAAAAAAAATTAAAGGTTAAGTTATTGTATATTAGGACTTTATAAGTTTGAAAAGATGTTGAAGTAATCTTGAAAATTACAAACAAACCATCATTTGTAAATAAGTTCATAGTAAATAAATACGATATCTTAACTAGTTATGAAGGTTTTTATTTATCTAAACCTAATCAGATAAATGAAATTAAAAATGAAAATAAAGATGATGATGAATTACAGTGATAGAGATGCCGTCATCGTGAAGGATCAAACAAGCGTAGGTACAAGCGCGCTCGCCGACTGACATTTTGTACGGTTAAAATCCGGTGTGATTTGTGACCCGATAATCTTCATCTTTTGCTTATTATGTATTAGTTATAGTTATAAAACGCCAAGGACCAGACATGTTAAAACAGAAGTAAATAACTAACTTGGCAGTTATTTCTGTTAGGAAAAGAAAGGGTATGTCGGTTCATCAAACTGATTCATAACCTATATATATGTATACATTTGCAACGATACGATGGTTAGAAATATAGACAATATTTACTTATTCAATACATTGCAACTTATAATCGATCAAGAAGAAAGTTGGGACAACAATTGGCATCAAGAGCAAGGATTTACACATCGAAACAATTTTGTTTCTGCATCAAAAACTTAACAAAAACTTAACAAGAAGCCAAGAGACGCTAGAAAAGAAAAGAACACCGCTGTTCTTTACTTTGGCAAGGGACGTTTGTTTTTAATCTTCCAAGAAAAACGAACGAGTTTGGATAAGGAGAAACGTAGAAGAGATAGTGCACAATCTGTTTTACGTTAAAGTTGCAAGCGTTACATCAAACGATATTGGTGAAGAAAACTTTTGTTGGCAAACAACGAAAGACCAGGAAGAGAATTGGAGACTTTGTGTAATACCAGTTGGAAACAAGACACAAAGCAAGACGTTGTTGTAGAGGAAAACGTATACGTAGAACGAAAGAAGTACTCAAGGAAAGTGTGTGGAGTTTTGTGTTGATACGACACAAGGACAACAACAACGCAGGAGAAAACAAGACGAAGGACTGTTTTGTTTCGTTGAAACAAACACAGAAACGAAGCGACGTTTGGTTCGGTATAATTACCAAGTTGTGGTAACAAATTTGTGCGTAGGAGACTTAGTGATTTCAAATAACGAGATCAAGTACAACGAACACAAAAGAAAAAAGAAGAGAACGTGTAGTCTGGCAAAAGATTATTTTGTTTTGTTTGCGTCAAAACAACGACAACAACAAGAACAAAAAGGAGCCGAGTTTCGTTTGAATCAAGAGAGGATTTGAACAAAGCATTGAGGCAGTGAAAGTTTTTGGTTTAGACTCGTTGGCAAAAAAAAAATTCCGAGACACTGTTCAAAATTTTGAAGTCGATTTGGATTTGGTAACAAGGACAACGAGGGAAAAGAAATCAAGTGGGAACAAGATCAAACGTTGGTGAACAATTTTTTACTAACGAGGCAAAACGAATACATCTCGTATTCATCAAAATTAACAAGGTCACAAGTTTCATTTTTTTGGATTTCAATTCATATTAGAATAGTATAGATCTTATTAATTTATACTACTAGGAAATCCCGAAAACTAATTATTGATCCCGTAGTACTAAGATTCCCGGAAACTATAATTTTCACATTAGAAAAGGATACCATACTAAGATAAGTAATCCCATTAAACTAGAAAGTGAAAATAATAAACACTTTCAAAATGACAACCGATGATATAGTAACCACATCAACTACAATAAAACCCGTAGCACCTGTTGCACAATACCAATGCCCTAAGTTAAAAACCACAAATTACACAGTTTGGGCTATACAAATTAAGGTTATACTAGAGGCACATGACTTATGGGAAGCAATAGAACCAAAGTTAGGTACACCAGTTGATGACAAAAAGGATAAGGCAACAATTGCCATCCTATATCAAGCGTTGACGGAAGATATGATCTTACAAGTAGCGGGTTGTAAGACGGCAAAGGATTTGTGGGATTCGCTAAAGAAACGACACGTTGGACAAGATAGAGTGCAGCAAGCACGCTTACAATCATTGATGATTGGATTTAACTCACTTCAGATGAAGGAAGATGAGACGGTGGATGCATTTGCAGACAAGTTAAATGGCTATGTCACGAAGGCAAAAGAACTAGGGAAAGCTTTAGATGAATCACTTATAGTTAGAAAACTATTAGACTCCACACCCGATAGATTCATTCAGATAGTAGCATCCATAGAACAAACAAGTGATCTAGACGACATTACCCTAGATGAGATCACTGGAAAACTCAAAGCGTTTGAGGAAAGAATAAAACTCCGAAAGGGAGGTCAAGTTGAAAGCCAGGAGAATTTACTGTTTACACACGGTGAACACTCAGATAAAGGAAAGCATTTTAACAAACGTGGAGGTAGATTAAATTACTCACGAGGAAACTGGCGGAATAATAACAACATAAACAACTCACAAAAGGGAAACTCAAATCATAAAGGAAACCCAGATAACTCAAGTAGGAAGGATTTGAGTAACATAAGATGTTTCAAGTGCAATAAACTTGGACACTATATGAGTAAATGTAGAGCAACATCAACAACCCAGGAACAATCAAACCTTATCTTAGAAGACGATGAACCATCACTATTAATGGCTATGCACGAAACCGAACATGAGGAAGTGTTGTTGAACGAAGAACAAATTCAGCCAAAGAAATATGCTACAGCAGATGCGAGCATATGGTATTTAGATAATGGTGCAAGTAACCACATGACTGGTATAAAGAGTCATTTTATAGATATTGATGAAAGCATAACAGGACGAGTACGTTTTGGAGATGGATCGTATGTACAGATAATGGGTAGAGGGTCTATACTGTTAGGTTGTAAGAACCAGGAACAGAAAGTAGTATCGGAAGTATACTACATACCAAACCTCAAGAGCAACATACTTAGTCTAGGACAACTTACTGAAATAGGTTGTAAGGTCATTATGGACGGAAACAAGCTGACTTTGTATGATAAGAACAAGAAATTGTTGATGAAGGTAGAAAGATCTAAGAATCGACTCTACAAGATCTAGTTACAGATAGAGGCACCTATATGTCTCCTAGCAAATATAGATAACCAAGCATGGTTATGGCATGCTAGATTAGGTCATCTGAACTTTGATGATATAAACAAGATGACTAGAAAAGGTCTAGTAGAAGGAATTCCTAGG
Source organism: Chrysanthemum makinoi (assembly GCA_910596185.1). Lineage (NCBI taxonomy): Eukaryota > Viridiplantae > Streptophyta > Magnoliopsida > Asterales > Asteraceae > Chrysanthemum > Chrysanthemum makinoi. The sequence continues at coordinate 36,004,389 of OU343216.1, read as the reverse complement.
ATAAACCATGCAGGTCAAATTTGTGACGCATGTTTATTAGGAAAACACAGCAGAACACCATTTCCAAACCGAGCCAAATTCAGATCAAAGAACCCGTTGGACTTAGTATATGGAGACCTCTGCGGTCCTATTAGTCCAGCAACACACTCAGGCAAGAAACTCATTTTCTTGTTAGTAGACGATTGTACACGTTTTATGTGGGCATACTTTCTTACATCGAAAGATGAGGCATTTAGTACATTCAAGGAATTTAGGCAGAAAATAGAAATGGAAATGAAGTTGAAAATTAGAATGCTAAGAACGGATAGAGGTGGTGAATTCACATCAAATGAATTCACAAGGTACTATAAGGAAAACAGAATAGGACGACAGTTGACAGCACCTTACTCCCCACAACAGAATGGAGTGGTAGAGAGAAGGAATAGGATAGTGCTATCAACTACAAGGAGTATGATGAAAGCAATGAAGTTACCATTAACTTTTTGGGCGAAAGCAGTTAAGCATGTCCTTTACATACTCAATAGGGTACCTACGAGGGCCCTGATAAATAAAACTCCATATGAGGCACTCTACAATAAAAAACCAAACCTAGAAAACCTAAAAATATTCGGATGCACAACTTATGCAAAAATAACGATACCTCACTTAAAAAAGCTGGACGACAGAAGCATACCATTGGTTTACTTAGGAGTAGAGGAAGGATCAAAAGCATGTATGCTATATGACCCTATAGCCAAGAAGAAACATGTTAGTATGGACGTAAAAATTATGGAAACAAAACCGTGGGATTGGAACAAAGATGAAGGAGATACGAACACACAAGACACCTTTTGGGCTAGTTTTGTAGTAGACGGAGTTGATAATGAAAACCTTACACCAGTCAACACAGAAAACGATGACAACACGTATCATGAACAAGATCAGATTCCTGATCCGGTTTCCCCAATCACACCACAGGCATACCATTACGACCCACACTCAGAAGAGGAAGAAGAAGCTACTATTAGTTCTATGGAGAACTGAAGAGATAAATTTGATGATACACCCGTACGTGAATATAGAAACATGTCAGACATATATAGACATGCACGTAGAGTTGAACCACAAAGCTTGTTTTTAACGGAAGAAGAACCCCGTAACTACAAGGAAGCATCAGCAGACGAGAAATTGATTGAGGCTATGAAGATTGAATTGGATTCAATCAACAAGAATAATACATGGATTCTTACAACATTGCCAGAAAATCAGAAGGCAATATGACTCAAATGGGTCTACAAGACCAAGAGGGATGCAAAAGGAAACATCATCAAATACAAAGCACGGTTAGTGGCAAAAGGTTATGTACAGGAACAAGGGATAGACTTCGGTGAAGTATTTGCACCGGTTGCTCGGATAGAGACAGTTTGGTTGATTTTAGCATTAGTGGCATATCATGGATGGCAAGTACATCATTTGGATGTAAAATCAGCATTCCTACATGGAGATTTAAAAGAAGAAGTCTACGTTACACAACCTGAAGGATTTATTCAACAAGAAAACTCTGGAAAAGTCTATAAGCTTACTAAAGCTTTATATGGCTTAAGGCAAGCACCAAGAGCTTGGAATGTGAAGCTTGATCAAACATTAAAGTCCTTAGACTTTAAGAAATGTAATCTCGAACAAGCAGTCTACACAAAACGAAACAAGAACTCTACACTTGTTGTTGGAGTTTATGTAGACGATTTAATAATCACGGGCACTCCAAGAAAGGAACTAGAAGTATTTAAATCCTAGATGGAAGAGAAGTTTGAAATGAGAGACTTAGGATTATTAGCTTATTACCTTGGGATAGAAGTTTCACAGACAGGAGGAGAGATCACAATCAAACAAACAGGCTATATTAACAAGATCATAAAGGAGACAAGTATGACAGATAGTAATGATACGAAGATACCAATGGATCCGGGTACTAAGTTGGTCAAGGAGGAAGATGGTAACTCAGTTGACGCAACTTACTACAGAAGTTTAATTGGAAGTCTCAGGTACTTACTACATACAAGACCAGATCTTAGTTATTTAGTCGGACTACTCAGCAGATTTATGCAAGACCCGAAGGATCATCACCTAAAGGCAGTAAAGCAAGTAATCCGATACATCAAAGGAACACAGGAGCATGGCATAATTTACAAGAAAGAAGGCGGCTGCAAGATTACAGGTTACAGCGACAGTAGTTATGGAATCAACACTGATCAAGGAAAAAGAACTACTGGAATAGTATTTTACTTTGGAGAGTCACCCATTACCTAGTGTACTCAGAAGCAACCAACAGTGGTGCTATCATCATGTGAATCAGAATTCATGGCGGCTACTGCAGCAGCATGTCAAGCCTTATGGTTGAAGAGACTACTTAGTGAATTAATTGGAGATGAAGAAAAGAAGATAACGCTGAGGGTAGATAACATTTCAGCAATAGCACTAGTCAAGAACCCAGTTTTTCATGGAAGAAGTAAACACATCGACATTCGATATCATTTCATTCGAGAATGCGTAGATAATGGACATATCAATGTGGAGCACGTCAGCGGAGAACTACAAAGGGCAGATATACTAACAAAGGCTCTACCAAGATTGAAGTTCACGACGATGCGACAAATGCTATGAGTTCAAGATTTAGCAAGAAGCAACGATCAAGATTAAAGAGGAGAATGTGACCCGATAATCTTCATCTTTTTCTTATTATGTATTAGTTATAAAATGCCAAGGACCAGACATGTTAAAACAGAAGTAAATAACTAACTTGACAGTTATTTCTGTTAGGAAAAGAAAGGGTATGTTGGTTCATCAAACCGATTCATAACCTATATATATGTATACATTTGCAACGATACGATGGTTAGAAATATAGACAATATTTACTTATTCAATACATTGCAACTTATAATCAATCAAGAAGAAAGTTGGGACAACATGATTCTACAGCGCAAATGGTCTGGTTGTTTGTTGAAGATGAATAAAGCGTGTTTTACCTAATGGTGATTATGTTATCCTGAACACCTCATCAAAATCTAATCTATATATCTATCTTAAACATAAATACATGTACATGTACTCAATTTCGAACGATATGTAGCGTAATTATTAAAAAAGTAATCAAGCTCCCTAATTTCAAAGATCAAAACTTCTTGGATTCACAAACCGTAAATTTCACCTTATCAGCCGTTGATGAAGATGCCATGTTTTCTAATTTTGAATTTGCGTACAATATTTAAGATCCACTATAATAGGCCTACAATATTTTATAGAGGGCAAAAAGTTGGAAGCAAGTTTATATTATATTTTTACACGGTTATTTCAATTTACTAATTATAGGCCTCCCCTTCATTTTATTTGCTACGCCAGCTTTCTTTTTTTGACGACTTACAGGCGATTGGTTGCCACAGTAAAGACGACCTTTATTATTTAATTTTATTTAAAAAAAAAAACCCTCTTTTTATTTTCAAAATAAATCCTATTCAATTTCATAATTCAATTTCAAATTAAAGGTTACAGTACGAGAGAGCTGATTCAAAATTCAAATACAAATTCAATTTTAAATTCAAAAATTTTCCTATACATACTCACACCCTGCTTTGTTTCTCACACACACGACTTTTTATCACAGATTCTCAACAATGTCTCAAGCAAACTTCTCCCAACAAAACAACTTCTCCCAACAATTTCCCCAAAAAAACTTCTCCCATCAATTTTTCAAAAACAACTTCTCCCAACAATTTCCCAAAAACACGGTGAACACTCCACCAACAAATATCATTTCGGTTTTCCCAACAGAAGAGGAACAACAACGATTACTTGCCCAGGATGAAGAAGTATTAAGAGAAATGGAAGAAAACGCAACACGAGATGAAGTTGCTCTTAGGGAGTAGGAAGCAAGGGAAGTAGAAACAACAAGAGCAACTTGTTTGACATCTTGTATAACGAGTTGGGAAGAGAGCAGGATTGCAGAGGGGTATTCTCCTTACGATGAGGGTTATAACACAAAATTTCCATTGTAATTTGTATTTTCATTTTCATTTCCGTATCGTAGTTTGTATTAATCTATAGTTTTTATTTTCAATTCAATGTTTAATGTATTTTCACTTCCGTATCAAATATGATTTAAATATTTTAACATTACAATACCAAATTTTTAAAACATTACAAGTTATATAGTGTATAAATTTTTAAGTTTATTGAAAAAAAAAAGAAAAAAAAAGGAAGTAAACATAAACACAAAACAAAAGTTGGACGATTTAGATCGCATGGACGACCCTTTTCTCCCAAAAGAGTGGAGATCGATCGATCGTCTTTTTCACCCACAATAGGAACGATCAAGATCGACCTTCATGGTGATCGATCGATTCCACACTACTGTGTATAGCATAATAGGCCTACAAAACAATTAGAGAATAACCCATGTAAAACAAAATCAGGTGGATCAAAGATAACCTGAATCTTGACAACTTGATTCCTAACCAAAGTATTTTTTGTATGAACTAAAAAACTCGGACTCGACGTAAAACAAATCTTGTAACTAGTTGTACTGGTCTCAAACTGGAGGATGTTGTAACAAGTTTAAAAATGTTCGGTGATTGACATGTGGATTAAAATAAGGTTTGTCAAGATGACCCAAACAACCATTGATGTCCTATTCGATTCATAACCATATTTAAATTATGTGTAATTAACTTACAAGAGGGGCGGACAAGTAAAAGGCTTTAGTTTTGTTTCTACATCATAATCCCCAAAAAAAATAAAAATAATAAAAAATAAAAAATAAAAAAAAAATAAAAAAAATCGAAGCATTAATTGGAGCAGAATGGACATCAGGTGTGGTTCGAAGTGCATCCAATCAGAGAATCAAGACATCATAGTCAAAGCGTTTGGGCTGAATGCTATGTTGGACCTGCAAAAGTAAAAGATGCTGATATTATTTAGCATGTTAAAACTAAAAAGAAATCAAACGAGTATATCAATGAGGACTTTCTCATTTGATGATTACAAAGGTAATATTTAATTCAAATGTTGTTTTGGTACGAGTGATTGAATTATAGTTATGGTGACATGTAAAACAGAACAAAACTTAAAGACATATCATATAGAAGCTCGTACCAGTAGTAGCTGATTGCGTAGCGCCTGGCGTGTAGCCTTTTTAATGTCTTGTAATGTTAATAGACAATGTTTTATTTATGTTTTATTCGTATGGGTCAAAAGGGGCTTTAGTAATGGGTTGGGTCATGTTGATCCAAACAGCCTCTTATTTAGTTTGGTAGTTTTTTCGGTTATGACAGTTAGTAGCAGTTACAAACGGTTACAAGGGGAATCGACACAATGGTTGACTTCCAAACTTGTGTCGATTCATAAACTATAAATAGGTAGATCGAGTCTTAGTGAAACACAAACAATTTCCAACGTTTATATCATATTATTGTGTTTACATATTTCCTGTATTCTACTCGTATACATATTTGTTTTAGTCTCTCAATTTCATTCGATATACCATGGTGAATTATAAGAAAATCATGCAAAGGAATTGGCTCGAATTTCGACCTGTGAAACGTAGCCAACATTGGTATCAGAGCCTCGGTTCTGAAGCCTGGAACGAGTCAAATCAGAAGCATGGTCAAGTTACTCTAAACAAGAAGTTTTTGCAACGGGAAAACCCCCAAACGTGCCAAGATGGGGCAAACAAAACAAGTACTTATCCTCTGAGGGAAAGAGGTTACTAAAAGATAAAATAGAGGAAGTTGTGTCCTACAACTCCTCAAAAACCCAACAGCCCTTCAAGAAAATAGGAGGAGGCTTTAGTTTATCCAAAAAGGAGAAAAGGGAATGTTATTTTATTTGCAAAACTAGGGGTCACGTATACTGGAAGTGTACAAACAAGAAAATCAAAGATATCAATCAGGAACCAATCAAGATGAAGCCTACTACATCAAAGGTGCATGAAGAACTCAACTATGGGACGGAGAAAGTGCATGTTATAACGAATTACATGGTCGAGGGTTCGGACCAAGGCAACTGGAATGATATTTGGTTTGTTAGTGGAGCCTATAAGAAACACTTGAGTCCCACAAGGACTTTGTTTAGTGGAATGATCAATAGATTCAAGATGGAGGGCAAGGAAGAAAAAGAAAAGAAGTTTATATTTTCTTATGGCGTTGGTGAGGCCATTGTAGAAACTAAGGAAGGAGGATTAGTGATTCAAATGTGCTCTATACATCAGAGATCACATAAAATGTTTTGAGCATCGATCAACTAGAGGATCAAGGTTTTGTTTTGACTTATGGAAACGGGACATATGGATTGAAGTACATGTTCGACAATGAAGAAAGGTCATTAGAGGTGGAAGAAGGCACGATGGGAAAGAGTGATGGAAGCATGATCGAAAGTCACAACAAATTTCTAGAGGAATATTATAAGTCGATTGATCTAAGTGATGAATGCTCGTTAATCAGAGGGATGGAAGACCTAAAGATGGATAAGGAAGACAGTCAAGGTTATATTGACGAAGAATGTCTAAGTTCAAACGGGACACTATATCACATGAAGGTAAACACCTTTCCCAGATTTTTGTCTTTTTTAATCTTGATTAAGATCGACAAATTAGTTTTTAGAAACTGGGAAATATTGGGAAAGAAGTTTTTGGAATTGTTGGAATGGTTCTACCTAGGGTACTTAGGACAAGATGTGTTAGGAAAATTACCACCGGTTATTGGGGTAATAAAGGTAGACTTGTTGGGGTTGTATAAATTTGTGGACGACTTGGGTGGTTATATGAACGTGTCGTTCAACAACAAGTGGAGTAATGTTGCTAAGTTATTGGGATTGGCACAAGAGGATTAGCAAGAGGTTAAGGAATGCTATAGGGAATTTATAGCGTTGGTAAATATTTACTATGAGGAAGCGCAAAGATTCGTGCAGGAGAAGCCAAGGAAAGAAATGGTCGGGCAAAAGGAACCATTTGGTTTTGCAAGGATGAGCGTTGAAGTAGAGGACGCACATGGAGAATCTCCAAGGAAGAAGTGCAAGATTGCTCAAGGTGATGCCAAGGAAGATAGCAACATGAAGAATGCAACAAGTGAAGAAAGGGAAGATAGCACATCGAACAGTGGTGACTTCATTGTCATCACATGAAGATCAAGAATCAAGGAAGCAAGGCGATTGTTGGATCGATATACTCTGACCAAACTAACTGTGTAGCTTGTAAGGGTTTAGCAACCTTGGATAAATCCTAGATTACTAACAATGAAACACTGATATAACTCTATTAAGTATGCGGAAACTACTTCAATAAAGCTAAGAAGAATAACTTTAACTTCAACGATTATATTAAAACCAAACTTTGAATCTGCTTGTTATACAGATTCACTAACAAACCTAATCGCTAAATAACTCTAATATCGTATTTGCATGTAAGTTCTAAGTCATGTATCTCTAATGCCAATCTAGGGGTCCTTTTATAGGCATAAGGAGTACACTAGTTGGTTTACAATTACAATCCTTGTACGACAAGTAATACTAATTCTAATCTAAGAATATTCTAGAATTACATAACATTCCATAAATGATATAGCATAGCAGCCCTTTAACTTTGCAGTACTTTGACGTGAGTAGTACTTTGACTTTCATTAAGCAGTACTTTGACTTTCTTCAGCATTTTGACTTTCTTCAGTACTTTATATCTCAACAATCCTCCCCTAACTTGAATTCTACTTGCTTGATTTCAAGTTCCTTTGTATCTTAAACTTTAACATCTTTCTCTTCAAGGAAAGATTATGTATCTATTTTCATATTTGTCTTGTACTCTTTGTGCTTGTATTATCATCATCAAAGTAGTCTTTATAAACAATCATTTTTAGCAACCATTATCAGCAACCTTCATCTTTTCAGCTTCTCAGTAACATATGGCAAAATGTACATCAGATCATAAAGTTTCTGACTATTCTCATCACTTCCAGGTGTGTAAACTCCTGTGAGAGGTGAATCATTGAAAATTTAATGGATTTTGATATCTCTTTACCAAAGCCATTAACTCTGGAGTAGCCAATGTTTAGGTGTGTAAAACCATGGTACATTGATAACCATATGATTTTTAGCAAATCATCAGCTATCAACGAATTTGTTAAGTCTTTACCAAGAGCCGTTTGCTTTTGGACTAGTTAGTTCTTACAACCATGGTGAACTAATTACCATACAAATGGTTTTTCAACAGCCTTTACCACAAGCCATTTTCTTGTGGGCTAGCCAACTCTTCACTATTACAGATATGGTGAGTTGAAACCCATACAATTTTTAGTAAATTGTCAACTAAAATCGGATTTGATAATCACATCAGAGCCGTACCCTCATGATGAGTCAAACTCTTTCTTTTTTATTAAACATGGTGAGTTGATTACCATTAGATGTTGCTCTCAAAACAATTTGTTGCTATTATCTTGTGCTTCAAAAAGTATTTTGCACTTCAAAAAAATTGCTTATTTTTATATTTAAAAGACTTTACTGGTTTTGTGCTGCAAGCAGTACTTTGAGAAAGTACTGTTTGTCCAGCAGTACTTTGAATAAAGTACTGATTTTCAAAAGATTTATACCAATTATGCCTCATCATCTGCTAACTCTGTCCATTTGATGAACAACTCAATTACCATAAGAGCTGTTTCATTCTCCTACTCAACTTCCATACCATGATATAGCATCCTGATCATAAGATCTCTTGTAAGTGGATATCTTCTTTCTGCTAGCATATGAATCATGGTCCCATCTTCTAACTCCAATACATGCACTCCTGATTCTTCAAAGAATCTCCAGCTTGTAATCTCCCAAACTTCTTGGTTGTTCCAGAGCGCATTAGTACTAGTTTCCTCTGTCTCCCAGATAGTTATAAGATCTCCCAGCGAGACTAAACCGACTCCAGTTGGTGGAATATGCTCAAAATAATCTTGCACTAATTGATACAGATGAAACAGATCTTCTCTATCTATCATATGGAGTATATCCCATAACAGATTAAATACTCTAAAGCTTTCATCTTCTCTATGAAACATAAGATAGTCTCCTTCTTTTGATTCTACAACTTCAAATGTAGACATCTTAGACGTCATCACATCAACTTCTTTAGACTTTGGATGCTCAAAATCAACAACCCTAAGATAGTTGAAGGACCAGCTTCTTCTTCATGTAAGACAGTTGAAGGACCAGCTTCCTCGTCAAACTTTAATGTTCTTGGTATAATGAGCTCTTGACTAAAAGTTCCTTGAAGAACAGTACCTTGATCACCAGCACTGTAACACCCCCAAATCTCGGTACAGCGGAAGACTTAATCAAGTTTTTGGGGCGTTACTTTTTGAATTGATATCGCACACAAGTATAGCCAAAAGATAGTCATTTAACCTTTAAAACAAATCCCAAATTTAAGTATTCAAAACATTTAATCCAAAATATAAATATTAGGCCCAAAACATGATTTATTAAGATAGGTCCCCATAGTTTATTAGAGTCGGAAAATGATCCTTGAACCACGCCTTCATGCCAAGCTTCCACTGATCAAGTAATCCAAACATCTCTCAATTACCTGAGAAATCATGCTAAAAGGTCAGCTTACGCTGGTGAGTTCATAGGTTTAAGTTCATCAAAATCATAGTGGACCTGTAAGAGTTGATTTGCTATGCAAGACCTAAGATAGATAAATACCGTTCACACATGATCCTACCCGGATCTCCAATCAAATCCCGCATCCAGGGAGTACTCGGGCCCCTGCGACTCTAGTCAAGCACTGATGTGGCAAAATCTAGAACAATTTCCAACCCTGGACTAGGTCGATGTAGAAGTCTATTCTTAGCTAGGCACGGTTAAACCTAGACTAAGGCAACAACTACAGCACAGCTATCTATACAGTCAAGCACATAAGCAAATCCAAATAGTTTTCACGGTCCAAAAACAGTAGCATGATTCTCACCCCAAAATAGTTCAAAATGTAGTCAAAACGTAGATAAAAGTGGGGCTATGAAACTCACCTCAAGCAATCAACGCATAAATAAACACTAGCAGAAGATAACGGTATCACAGCACAACAACTATCGACTCGGCACAACCTATTAATGTAGACCAAACTTAATATATACATTCCTCGAAATCAACATTATCTACCCCAATGTATTCCGTTTCGTTATTTCCAAAATGTCTCGTTTCACCATTTAATCCTAGCGTTTGGTATTCCTCATGTGGGTGTATCGACTCAATATGATGCCATGAATGCACTCAACAACCAATATGTTATGCTCCGCAACACAATATGCAACTCTATTCAACACAATATGTGAGTCAATGCGACACAATGAGACGTCTAAGCGATATGCTCCATAGTCCAATAAGTTTCGGAATAAACAGTAGACCTTATCGAATTCGTCAACTCGATAAACTCAATTATTCATTCGTATCGCTTATTATTCCATAAACCGGTCGCATCCTAATGAGTCATAAGGATAAGTCACCCATTAATAAGGTTATCCAACGTACCTAGCGGGTTCTTATTAGATTTGTCAGCCTAACAAGTCCACTACCCACATGGATCAACACTATTAATGCTAGGTTATCCGTAACCCATGCACACAACGTAAGCAATTAAATACTTAAACCAATATTAAATGTCCACAGTTGACATTTATTGATAAACGTGTACTCGAAACATTAATTACTTATTTATTGCAAAACATTTCCAATTTAATCGTTAGTTTCCGTTTAAAAATAGTAAATAACAAGATAAGACTTGTTATCGACAATTTTGGTACAAAAGCCCATTTATCATTCTCATTTCATAGTTTATTAGCATTTTCATATATACATATATATTTCGTCAAGTTCCATTATTAATCTCATATCGTTATTCATTTCGAGTCCACAAGCACGAGTGATAACTTCTCGGCTTTTAATCAATCAATAGTCCAAATTATACTAAAGTCCATGTTACGGCTTTGTCGGAGTCAACTATTGACTAAAAAGTCAAAGTAACACCGACGTAGCTCAAAGTTGACAATTATATATATCAAGTCCAATTCAAAAGTCATAATAGCGCAATTCAATCCCAAAACAACTCAAACCAATCTCGCCAACCAATCAATCAACCAAATATACTTGAAACCAATGAAATGACCCTAATGGTTATGACACGGTCGCGGTCAAGACCACGTGAACCAAACAAGCTCTAGAAGCTTTTCGGCTCCACGCGTCTCATCCAAACCTCAACAATACCAATCAACAAGCTCCCAAATCGACCCAACTCGGACCCATGACCCAAGTAGGCCACGTACACCAACCCATGGGTCATGTACGTGACCATGGTGGTTCGTACGCCATCCCAAGCCAATCCAAACACATCCAAATCACTTCCACAACATCCCAATCCAATCATTCAAGCTCCAAACACTAACCAAACACAAAACCCATCAACTATGCTTAATCAAAAATATGCAACTAAACCCTAAATGCACAAACCCATCAAATTAATACACCACACATGTACTAAACACTAATTACTTGTTTACTTAGTCACTAATTAGCTTTACTTTCATGTTCCACCCAAAAGCCCCAAAAATTAAAATTAGGTCGAAATCCCAATTTTGAATTAGTGGGTTTTTATTGCCCAATCAAGCTCAAAACATGTTCCATTTACCTTATCTAATCATCAATTGCAAAAGCCCTTTGAAAGCCTAAAGTTGCATATAATATATGGTTGGAAAGAGGAGAAAGAGATATTTCTTTTGGTGGTGGAGGTGTATGGTAATGTGCCGGTGGTCGACGGTGATGGCCGGCGGCCACAAGGTGGTGGTGCTAGGGTTTTTAGAGTGAGAAAGTAGAGAGAGAAATGGTGATATGTGTGTTTTTAGAGAGAGAAACAAATGAGGTGAAATGAGGGTTTGGGTCGGTATTTATACTAGGCCACTAGGGACCTCAAAATAATTATTTGGGAGGAGGGGGCACCGGTCTCAAGAGAAAGGGGAGGAGTCGGGTTGTAATTTTTCGTAACTATCCCGTTTACCTAATCCCGAGCTCACATATCGTCCCCCGAGTGTCCCACAACATTTATTCAACTTTCCAACATCGTTATTTACGTTTTTTCACGTGTTTTGACTATTTATTTGTCAATTTTCGAGTTACGGTCTACAAGTTACAATAATTCTCGTTTTAAGCTTTTCTAGTGCCGAATCGAATAGTGCCTACCAAATAGAGTTAAAACTCATACGATAACTCATTTAATAATGAAATAAATCATAAAAACCAATAGACGATATAAAATCAAGTCACGGTTTATAAAACTAGTGTTAAAGGCAAGGCTCGGTTCAGTTTAACGTAATGCGGTTACCTAAAATAGTCTCCCTAAATTGCCAGTTGTCACAGCCTCCCAGTCTCAGAAGAAACCCGTCCCGGGTTTCACTCCGAGTTGCTTGGTGTCATAAACAGTTTAGGATACTTCCTACGGAAAACGTCCTCACGTTCCCAAGTGAACTCCGGTCCATGCTGGGAGTTCCAACAAACTTTAACAATCAGTATACGGCTATTCTTCAGCCTTTTAATCTCACGGTCCATAATCTCAATCGGTTCCTCAACAAAATTCAACTTCTCATCAATACGAATATCTCTTAAAGGCACCACTATGTTTTCCTCCGAAAGACATTTCTTAAGATTACTAACATGAAAGACATTGTGTACACTACTCAGTTGCGATGGTAGCTCCAGGCGGTATGCTACCGGTCCGACTCTTTCCAGGATTGGAAAGGGACCCATATATCGGGGATTGAGTTTTCCACGTTTGCCAAAACGAACCATTCCTTTCCAAGGAGAAACTTTCAACATAATACGATCTCCAACCTGAAATTCTAAAGGTTTACGTCTCTTATCGGCATAACTCTTTTGTCTATCACGACCGGTTTGCAACCGATTACGAATCTGTACTATCTTCTCAGTGGTTTCTAAGACAAGTTCGGGACCTGTAAGTTGACTTTCGCCAACTTCAGCCCAACAAACAGGATAACGACATTTTCGGCCATACAGTGCCTCAAATGGGGCGGCCTTAATGCTAGAGTGATAACTATTGTTGTAAGAGAATTCGGCCAAAGGGAGGTGTCTCTCCCAACCTTTGCCGAAATCAATAACGCAGGCTCTAATCATGTCCTCTAAAGTTTGAATGGTTCTCTCGCTCTAACCATCGGTCTGTGGATGGTAAGCAGTACTCATATCCAAATTCGTTGCTAATGCTGTCTGTAACGACTTCCAAAAGTGGGATGTAAAACGACTATCCCTATCGAAAATGATAGATATCGGTACTCCATGACGCGCTACTACCTCCTTAAGATACAATCGAGCAAGCTTATCAAGGCTATCGGTTTCACTAATAGCTAAGAAGTGAGCAGACTTAGTTAAACAATCAACTATTACCCAGATAGCGTCATTGCCGCTAACTGTTCTCGGTAATTTAGTGATAAAGTCCATGGTTATTCGCTCCCATTTCCATTCCGGGAGTTCGGGTTAAACTAAAAGTCCTGATGGTTTCTGATGTTCGGCCTTAACCTTAGAACAAGTCAGGCACCTACTGACATACTGACCTATATCGGCTTTCATATTAGGCCACCAATAAAGTTTCTTAAGATCCTGATACATCCTATCGGCTCTAGGATGAATAGAGTATTTTGATTTATGCGACTCGTGCATAATCAACTCACGGATTCCACCATGAAATGGTATCCAGCTTCTGTCTCTGAAGCATAATGTTCCATCAGAATGCTTCAAGAAGCCGTTTTCACTTTCTACCATTCCATGAAGATTCTCATAAGGACGGTTCTCTTCCGTCAATGCCTCTGCTTGGGCGGCTAAAATTTGAGATGGTACGGGCGAAACAATGGTCATTCCTAAGGATCGAACGAGTAGGGGTGGAATGTCCTCCTTACGACTAAGTGAATCAGCCACAACATTAGCCTTACCAGGATGATAACGAATCTCACAATCATAATATCTAAGCAATTCTAACTAACGACGTTGTCTCATGTTCAGTTCCTTCTATTCTAAGATATGCTTCAAACTCTTATGGTCGGTAAATACTACACACTTGGTTCCATACAGATAATGTCTCCAGATCCTAAGAGCAAACACTACAGCACCTAACTCAAGGTCATGGGTGGTGTAGTTTTTCTCATGCTTCTTAAGTTTTCGGGATGCATAAGCAATCACCTTCTCACGTTGCATCAAAACAGCACCTAAGCCTTTATGCGAAGCGTCGCAGTACACGACAAAGTCTTCGCTTCCTTCAGGCAGAGCTAGGATGGGCGCACTACATAACTTCTCCTTCATAAGTTGGAATGCTTCTTCTTCCTTTTCTCCCGATTCATACTTAACATCCTTCTGTGTTAGTTTGGTCAACAACTTAGCTATCTTAGAAAATCCCTCAATGAAACTCCTATAATAGCCTGCTAACCCTAGAAACTGTCGGATTTCTGATGGGTTCTTAGGAGCTGCCCATTCCTTAATGGCCTTAATCTTAGCTGGGTCAACATGAACACCTCGACTATCTATCACATGACCTAAGAATTGCACGGACAGAATCCAAAATTCACACTTAGAGAATTTGGCATACAACTTCTCCTCTCTCAGCAATCCTAAAATGAGCCTCAAAAGCTCTTCATGCTCCTCACTACTCTTAGAGTATATCAAGATGTCATCTATGAATACTATCACAAACTTATCCAGGTATGTCTTCCACACTCGGTTCATGAGATCCATGAAAATCGCTGGCGCGTTGGTCAAACCAAACGACATTACCTGGAATTCATAGTGTCCATAACGAGTCCTAAACGCAGTCTTAGGGATATCCTCTTCTCGAACTCAAAGTTGGTGATAACCAGATCGTAAATCGATCTTAGAAAAGACACTAGCTCCTTGGAGTTGGTCGAATAGATCATCTATTCTAGGTAATGGATATCGGTTCTTCACTGTGAACGTATGCAATTCCCTATAATCTATACACATCCGAAACGATCCATCCTTCTTCTTCACAAACAACACTGGTGCTCCCCACGGTGACGAACTTGGTCGAATGAATCCCTTCTCTAACAATTCTGCTAACTGTTTAGACAGTTCCTCCAATTCTCTTGGAGCAAGTCGATAAGGTGCCTGATAACGCTACACGCGTCGTTCGGGGTCAAAGGAACTTCCTTTTCTTCGAGCAAGTTTTATAACACCCTAGGCAGTGAACCTAATCGTTGTAGTGTAGTATTAGGGTAAGCCACGGGTATTGATATCGTTCTCTAGGGGAATAGGAATGCTAGTGAGAAGTTACTACGCTAAGGTTGGGATTGAGGAAGATTATTTTTTTATCTTTTTATATTTTTAAGGAAATGGAAAGGTACGAATCTTGGGGTTCGGATTTGGGGGTTGGTATTTCTACCGATTACTCTACTTGTCTAATTATCTAATCTAAGGTGTATGTATTCTATGTCTAATTATTTTGTGCTCGTATGATAGTTTAAAGATGTGTTTAATTAGGTTTTATTACTCCTTAATTATCTCCTATTGATGGTTGAATTGTCACGTTCTTATTCTTAATCGCGTTGTGTGTCTAAAGTCGTAGGGTATGCGTTTATCCCTAACTCTTTGAAACTACCAAAGGGTCTCGTCTACAAAATCTCTAGGAATTATAAACTCTAACTCTAAGGTACTCTTTGGATGGTTTAGCCTACAACTACTCTAGGTGTTATAATCTAAGGTTCACAAAGATTAATCAAGCATTAACTACACAACGTATGACCTATCGCATTACTATATCATTAACAATTAAGATAAGAGATAACCAATCAATATTCAATAGTTAAGTTTCATATTCCCTAAGTAAACACACAAATAAATTAGCCGAACATGGAGAACATGCAAGCATACACACAAATAATTGAAGACATAATTGAATTAATGATGTAAAACACTTATCTTGGTGTAAGATAGTGTTTGGAACCCTAAAATACTGTACAAGACAGCCTTGGTTTGGTTTAGGTTTTTACTCCAAAAGACTACACACTGAAAACTAAAAAAATCGGATTCTATATATAAGATTACAATTGCGACGGCGTCACCTTATGAATTGTGACGCCGTCGGGTCGCCATCATTAGGGTTTCGTCTTGGCCACGTTAGTCTTGCGACGGCGTCACCTTATGCTTGTGACGTCGTCCCCTTCAGTCTCTGACGCCGTCTGAATCAAATCTAGGCCGTCTAAGTTGCGACGACCTACTCTTTTAAAGCCTGACACCGTCACTTGAAAATAAGCAATTTGGCTACTGACCCGTCTCAAAAGTGATGCGACGGCGTCGCAAATAACACCTGACGCCGTCCCTTTGTATTTCAGCAGCTTGAGTGTCTTGATTCTTGACTTTGGCCATTTTCTTCGTATATCCGTGCCTTTTCGTCCAAATAAGTGCCATTCCAGCAATTTGCCTTCGAGAGACCTAAAAAGTGAAAAGGAAAGATATTAAGTAATAACAGATACATAAGTGATCAAATAAGGGCTTAAACGACCCCTCAAAAAGGTACATTTTAAAACCTTATCAAATATCCCTACACTTGGTATTTGCTTGTCCTCAAGCAAATGTGCTTTTAGCCAATTAATTTATAAGTTAGGGGTCATGAAGCATTGGTTTAAAACAATCCACAACACATATAAGCTCCGCAAAAGTCATAACAAGCACGGAACTTACATACTAGCACCTCCCATGGGGTGTTTGGATACTCACATCTCTCAGGTGTATATGAAATAACAAGTTGGAAATGGAAGATAAACACTAATTAACCGGTCCTAGTACATAGATTACCATAGGCTTGAGAATAGATCAAACCTCCATTGCTTTGGCGTAAGCACCTAGGAAAGACTATCAAAGAGGTCTTTTAAAGGGTTGTAATGTTAGGCTTACGGTAGGGAAACAAAGGGTTTGGTGGGATAGGCTATTTAGTGGTGGCAAGTCAAAAAACTTTATGTTACAAGCATACGAAGAATGGCGTTGCTAAGCCAAGACTCGACACTCTAAACTCTAGATAACTGAAATAAACATACATAAATTTAAAGATAGATGTAGGATGGTAGCCCGTATGTTTTTTTTTTTTTTTTTTTTAACACTCTATTTTTTTTCTCTTTTTCTATTTTTTTCGATTTTTTTTTTATTATTTTTTTATTATTTTTATACACTTTTACTCTACCATCCTCTACGGTAACATCAAAATGATAGGGATTTATAGGCACATCCCTACACTTGAGTTTTTATTACTCTAACACTAATTTGACCCGAATTGAAAATATCAAAACACTTGGAGTACATTATTAAGCAAACAAAGGGAATTTGAATTTAACGTTCCCTTCCCGTCATTTTATAAACTTTAACTTTTCCCATGAGTCCCAATCGTCCCAAAACTGTGTACAAAGGATATGACTCGACTTAGCAACTCATGCAAGCAACTAGATAATTGAACTAAGGGTTTTTAAGGTGATAAAAATAATGCACTAAAAGTGGTTGCATACAAGGTAGGCTAAGGCGATTTGGGTGTACATTTGGGGGTGGGGTGTAAACAATGCTCTTCATTGATATTCCGGAAAACCAAAAAATCAAGAGAACCGCGAAAAGGATAGGCTCTGAGGGGTTAACTAGGGGTATCGTGTACTAAAAGTGAGTACAACGCAAAGGTGTGGGGGAATTACTCAACCGATGTGGAAGAAGTAATTATATTACGGGTATCAAACAAGGGTTATCCTAATGCCTCTTATCATTTAGTTATTCCTAACTACACAAGTGTAGTCTTACTAGCGATCTCGGGATGCATCACAAAACAAGTTCTAGAATCTAGTATACTACCAGTTCACACTCTAAGCATTAAAGATGAATGCTTTAATTCCTACTAATCTAAGGGTGATCCTCACATTTTGGGTGGAATTTAAGTGATAAAGGGTTTTTTGTGCTAGTCATACAACTTCCTATCCGTGAGACGCTTTTGTTAAGACTAATGGCCCACTCCTATATGTCATGAAAAATTAAAAATTTGGTGCCAAAATTACCCTAACCGACATTTTCTCATAGTTTATTACACAAATACAATTGGACAAAGCAAATAATCAAGGATAAGCATACTTTCAAAGTTCCCGTTTTATTTTCCCTCCCTACACTTAAACTGAACATTGTCCCCAATGTTCCCCGAAAGTATCAAAGTTATGATAATGGAAGGTAATTAAAAACGAAAAAAAACTAATACTCCCCTGATTAGCTCGGTAGGATCCGTGTAAAGTGGTGGTTAAATCCTTTCCAAGAAGAATGTATGCGTGAAAAGCTTCTTCCAACCTTATGTATCTTCTTCTTGATAAATAAAACCTGCACACTTGAAGAAAACAAATGAAACCATCGCGTAAAATCGGCGGTAATAAAATATATAAGACTCTATTAAACTAGGATATAATGCTTGTGGAATGGATGTTTACAGAATTTCTGGAAAATTAAGACCTTGAAAATTCCAAAAATTTATAAGTAGCTCAGAAAAAAAAAGTAATATGTTGTTTTTACTCCTTCCTGACGCCGTCAGGTTGCGATCCTGACAAAAACTGGTCTGCGATTTTCTGGAAAATTTACATCTTTAGAATCTGGAAAAATTTCTGCAAAACATCCATTATGACTCGATACAAGCATTTGACTCGAACAAACACACATATATATCTTTTAATTAATTGCAATTCTCATGTTCACGTTTCTTTTGAAAACGTGTGTAATCCTCCCTACACTTATCCTTTATGTAAAATACCTTTATATGCAATTAAGACGAGGTTAAAAACAAAATAAAGCATTTTTACAAATTTAAACATGAGAATAAACAATCAATAAAAGATATATGACACTAACAAGCAAACAATTAAGCATGGGTTGCCTCCCACGAAGCGCTTTTCTTTATTTATGAGTCTTGTAGCTCGACTCGTAGTCGTGCTCCTACGTAACTTCACTACCGTCATCTTCTTCCTTCGCTTTCCCTTCGTCGAAAGGGCGTAGACGTTGTATGCTTACCGTGGATTCCTTGCCAACGTCGTCTATTATGGTGACGTTTTTATCCTTTAGATTAGTTTCCTTCACTGTAAAAGGCCCAAACCATCTTGGTTTGTTTCTACCTTTTAATGCCCTTATCCGTGATTTGTACAGAAGTACCTTTTCTCCCTTTAGAAATTCCTTAGGGTTCCTTTGTGCCTTTGGTATCGAAGTGGGATTATTTCCTAACTTCTTATCGGGCTTCCACAATGTTGCATGCAATCCTTGAACCATAAAATCTCTAAGCCCTTTTTCCCAATCATTCATTTTCTTCTTAACTATATTGCTAGGGATTTGTGGACTTTCACCCGTAATCTTCTCCATGATCTTAAGAGGACATCTTGGAATGATGGGTATCCTAGCGTACCCTTTTCCGCTTTTAAGTATCATGATGCCCTCCCCGCATTTGATAGTTGCCTTGGCGATGGCCAGAAATGGTATCTCAAGAATGAGTGGCATGTTTCTATCTTCCTCAACATCTATGATCATGAAATCCACCGGATAAACGATATTAGCCACCTCTATTAAAATATCCACGGCGATTCCTACGGGGTAGACATAGGTGTGATTAGCTAAGGAAATTCTAAGATCGGTCTTGGCTGGCTTCTCCCTAGTTAACTTATTATAAATTGATAATGGCATTATGTTCACATCAGACCCCTGATCAGCTAAGGCATTTATATTATCAATATCACCTATGCTACATGGTATCACGAAGTTCCCTGTGGTGTCTCGTTTTTTCGTTAATGGTTTTTTTAGAACCAACTCATACAGAGGTCCCATAGGCAGGGCGTCATACTCTTCTTCTGTTATTTTTCCTTCAAGGGCTTCCCTAAGAACCTCATTGTACCTAAAGTTGTTTACTTGGTTTGCAATGGTTTTTCTGTTAATTTCGTGCCTAAGGTAGTACTCAATGGTCTCGGGCTCATCATTAGGTTCATACTCCTCCCTCTTGCTTTCCTCAGTTTTCTTCACCTCAACATTTCCTTCCTTAGGCATAATGGAAATGGCGTTAACAAATGAAGTGGGAGGACAATCGTTGCTTCTTACTAGTACCTTTTTGGGAACTTTTGTTTTGGTATATTCATTTACCAGGTTCATCATTTCCGTCATTTTTGCTTGCATTTCCTCTCTCTGCCTATAAACCTCCTTTTCAAATTTGGCTAATCTCTCCGTATGAGCTGCCATGTACTCCCTCATTTTTTCCTTAAAGCTTGGTGAGAGTGGTATTGGGGAAGTAGAACGGAAGCGCCTTTCGGAATTGGGGTTTTGCTCATGACTAGGGGATTCCGAAAAAGGTGTTGGGTGGTTGGTGGAATTGGCGGAATTGACTGCTTCTCGAGGGATTTGTACATGAGCACTTTTATGCCTTTCCATAAGATAATCAATCCTTCTCTCAATAGCACTCTTTTGCTCCTCGGTGATGTCGGAAGATTCAAGAGGAGTTGATATGGCGTTAACCACGTTAACTGGGGTTTCAGGAGATTCATTCCAATCTGCGTAGCTTTGATCAGCAAGCTCTTCTATAATATCCTAAGATTTCTCTGCGTTAAAGTCGCTGAGCCTTCCACCGACGGCTTGATCAATGGATCTTCGAGTGATGAAATCGATATGGTCATAGAAGATTTGGATTTGAAGCCAAAAATCAATGCCGTGATGAGGGAGTTTACGGAGTAGGTCCTTGAATCGAGTCCATGCTTTGTAGAGAGACTCACCTTGAAGTTGTTGAAACGTTAAGATATCTCGTCTAAGTTTAGTGGTTCTCCCTGGTGGGAAAAATTGAGCAAGGAAGCGAGAGGTGAGATCATCCCAACTTGAGATGGAGCCGGCGGGAAGTCGCTTAAGCCAATTACTAGCTTGGTCCCGTAGAGAGAATTAGAAGAGACGCAGACGCGTAGTCTCCCGAGTAGTAGCATCAAGTTCAATGGAATCGACAATTTTAAGGAATTCCTTAAGATGCGGATTAGGATCTTCGGAACGAAGTCCATGGAATGCACATCCATTTTGCACCAACCGGATGGTGTCGGATCGCAGGACCGTAGTTTGGGCTTGGTCGGGAAGCTCAATGGTGTTTCTATAGACTAGGTGGCTTGGTCTCGAGTATTCACCAAGAGTACGGGCTCTTGGCGGGTCATTTGGTGGTAAGTTGATGAATGGTGGTTGGTTACCACCTTCCATGATGAAAAGTGATGGGGTTACGAACAAAGGTCACGAAGAAGGGGGATAGACTATGAGAAAGCTAAAAATGAGAAAAATTTTACTTGATAGGAATCAAGCAAAAAAACCTAAACGAGGTGGACTACTAACTAGCTATTCTATTCCCCGGCAGCGGCGCCAAAAACTTGATAACGCTACACGCGTCGTTCGGGGTCAAAGGAACTTCCTTTTCTTCAAGCAAGTTTTATAACACCCTAGGCAGTGAACTTAATCGTTGTAGTGTAGTATCAGGGTAAGCCACGGGTAATGATATCGTTCTCTAGGGGAATAAGAATGCTAGTGAGAAGTTACTACGCTAATGTTGGGATTGAGGAAGATTATTTTTTATCTTTTTATATTTTTAAGGAAATGGAAAGGTACGAATCTCGGGGTTTGGATTTGGGGGTTGGTATTTCTACCGATTACTCTACTTGTCTAATTATCTAATCTAAGGTGTATGTAGTCTATGTCTAATTATTGTGTGCTCGTATGATAGTTTAAAGATGTGTTTACTTAGGTTTTATTACTCCTTAATTATCTCCTATTGATGGTTGAATTGTCACGTCCTTATTCTTAATCTCGTTGTGTGTCTAAAGTCCTAGGGTATGCGTTTATCCCTAACTCTTTGAAACTACCAAAGGGTCTCGTCTACAAAATCTCTAGGAATTATAAACTCTAACTCCAAGGTACTCTTTGGATGTTTTAGTCTACAACTACTCTAGGTGTTATAGTCTAAGGTTCACGAAGATTAATCAAGCATTAAGTACACAATGAATGACCTATCGCATTACTAGATCATTAATAATTAAGATAAGAGACAACCAATCAATATTCAATAGTTAAGTTTCATATTCCCTAAGCAAACACACAAATAAATTAGCCGGACATGGAGAACATGCAAGCATAAACACAAATAATTGAAGACATAATTGAATTAATGAAGTAAAACACTTATCTTGGTGTAAGATAGGGTTTGGAACCCTAAAATACCGTACAAGACAGCCTTGGTTCGGTTTAGGTTTTTACTCCAAAAGACTACACACTGAAAACGAAAAAATTCGGATTCTATATATAAGATTACAATTGCGACGGCGTCACCTTATGAATTGTGCGCCGTGGTCGCCGTCATTAGGGTTTCGTCTTGGCCACGTTAGTCTTGCGACGGCGTCACCTTATGCTTGTGACACCTTCCCCTTCAGTCTCGACCGTCTGAATCAAATCTTGGCCGTCTGAGTTGCGACGACATACTCTTTTAAAGCCTGACAACGTCACTTGAAAATAAGCAATTTGGCTACTGACCAGTCACAAAAGTGATGCGACGGCGTCGAAAATAACACCTGACGCCGTCCCCTTGCATTTCAGCAGCTTGAGTGTCTCGATTCTTGACTTTGGCCATTTTCTTCGTATATCCGCGCCTTTTTGTCCAAATAAGTGCCATTCTAGCAATTTACCTTCGAGAGACCTAAAAAGTGAAAAGGAACGATATTAAGTAATAACGGATACAAAAGTGATCAAATAAGGGCTTAAACGACCCCTCAAAAAGGTACATTTTAAAACCTTATCAGTGCCCGGGCTACGGGTGCGGCACCGGGTATCAACTCTATTTGGAATTCCACTTGTCGGATAGGTGGAATCCCTGGCAGATCGTCGGGAAACACATCCGGAAATTCTCTAACAACGGGTACATCGTTATGGTTTCTTTCATTCTTCTCCTCGCTTTTCTTTTCAGAAATGCGAGCCAAGAAAAGACAACCTCCTCTATCGATGTACTTCTGGGCCTTAATACAAGAGATGATGCTCAACCGGGAAGGACTTCCACTGTCGTTCCGATCTCCTTGTATGCTCAGAACCTTTCCGCCATACGGTAAACGCAGAATCTTCTCATCACAAATGATGTGTGCACCGTTCTTCGACAACCAATCCATTCCGATAATAACGTCAAAACTTCCTAAAGTAACCGGAAATAAGTCTATACTAAATGGGCGGTCTAAGAAACTTAAGGTACAACCTCAGACTACGGTATCTATCTTCTCTCTATTCCCATTCGCTAGTTCCACATCGTAACTAAACCCTTGAGGTGTTTGGGAGATTCCTAGTAATGGCATAAATTTGGTGGATACGAAACTCATATCCGCACCGGTATCAAACAGTATGGAAGCATAGCGATTATTGAGAAGGAACGTACCCGTAACTATGTTAGGGTCCTCACCAGCTTCTTTCCCAATAGCGTAAACACGCGCTACTCCCATGTCTCTCTGCTGATTCCTAGCACCATTGTTTCCCTGGTTTTCCACAACCTCACGCTTCACAGGGTCTAAGCCATTACCTCCTACAGCTCGATTAGCAAATCCTCCTACATTACCGGAATTTCCTCTCATCTACGGCTCTCGGCACTCATTCTTAAAGTGTCTCTTCTTTCCACATCCAAAACAGGTGACAGTAGCATTCCAGTTCGCTCCTTGTGCAGTTTGAGCTGCAGCGAGTGGACGAGACCTACAGTCTTTGGCTATGTGTCCTACCTTAGAGCACTTCCTACACACAATCGGGCACGGTCCATGGTGGTGTCGGTTACAACGACCACACACGGGCTTACTACCTTCATAACCCTTCTTATCTCCATTTCCTATGGCGAACACCCTGGCTGTCTCTTGCCTTTTGTTGCCATTCCCTTTTGCAACTTCGTTCCTTTTCCTCTTATCACTCCTATCATTCTTACTCTTGTCTCCTAATTCTAGCACACAAGAATCCATCAAACTCTGAGCCACAGCAATTGTCTTTTGCAAATTAGCTGGCTTGGCAGCGATGACATCATTTCGAGTAGCTAAAGGAAATCCATCAGTATACCTCTCAATCTTAAGTTCTTCAGTGCGAACCATTTCAGGGAAAAGCAATGATAACTCTTGGAAATGACGAGTATAAGTCGCCATGTCAGTACCCTTAACCTTATGGTTCCAGAACTCATTTTCTAGCTTCTTAACCTCATTCCTAGGACAGTAAGTCTTAATCAGGAGAGCCTTAAACTGAGTCCAAGTCATACTATAAGCTACATCAATTCCTACTGATCTGTGGTAGTTATTCCACCAGGTCAATGCCTCATCCTTCACCGTGAAGGTTGCATACTTAACCTTACAATCCTCATCACAGTTACTCACAGCAAACACATATTCAGTTTTCTCCAACCACCTAGTCAGGTAAACTACTCCCTCAGTTCCTCCAAAATCAATGGGACCACATAATCGGAACTCTTTGTAGGTACAACCTCGAGTTCGATTCTTCATTGGGGTTCCACTAGAGGTGTTAGAAAAATTAGCCTCAGCTAGCAGTTTAGCGACACGCTGCGACACTAGCTGGTCAATGTGGGCTGGGTTCACAGGTGGAGGGTTTTGTGGAACATGACCATTCTCAGCACGGTCATTCACATTCGGGTTTTCTACAGCTGGGTTATCAGTGTTAGGGTTCTCAACAGGTGGTGTGGTCGGGGTCGGACGACGACCTCGACGACCAGAGGCAACAACAGCAGCAGGAGCTGCTCGGTTGTTCCTACGCGGGTTTCGTCTTGTTGCCATCATTCTGAGGGCAAGAAGAACAGTTTCATAAGTTTACAAATCACGCTCTAAAATAGATTTGGGTTCCAAGGATCACTAATTATCGCTCAATACATAATAAAGCTTAACAAGGACAACGCTATACCGAAGCGAAACAATCAGATACCGCATCATAACTAAAGGATGCATGTTCCCATAACCATAACTCATAGGTTTCAAAAGTGGAAATACATGGAAGGATACGAAGAAATCAAAAATGATTCTAATAACGATACTAGTAAGACAACTAGGATAATCCTACATCTCGAACCAAGTACTACTTAGTTTCAAGATGGTACAGAACCATGAATCTAATACGATCTAGCCACGTCTACGAATATCACTCACTGATCTCCTAACATCATCAACCTCTCTCCATAACGATGCTAACTATACCCGTCGAGCGTCGCGATCACTCTTAAGTTCTGCGACCTCTCTCTCCAACTCACTAATCCTACGCCAAATTGCTCTATCAGCGTCACGAGCTGTCGCGAACCCTCTCCGCAGGTCCCCAACCTGCTCCTGGAGCTCCGACATACCATCATGAAAAACCCTAGTCCTCCTGACTACATTACCCAT
This sequence comes from Chrysanthemum makinoi, assembly GCA_910596185.1. Taxonomy (NCBI): domain Eukaryota; kingdom Viridiplantae; phylum Streptophyta; class Magnoliopsida; order Asterales; family Asteraceae; genus Chrysanthemum; species Chrysanthemum makinoi. The sequence goes on along the minus strand of OU343216.1, from coordinate 35,978,929 downwards.
ATCAACACTCATATCCACAATACTAGCCCTAGATACTCCAACCAAATGCTCCATCAACTGACTAAGTCTAGTACCCTGAGAGGTAATCCTCTCCCATATCAGACCCGTCTGACCATACTCCTCGGGCTCAGAAACAATCTCCGATGGTATCTCAGATCCTAACGGGCTACCTATATAAGGTGAGTAAGGTGGTGAGTCGATATCTAAAGGCTGTCCAGGGGACTCATGCTCATGCAAAGGAGAACCTGGTCCTGGAGAATGTGCAGGACTCTGGAATAGAGGAGTACCCCCTTCTAGGATATCCTCATCATCCTCCTCCTAAGGATCCTCATCCTCATCAACATACTGCTCCTCAATCTCATCCTCCTCCTCGACCTCATGCTCCTCCTCTCCCTCATCCATAGGGGGAGAGTCCATGAGTCAGAGTCTCTGCGCAGGTAAATCCTGAGGTGGTACACTAGGAGATCTAGGCCTCCTAAGACATGATGATACTGGTGGTGATGACAGAAGAGAGTGGGCTGCTAAATGGATAGGTGATGATGGTGGTCTCACGGACATGCGGGCAGTGCTGTAAGCAAGCATAGGAGTCTGTGCTCGCGCTAAAACCTGATGTAAAGTGAGCTGCCTAGACGAACTAGGACGATCTGATGATGATGAACTAGTGTGACGGGCAATCTCATAAGGATCACCCTGCGCAACCGTCATGAGAGTCAATGTTGGTGAACTAGCTACAGAAAGGACCTCCTCAGACACATCAAAAGCTAGTGAAGGCATAGTCTGTGACAATGGCATAGGGTAGGAATAAGTGTTCGAAAGCAACCAGTTTTAATAAGCGCATCAACTTAACCCAAAACGTATATCACATAATGAAAGCTTTTAAAAGTGTAGGTACCGCATTACTCAAAATATGCCTTTAAATAAAACACATAAGTTCCCTTCCATCACATAATCACATATCAAATAAATCGAGTTCAAAATCATAAGTTTCGTTCCATCACGTAATCACATGTCAAATCAATCGAGTTAAAACTCCAAAATCATAATATACCGTTTACTCAAATCAAATTCTGTAATATCTCGATAATCACATCTCCCTTTCTAAAACAAATAATCATATCTCATTTTCCAAAACCAATAATCGTATCTCATTTCCAAGATCAATAATCGTATCTCATTTCCAAAATCAATAATCGTATATCGTTTCCGAAATCAATAATCGTATATCGTTTCCAAAATCAATAATCATATCTCCATATCATAACGTTTCCATAATCAGTTCACAATATCCCTTAACATATCATCTCATAATTCAATTCGCAGTTCATACCATAATCAAATAAGAAGCTTTGGCTTGGCAAGCGGGGTGCGTCGGTCGAGGATCAATTTTTCGCAAAAGTAGTTATAGTTTAGGGTTTATAAAATACCTAATTCTCTATAACCTGGCTCTGATACCAATCTGTAACACCCCCAAATCTCGGTACAGCGGAAGACTTAATCATGTTTTCGGGGCGTTACTTTTTGGATTGAGATCGCACACAAGTATAGCCAAAAGATAGTCATTTAACCTTTAAAACCAATCCCAAATTTAAGTATTCAAAACATTTAATCCAAAATATAAATATTAGGCCCAAAACATGATTTATTAAAATAGGTCCCCATAGTTTATCAGAGTCAGAAAATGATCCTTGAACCCCGCCTCCATGCCAAGCTTCCACTGATTAAGTAATCCAAACATCTCTCAATTACCTGAGAAATCATACTAAAAGGTCAGCTTACGCTGGTGAGTTCATATGTTTAAGTTCAACAAAATCATAGTGGACCTGTAAGAGTTGATTTACTATGCAAGACCTAAGATAGATAAATACCGTTCACACATGATCCTACCCGGATCTTCAATCAAATCCCGCATCCAGGGAGTACTCGGGCCCCTGCGACTCTAGTCCAGCACTGATGCGGCAAAATCTAGAACAATTGCCAACCCCGGACTAGGTCAATGTAGAAGTCTATTCTTAGCTAGGCACGGTTAAACCTAGACTAAGGCAACAACTACAGTACAATTATCTATACAGTCAAGCACATAAGCAAATCCAAATAGTTTTCACGGTCCAAAAACAGTAGCATGATTCTCACCCCAAAATAGTTCAAAATGTAGTCAAAACGTAGATAAAAGTGGGGCTATGAAACTCACCTCAAGCAATCAACGCTCAAATAAACACTAGCAGAAGATAACGGTAGCGCAGCACAGCAACTATCGACTCGGCACAACCTATTAATGTAGACCAAACTTAATATATACATTCCTCAAAATCAACGTTATCTACCCCAATGTATTCCGTTTCGTTATTTCCAAAATGTCTCGTTTCACCATTTAATCCTAGTGTTTGGTATTCCTCATGTGGGTGTCTCGACTCAATATGATGCCATGAATGCCCTCAACAACCAATATGTTATGCTCTGCAACACAATATGCAACTCCATTCAACACAATATGTGACTCAATGCGACACAATGAAACGTCTAAGGGATATGCTCCATAGTCCAATAAGTTTCGGAATAAAAAGTAGACCTTATCGAATTCGTCAACTCGATAAACTCAATTATTCATTTGTATCGCTTATTATTCCATAAACCGGTCACATCCTAAATAGTCATAAGGATAAGTCACCCATTAATAAGGTTATCGAACGTACCTAGCGGGTTCTTATTAGATTCGTCAACCTAATAAGTCCGCTACCCACGTGGATCAACACTATTAATGCTAGGTTATCCGTAACCCATGCACACAACGTAAGCAATTAAATACTTAAACCAATATTAAATGTCCACAGTTGACATTTATTGATAAACGTGTACTCGAAACTTTAATTACTTATTTATTGCAAAACATTTCCAATTTAATCGTTAGTTTTCGTTTAAAAATAGTAAATAACAAGATAAGACTTGTTATCAACAATTTTGGTACAAAAGCCCATTTATCATTCCCATTTCATAGTATATTAGCATTTTCATATATACATATATATTTCGTCAAATTCCATTATTAATCTCATATCGTTATTCGTTTCGAGTCCACAAGCACGAGTCATAACTTCACGGCTTTTAATCAATCAATAGTACAAAATATACTAAAGTCCATGTTACGGCTTTGTCGGAGTCAACTATTGACTAAAAAGTCAAAGTAACACCGACGTAGCTCAAAGTTGACAATTATATATATCAAGTCCAATTCAAAAGTCATAATAGCTCAATTCAATCCCAAAACAACTGAAACCAATCTCGCCAACCAATCAATCAACCAAATATACTCGAAACCAATGAAATGACCCTAATGGTCATGACACGGTCGCGGTCAAGACCACGTGAACCAAACAAGCTCTAGAAGCTTTTTGGCTCCACGCGTCTCATCCAAACCTCAACAATACCAATCAACAAGCTACCAAATCGACCCAACTAGGACCCATGACCAAAGTAGGCCACGTACACCAACCCATGGGTCACGTACGTGACCATGGTGGTTCGTATGCCATCCCAAGCCAATCCAAACATCCAAATCACTTCCACAACATCCCAATCCAATCATTCAAGCTCCAAACACTAACCAAACACAAAGCCCATCAACTATTCTTAATCAAAAACATGAAACTAAACCCTAAATGCACAAACCCATCAAATTAATACACCACACATGTACCAAACACTAATTACTTGTTTACTTAGTCACTAATTAGCTTTAATTTCATGTTCCACCCAAAAGCCCCAAAAATTAAAATTAGGTCGAAAACCTAATTTTCAATTCGTGGGTTTTTATTGCCCAATCAAGCTCAAAACATATTCCCTTTACCTTATCTAATCACCAATTGCAAAAGCCCTTTGAAACCCTAAAGATTCGATTCTTGATTCAACGATTTGAAGGTGTCATGGAGGTCCAAATGGTGCGTATGATATATGGTTGGAAAGAGGATAAAGAGATCTTTCTTTTGGTGGTGGAGGTGTATGGTGATGCATCGGTGGTCAGCGGTGGTGGCCGGCGGCCACAAGGTGGTGGTGCTAGGGTTTTTAGAGTGAGAAAGTAGAGAGAGAAATGGTGATATGTGTGTTTTTAGAGAGAGAAACAAATGAGATGAAATGAGGGTTTGGGTGGGTATTTATACTAGGCCACTAGGGACCTCAAAATAATTATTTGGGAGGAGGGGGCGCCGGTCTCAAGAGAAAGGGGAGGGGTCGGGTTGTAATTTTTCGTAACTATCCCGTTTACCTAATCCCGAGCTCACATATTGTCCCCCGAGTGTCCCACAACATTTATTCAACTTTCCAACATCGTTATTTACGTTTTTCCATGAGTTTTGACTATTTATTTGTCAATTTTCGAGTTACGGTCTACAAGTTACAAGAATTCTCGTTTTAGGCTTTTTTAGTGCCGAATCGAATAGTGCCTACCAAATATAGTTAAAAATCATACGATAACTCATTTAATAATGAAATAAATCATAAAAACCAATAGACGATATAAAATCAAGTCATGGTTTATAAAAATAGTGTTAAAGTCAAGGCTCGGTTCAGTTTAACGTAATGCGGTTACCTAAAATAGTCTCCCTAAATTGCCAGTTGTCACAAGCACTTTGAACATCAGCACCTTGATCACCAATAAATTGTACACCAGTAACTTGAGGCTCAGTACGTAGAGGCTCAGTACCTTGAAGCTCAGTTTGCTCAATTTTCTCAGCTTCTTTATGTGAATCATCATAGGTTTCAGCATCTTCATAAGGTTCAGCATCTTCATTCAAATTCTCTTGCTCCAAATGCCTCCCCAATTGGAATGAAGACTGCTTGTTAAACTTTTTTCCCTTAGAAACCTTCTTAAATTGGTTTCCTTTCTTCTTTTGTGATTTCACCCACAAAATTTAATAATTCCCTTGTCAAAGCATAGTTATTCATAACCAATCCCTCAGAAGCGATAACTCCCTCATCTCCTCCAGATGTTTGAGACCCATCTGTAGAAGTATAATCATTGGGAGATGATGGTGGGTTGACATCTGGTTCTGAATCATCATGGGTAGTACCTTGCAGAGATACAATATGTTGAGAAGCAGTACTTTCCCTTGAAGCAGTATGTTGAGGCACTTCATGAGTTGGGGAAAGTGCAGTAGGAGAAGCATTTCATTCCCTTGAATCTGAAGGCGCATTATCTTCACTAGAAGCTGCTTCATCTCTAACAGCCTGTGATACTTCCATCATGGGAGCATTTAAAGAGGTATCCCTCCCAGAAAACTTGTCACTCTTTCTAGCCATGAAAGTAAACACTTTTGGTGGAAGTACTATAGCAGGTAGCAAGCTTAAAGGTTTAGGTACATCCTTAAGCTGTTTGTTCAAGAACAGTTGAACAAATCAAGGGTACATAAGGAATGGTGAACCATTTGAGATATGAGATAACATACCATCCAGAATCATTCTTGAAAAATTAAAGGTTTGATTGGTAGCTAATCCCACTAATGCAGAGGCAATATTTGATCCAAATTGTTCCCATGAAGTACTTTTGGAACTTAAGCAACGAAGCAAAACATGAACGAGATATTTGCATTGAGGACTAAAAAATGGCTTCCTAAAAGTTGTTTCAGTGAGTGAACCTTCATACCCTATATCTCAGAGTGTATCCCAAAGCACTTGTTTCTCAAAACGAATGGCTCCTTCTGCATCATCAAACAATAAATCTTTCCTGATTGTGGCTTCAGTAATTCTAACTATCTTTCCAGCAACCTTAGCCTGAATAAAAGATTCATCATCTTGCATATGAGATCTAGCAGTAGCCCAAAATTGTTGAATCCAAGGTTCAATGATGTCAGGTTGGACCAAAAGAGCATAATTGATTGAAGATCCAGTTAGGAAATCAATTATGTCATGAAAAGTGACATTAGACGGTGTCTTGTCCAAGTTAGCAACCATGTTGTGCTTACTAACAGTGTTACGATTAGCCATTGTATGTTGTTATAAGAAAGAATGGTTCAATGAAAGTGATTGTTGATGAGAGAAGAGAGAGATGGATGGATAATTGTAAGGATGAGAGTAAAAATCGGTAAGGTAGTTATTTATAGGTAAGATTCAAAAAATCAAATACCAATTAATAAAGTTCCGTTGTTTGAATTTTACCCCATATTTTGACCGTTGGAACAGTACGTTGACAAGACTGCAATGCTTTTCACGTAACTAGTACTTTCAAAGCAGTTCTTTTAGAGCAGTACTTTCAGACAAACTCTAAGCAGTACTTTCCATCCTCTTCTTCATAATAGCAAAAGCCTCAAAAATCATTGTATAGCCTCCCCTTAAACAATGCATTGGACTAACTAACTAACTAATAAGTCCTCCCCTTAATTGTAGCTTAATAGTTAATCATACCAATGCTCACCACTAAATGATTGAATCTTGAAACATCAAATCCCTTTGTGAGTAGATCAGCTACATTATCATCTGTATGAACCTTGATTACATTAATGAGCCTATGCTCATAACAATCTCGAATAAAGTGATGCCTAATCTGAATATGCTTGATCTTGGAATGATAAACAGGATTCTTCATAATGCAAATGGTACTCTCATTGTCAATGTAGATAGGAGTATTCTTAAAACTGAATCCATAATCCAAGAGCTGATTCTGCATCCACAGTACTTGCCCACAACAGCTTGCAGCAGCAACATATTCTGCTTCAGTGGATGATGTTGCTGCAATGGTTTGTTTCTTACATTGCCAAGAAACTAATCTTCTTCCAAGATATTGACATCCTCCAGTGGTTGATCTTCTATCATAATTATTACCTGCATAATCACTGTCTTAAAAGGCTTCCAAGTGAAAAGGTGAATCCTTATGATACCACAATCCTAACTTAGGTTGTTGTTTTAGATAACTAAAAATCCTCTTGACTGCATTCATATGAGCGACCTTAGGTGAGACTTGATATCTTGCACATAAACATACAGCAAACATGATATCAGGTCTAGATGCAGTTAAGTACATAACACAACCAATCATTGATCTGTAAATCTTGACATCCATAGCTTTTCCATCTTCATCCTTTCCTAATGAGTTTATAGCTTTAATGGGTGTGGTGACTGGCTTGATAGTACTGAAGTTAAACTTCTTACGAATGTCAGTGACATACTTATCTTGACTAATAAAGATTCCAGTACTTGATTGTTTGACTTGAAGCCTCAAAAATAAATTTAATTCACCCATGGAACTCATTTGAAATTCTTGTTGCATGAGCTGCTCAAACTCTTTCACCATTGACTGTTTTGTAGCTCCAAAGATAATATCATCCACATGTACTTGAACAAGCATTATATCCTTTTTGTCTCTCTTGATAAACAAAGTCTTATCAATTGCTCCTCTTCTGTAGCCATGTTGCAATAGAAAAGTGGAGAGTCTCTTGTAACATATTGGATTTCACTAACACTTCATAACACATACATAAGGGCGTATGGTTTAAGGTTTTTAGAGAGAGAAAGTTTAGAGGTTTAGGGAACTTAGAGAGAGAAAGAAAAATCTTATTATGAGCTCCAACCCTCTACCTTGGGAGGTAGAGAGTATTTATAGTATCATACATAAAACGCCACCTACGGGCTATGGATCAGGCATACAGTGGGTAAAGACCCGTCCGTCCTCCACGGTGTTACTTACTAAACTACTTATTACAATAACTTGACTACGACTACGAGGTTTCAAACAAATACATATACTTGAGGTGACCGACACTTTAACTAACGGATTTACTAAATCCTAACAATTTCCCTCTAAGGGAGGTCACCTCAATTTACATTGAATACAAACAGATATTATACATTGATTGTTCTTGGATTCTTGATTAAGTTCTTTGCTCTGTAGATCGTAGTCTTTGATTCTTCATATTCCGCATGTTATGTTATCTCAAGTGGAGGTCTTTCAGTGATCCACGGGATAATTATTTTGAGCCAGCTTTGAGATCATCAGCCACCATAAATCTTTGACTCATCCTTTGTTGTGTTGCCATTATGTGAAGTTGTGACTTTCGGACTGACATGCTCCCATTTTGGATCATGATATCTTCTCATCAGAGTTGCGGAAGCTTTTGTTGATTCAGAATATTCCCAGTAGCGTAGAAGAAGCATGGTTTGAAAATATCAGAGCTAGTTGAAGAAGATATGCACTTATCATGATTTCTTTAAGCATGAATGAGATTGTGTGAGCATGCGGCTATGGATTGACTCCTCAATTATGATCAGCTGCAATCGTTTGAGTGTCCCTGCATACAATAGTTAGCAATAAAGCGCACGAAAGTGTCTTTGATCACATTTGTTGAATTGAGGTACACGCCCCCCCCCCCATTGATCACTACAAGTACTGCCTGTGATCAGGTAGAATTCCAAAGAATCTCCTTGACAGGGTTTCGCAGCTGTTCTAGCCGTTCTCAAACCGGAACGTCTCAAAGAAGACAACACGGAGTGAGTGAATCAGCGAATTTAGATTCACTGATTGATGAAAAATGATTTGAAAAACAATCGTGTATTGCTTAATATAAAGGGTTTTGCAATACAATGAAGATTTTATGGTAAATCAATTATCAATCATAAATACCTTTTAATTTTGAAACATTAATACACAGTCGATGTGCTATAGAAAAGAATTTTTAAGCACAACGACTGGTTTTTCAAAGGCATCCGTCAATCCATTTCCTAGACCAATATTGATTCAACATTGAATCGCCCCATCGTTTCTATCCAGTTGTCACATGATTGATCTATTGTATAGATCTCACATGCCACCTACCAAGAGCTTGTTTGATGTTGGCTCTAGAAGGCTTTCCATCTTCATTATGAATATGTTAGTATATCACTCAGATGTTCTGGAAATACCACAAGGATAATGCGTAGGACTCTTAAAATATATTCTCTCTTTCCACATTATGTGAAACAGAGAGTCTTCATTGACAGTGTCCTAATGAGATTTATTGATGATCTCGTGGCTCTAGACTCAATCGTGCACATTTGGTTCCTATGCCGGAGACTAGGGAGAGGGTCTCCTTCTTCAATATCAACAATCTTTGTTGAACCTTAGACCTTGATAGATCTTTGTGCACTCGTAGATCGTTAGTAATGTTTATGTAATCACAAACACACTAATAGAAAGTCTCTATTACTTGTATTCTAAAGCGGAAATCAAACACAAGTAAGAACACAAATTACTAAGAATACTTTGATCCTCTATGGATCTTTGAATAAAACTAAAACTTGTTTTTCAAACTCGTACATCATACATACTAATGTATTCCTTTTATAGACAAGGAACCATAAACCATTTCCCAAGAAACGTATATTCTTAAAACTAAAAGAGATATCCATTATCACTTCCTAATAAAACTCATGCATATCCTAACTAACTATAAAATACGCTGAATATCTATATCCGCAGAAACAAGCTACACGATTTTACTACTTCCGCAAGAATCACTTCTTCTGCAAAATCTAGCACTTCAGCAGAATCCGTCAGCAGTATTATTCAGCAGAATTCTTATTCAGTAGAATTCCCAACAATCCTCCCCTAATCTTGAATTTGACATGGTTAAGTTCAAGATTCTTGATAGATATTTAACACTATAGAACAAGAGGATTGAATTCGAACATCAGTAGCAAAGAATCAAAACAACCACATCTCTATGATGGCAAAACTGTGAAACTTCAGATCTTTGCAGCAACAAATGACAAAGCGTACATCAAAACAGATTAGTTTCATACTATTCTCATCACATCCAGGTGTGTTAACTCCTGTGAGAGGTGAATCATTGAAAATAATGGATTTGATGTCTCTTTACCAATAGCCATTACTACTGGAGTAACCAAATGTTTAAGTTCGAAAACTATGGTAGAATGATAACCATCTGATTTTTAGCATATCAGCAGCTATAAACAGATTTGAAATGTCTTTACCTATAGCCATTTGCTCAGGACTAGTCAATGTTTAGGTGAAAAGAATCACCTTTGGTGAATTGATTAGCAAATATGGTATTCCACTGCCTTTACCACAAGCCATATACTTGTGGGCTAGCCAAATCTTTGGATACCAAAAAGGAATAATCTATGGTGAATTGATGACCATACAACCCTCAGCAATTAAGCATGGGTGAGTTGCATACCCTATGGTTTTTAGCAAACCATTACAGCTATCAACAGATTTGATGTGTCTTTACCTAAGCTGTACCCTTTGGACTAGCCAACTCTTTAATGGACACAAGTCACATCTGGTGAGTTGATAACCATCAATAGAGTTATATACAACAAACCTGAATATACAAAGTCTTTTTTTTTTTTTTTTTGAATAAGAATTAAACAAAGAAAGAAATGATACAAGATACCAGAATCAAGTAGAAGCTTTGTGTTGCAGAAGCTTGGATTTGATCAACCCAATCAATTGTTCAGCATGGGTTAGATCATTCGCCATTGGATCAGGAGGAACTTCCAATTTCCTTCTAAGCATACGTTTCATCAGTTTAATGGACAAAGGAAAATGCTGATTAGAAAACATACATACACAAATTCCACACTTTGTCTCCACAACATGCACATTTGGGATAGGGTAAAATCTCCAAGTATCAACCTTCCACTTATGTGAATTCTTCCAAATTGAATACCCTTTACCATTTAGAGACCGAGAATCAAAAAAAACTTGAAGATCTCCCAATAAGTACAAACTAGAACCCTGTGGTGTATGAGTGGCATAATATTGTGTGACAAGGCCATGGATAGTAATCAAATCTTGCTTATCCACCAAATGAAGTATGTCTTTCAAGAAAGCAAACTTCATAGAGGAGTTATCTATCCTATATATGGTGTTAAGCTGTCCATCAGTCAATGTCCATTTTGTCAACACACTATAAGAACCCTCACGAAAAGTTGCAGAAGAACCCACTTTGATAAATGTTGTATCAGCAGCCTTTAGGTCCAAATGCATAGAAGAACCACCCTTGTGAGATTTATTAACTCCAAAGGCCGGCTCCCCAGCTAATCTCGCAGATCTCCTGATGGCAATGTGTCTCCTATGGGACATCCTTTTCCCCCTCCTACCAGGTACATAAATGCCCATAGAAAAAGAAGAAGGTACCTTCTCAAATGCACCAGAGGCATCTTCAGTAGGAATAGAAGAGGTAGAAACAGAGGGAATTGGAACAGAACCACCCACTTCATACAATTTATCAAGCTCTTCTCTAGCCTGTCTAGCTCTAGCAGCTTCTTGTTCAGCTCTCCTAACCATGTCTACATTATAGTTAGAAAGATGTGCTCCTTCTTATTCAACAGATGCAGAAGAAGGAATAGTATCAGGCTCAATAGTGCTAGTAGTTCCCTTTGGATCCATAGATGTATCAGCAGCACTGGGTGAAGCTTCAGGAGAAACAACAATAGAAGGATTATCAGCAAGCATGGATGGTTGTCTCTCAGATGCCTCCTCAGTGGGAATGGAAGGTGCAGCAATAGATTCAGAAGAGTGTACTCTCTCAGTAGAATGTACACCTTCAGTAGGTTCCTCAACAGAAATAGCATGAGTGCTCAGCTGTGCTCTATCATCAGCAAACAAAGTGACAATCTCAACTGTCTTGGGTCTTTTGGCTTTTGGAGCATCCATGCCACCAGCAATCCTTTTCAATTAAGAAGCTGGTGTAATATGCTTCATAATCTTATTATACATACTGGTCAAGTCATATTCATATAAAGCCCAGACTTGCTTCCTTGTCAAACCGGATTGATAGAGAGCAGTAATCTGATTATACACCACATTTCTCATATAAGTTTTCTTCTGTGCTGCAGTCTGTGGTTTCTCCCTCTTAGCTTTAGCCTTTTGTACAGCAATAGCTTTTCTCTTTGCAGCTGCAACTTTCTTCTTTTGTTGTCCAATAGCCATCATTTATGCAGGAAAGTTTTCACTATCAAAATCAGCTCCTAAAATGCTTTGAGCAAGAGTAGGATTTGAAGCAGCTTGAAGAGTGTAAGAATCCCATTGCTCATCAGTAAAATGAATGGATTGTTCATCCAATTCTCTTTGTCTTTCAGGAGGCAAATTTGTAGTAAACTAATCTGCAAGCTTTTGTGCCAATGCTTGACTCTTCATCAAATCTTCATACTCTTTTAGCATTCTGGCTTGCTCTAGCCTTTCCTTTTCAGTTACAAGATCTGGACCAAGATCTTCATCAACCATAACTCCTTTCCCTTTTTCAAAAATAGCCATAGCAGGAACATTGGTAGCAGGCTCATTAGAAGAATCATCATGAGAAATATCAACAATTGGAACTGTGTCAATATTCTCAGAAGGAACACCAATTGAAGCATCAGGAGTAACATGTTGAGAAGCCTCAGGAGTAACCATTTGTGCATCATTCATAAGATGATCACCAGCAATTGTAACATTATCAACACTTGGCACCTTAGAAGATTCAGTGGAATCCTTTCTCAAATACTGTCTTCTCCTTCTTCTTCTAAACTGAATAGGTTCCTTTTATTTTGAGGATTCAGCAGCAATGGGAGAAGAATCATGAGTCTGTTGAGCAACTTCAGCCAATAACTCAAGAGGATCCAAATGTATATCCTCCTGCTCTTCATCAGAGGTAACCACAAACTTCCTTTTTCTATTCTGCCCAAGTTGTGCTTCTAACTCCTGAACCTTCTTATTCAACACCACAATCTCACCACCAAGTGAGGATTTGGTATCTGCAAGCTCCTTTCTGAGATCATCAACCTCTTTCAGATACCTATTCAGAAAATCATATACAGAGGTAAGTGTAATAGGGTCCTCAGCTCTACCAGCAGATTGCTCAGTGGTAATAGGAGCTTCATTGGGCCTTAACATGTACATGCTCAAAAATAGGAGAGCTTTCATCAATTGGCTCTCTAACAGGACTTGGTGTGGTCAGTCTAGTAATCTCATGTTCAAGAGGTGCCACTTATAAGGTTACGCCGTAACTAGAAGATCTAGTGCTTTTACGACGGAATAGAAGGTTACGGCGTAACTCATCTATTGGTTACGCCGTAACCCAGACCTGGCCTATAAATACCCCACAAATTCCAGCATTTCTCATCATCCCATTCCACACACAATACTCTGAGAATGTGGGAAAATACTCAAGGAAGGTCTAGGGAAGCATACGGAGTTGTTTCCAAGGGAGAAGTCACACCTTTACGATAAGCTTTAGCGTTTATTATTTCTTTTACTTTCGATTCATGTATTTCGTACCTTTGAATATTGAATTGATGTGCATGATTAATATGAGCGGCTAAGCACCCTTTGGTGCTAGCCTAGTTATGATTCCTTAATTGTTCTGTTTGTGTTTACCTTTACTTCCGTACATGTATTTCTAAGTGTATGCATGCATAGTTCTTTGGTAGTCACCCCTGGTTCAGTAGTTTTGAATGGCGGTAGAGGCCAATTGCCTAAGAGATATGACCAACTGACCCTAGGTGAGCGGACTGAGACGGGAAGGCTAAGATATGACCAACTGACGACCCTTTCTACTTGTGCGATTTGACCAACTGATCACCTATCGTTTGGATGAACTTAAGAAATGGGGGTGTAGTGTCTAAGTTCCTAACGGCCGGGCACTCACTATTTAGAATCTAGCATGTAGCGGTACTTAATGACTCGACTGAGGGGACCAGGAACAACAGACTTATGACGGTCTGATTTCTCCGTGGTGGCATCTTTGCTGATAGGCTATGGCGAATTGACCAAATGTTGTCCTCTCGAATTTTACCCCACCAAGTAATTGGAAGTAGGTAGACGTAGACATAACTAGTTAGGAGGATTAACTAGGTTAGCACCACTATTCCTCTATTGATTTCCTTCTACCATTTAATTGCTTTTATATCCGCATTAAGTAGTTTAATTAATTAAAACCCTATCAAACCATTTATATTCTGTGACAATTAGACTTAGTAATTATCCGACACACATAGCTCTTGGGACGACTTCGGCTTTACCATTTACTACACTACACACGACCGGGTACACTGCCCGTTAGTGCGTTAGGGTAGACCATAGGTATAGCGAGACACTATAAATATTAAGACCTGGTCAGTAAAACCTGCATCATAATGTATGCACCAAAAACCTCCACATGGGACAAAACATATTCTTGTGCCATATATCTGTGTTAGTACTTTGGTATCCAATAGCTCTTAACCCAACAAGTATCTCTTCAGTGTTGGTGTGATAGACCCCACCTTCATCATCCAAACGAAGTTGTATCCTAATCAAATCCTCAGTCACCACATACTCAGCCCATCAATCGTTGCTACAATTTATTTCGTGTCACTTCGTTAAGTGGGCAGATGCCTAAAATTGATTAATCAACGATTCAAATATCACATTTGGAGAATGTGTTAGAGCATAATGAATCTTGGAACGCTTCAAGAAATCCACCATAGGTTCATACAGTTCATGTCCCTTTGCTTTTCCCAGAAAAGCAACCTTGTTGTGATCTTTCTTAAGTGGAAGTGCCGCCATTAGAAGAAATTGTGAGATTAGGTTCTGAATCAAGCAAATGGAAATGTGTTTAAATTGATTGAAGAAGAAATCAGTTGATTTTGGTTGAAGATTATGCGAAGTAGGTTATAAATAGAAGTTACCCAATCATGGTCAAAAATATCGAAACAAATCACTGACCAGATCTGACGTGTAAAGTAACTCCAACCAATTTCAAAATTAACACTTCAAAGATAAGGGATGGTCAATCACGATGGAAGTCAATCGTAAGAATCAACTCAAGTGTAAAAGTATCTTCGAATAAATATCTTGAGTTTTACTGTGCCACCCAACTCGCATTAATTACCATCAACCCTTGACTCCGCCTATAAGATAATCCTAATTCACAATTAACACATATCAATTACCCCCAATTTACATCAAAACCTTAATTTCTCAATAATTCCACAATGATCAACAATAAACATGTCTACCAAACCAGATATCATCGATCTAACCTCCTCCTCATCATCATCATCATCCAGTGATGATTCACGCCCATTGTCTCAATACTCTTATCTATATGAACCTCGACCTTTGAAGTCCCCCTTTCTCCCTTCATCTAAAGATGATAGTGTAGTGAATCCGAGTGATTCATCTAGGGGTTTTGATGACTCCATAGAGCGTCTTGAGCCAATCTTCAATAGATTGGTGAGAGAGGAAGAGGAGAGGACAGCAACAGGTGGAGAGAAGCCCAAACCTTCACAACCCCAACCCCAACCAAGGCCACATGCCAGAAATCCACCACTCCCAGAGACAAGAGAGGTGGTGATTGGTCTTCCTGCTCCAGGATCTGGTGCTTCATACCATGGAAGCAGGGGAAAGGGCAAGGAGGCAGAGGTGAAGGGAAAGGGAAAAGGGAAGGTGGAGTAGAAGGTGGTGTGATGTTGCTAGGGACCAAAGATATAAAACTAGGTTCTTGAGCATCATCATTGTTTTCATCAATCCATCCTTTGCATTTTCATCTTCAGCTTCTTCATCGTACTGGTCACGCATATCCACCAGCTTTTGTAATAGATGATAGGAGCTAGAATATGTTTGGTAGATTTTGTATAGGGATGGTCTTTTATTTCATTTGAAGTTGATTGTAAGTTGTAAATTGTTTCTTGAATGAATGAACAACATTTCTTTTATATCTCAATGATTATCACTTGATCTTTACTTTAGTACTTCTCTTCAGTATAAACAATGAGATTACTTGTACCAATGAGTATCACTTGTGCTTCTCTTCAGCAGAAACAAGCTTTAAGCTTACATGACCATATTCCCATTTAATCAAACTTGGCGAACTTCAACTTAAGATTAGTAACTACTCATAATGGAATTCTGCAAAACAGACACAAAGTAGCAAACAAACCAAACCAAAACGTACAAAACTTAAAGATCATTAGCTGGTTAGTGTTAGCAAACAAAAACATAAACAATAATCTACAAAATTTACAAGTTTGACAACTACAATCCTCCCTTGAGGCATATGCCTCCCCTGAGGCTTATGCCTCCCTCAAACTTTGCGCTTAAGGGTTAAGCATCCCAATATGGACAACAAGGTGTTGAAACCTGGTCCATCAAAGCTTTAGTGAATAAATCTGCCACATTATCATCTGTGTGAATCTTAAGCACCTTTATCAAATGTTTTTCATATGCATCTCTTATAAAATGGTGCCTGATCTCAATATGCTTAGTTCTATTATGAAAAACTGGATTTTTAACTATGCATATGGTACTTTGATTATCAATAAAGATTGTGGTGTTCATGATATTAAACCCATAATCCAAAGAATTGATTTTGTATCCATAGTACCTGACCACAATAACTTTCAGCAGCAACATACTCTGCTTCAGTAGATGAGGTAGCAGCAATAGTTGGTTTCTTGCATTGCCAAGAAGTCAATCATCTTCCAAGAAATTGGCAACCTCCAGTTGTGGATCTCCTATCCAGATTTGCACCAGCATAATCACTATCACTATATGTTTCTAACCTAAAAGGAGACTCTTTTGGGTACCAAAGACCTAAATTGGGTTGGCCTTTTAGGTACTTGAAGATCTTTTTGACTGCATTCAAGTGGGAAGTAAGTGGAGTGACCTGATGTCTAGAACAAGCACTCACAGCAAATGTAATGTCGCCTAGAAGTCTGTCAAATACATCAATGAACCAATCATGGATCTGTATAAGTGAACATTCACAGGAGGATCTGGTTCAAGATTGTTCTTTGGTTTTGGAGCTTCATAAGGTGTAGTGGCAGTTCTGACATTTTCCATATCGAACTTATTCAAAATGTCTCTCACATATATATCCTGACTGATAAAAATACCATCAGGTTTCTACTTAACTTGTAGACCCAAAAAGAAAGTAAGCTCCCCCATAGCACTCATCTGAAACTCTCCCTTCATCAACTCCTCAAACTCCCTGCACCAAGCTTCTTTAGTGGAGCCAAAGATAATGTCATCCACATAAACTTGCACAAGAATGATGTCTCTGGAATTCTTCTTTATGAAGAGTGTTTTGTCAATGGCACCTCTTCTATAACCATGCTTCAGTAGAAATGCAGATACCCTAGCATACAATGATCTTGGTGCCTGATGTAGTCCATAGACAGCTTTTACAACCTTGTATACATGCTTTGGATTATCTGGGTCTTCAAAGCCTTTGGGGTGAGTGACATATACTTCTTCTTTAATTTCACCATATAGAAAAGCATCTTTCACATCCATCTTATATACCATGAACCCCATAAAAGATGCATAGGCCAAGAAGATTCTAATGGCCTCAACTCTAGCTACAGGTGCAAAAACTTCATCATAATCAATTCCTTCCTCTTGCCTGAACCCCTGAGCCACTAATCTTGCTTTGTTTTTTTTACCACAATACACCTTGCATCTCTTTTATTCTTCAAAATCCATTTAGTCCCAATTGCAATCTTCCCATCAGGTAGTGGTACCAGTATCCAAACCTGATGATTCTTGAATTGTTGCATCTCATCTTGCATTGCTTCAAGCCAACTTGAATCTTCAAGAGCTTGAGAAACACTGGTTGGTTCCACTTGAGAAAGAAAGCAAGCATTGCTTAAAGTCCTGTGATTATCCCTTTGCTGTTTTGAGACATAGGAAAGAAAAGCAACTTGACCATACTTAGAACTTGTCATAGTACTTCTTGTTCGAACAGGTGCTTGAGGATCACCAATAACATTTGATTGAGGATGAGCAATGTTGATCCTTTTTGTAGCAGAGAGGTTGACATCAATTGTGGTGTCAAGATTGTTCACAGTTGGTTCAAACTCACTGTCATAGGAAGTTGAGGTGAAGATTCCAGCTTTGGGATGGTGATTACCAAG
This sequence comes from Chrysanthemum makinoi, assembly GCA_910596185.1. Taxonomy (NCBI): domain Eukaryota; kingdom Viridiplantae; phylum Streptophyta; class Magnoliopsida; order Asterales; family Asteraceae; genus Chrysanthemum; species Chrysanthemum makinoi. Next base: position 35,961,067 of record OU343216.1, on the reverse strand, counting down.
ATCTGAAGGACTTGGAAATCGTGTATATGGTTCTTCAAAGTCTGTGGACACACTAGTAGAAATGGGAGTAGATGCAGCAGGACTATCAGCAGATTTGGTGATGTCAGGAGAAACAGGAGAACCTGTCAGCAGAATCCCGGTTTCCACTGATCACAGCCTGATTGTCTGATTAGTGCCTCTAACATCTCTTGCAAACTCCACATCAAGCCTCTCAGCTTCTAGATTGGCCGCATGCTCTTGCTTCTTGAGTCTAACAAGGTCCTCTGCATAGTGTGACTCATCTTCATTCTCATCAGAAGTTACTTTAGAACTATCACCTACAAAATGGTTAGGGGAAAAGGAAGGTGCAACAATGGTTTGTTCATCATGCTCAGACCCACTATCTGAGTCATCATCCAGGGTACCTGCACTGTCAGTGGGAGACTCTTGCGTACCTGCAGATTGGTTAGCAACATATCTAGTATGACCCAAGTAATCAGTTAACTAATCCAGGTCAAAGTACCAAGCATGACCCTGACCTTGAACATTAGGCTTATCTTCTAGGTATCTCAGGTTAAGAGTCCTCAATCTTTTAGCATTTAAATTATATACCTATAAGCCTTACCGTGAGTGAATAACCCACAATATACCCCTCATCGCCTTTCGCATCAAATTTTCCTAGTGGATCACTAGTGTTCAAAATGGTCACTTTAATGTCCAAAAAGGTTTGAGGTAATGAATATCATGAACTTTCCCAGTGAGAAGTTCATAAGGTGTCTTGAAATGAGGTCTAGTAATTGATACCCTGTTCAGAACATAACAAGCAGTGCTTACTGCTTCAGTCTAGAACATAGTGAGTAATTTAGAGTCTGCAAGCATGGATCTTGCTGCCTCTATTAAGGTCCTATTCTTTCTTTCAGCAACCCCATTTTGTTGTGGGGTTCTTGGATTGCTATAGTCCCTTTGTATCCCTTTAGACTTATAGAGTTCTATTAATACAACATTTTTAAACTCTGTCCCATTATCACACCTAATACCTTTAACCTTTTTGTTTAGCCGTTTTCAACAAGGGTAATGAACCTTTTAAAATTGAGATGTTTCATCTTTAGTTTTCAAAAGAATACCCAACAAACCTCGCTATAGTCATCAGGATTACCGTGCGTAAGTACTTGTGATCAATACTTCTAATTTGGAAGTTGGACCCAGATCCATATGCAGCAACTAAAGAGGTTCGAGATAGTGCTCACGCGTAATGGCTTTGTATGAGGCTCTGTTGCTTTCCTTGTTGCGTGCAACACAATTGTGTTCATTGGTGAAGACTTTAGAAGGAAGTCCTTCAACTAGACCAAGTTTAGAAAGCTTGTTAATGGTCTTGAAGTTCACATGAGCCATCCTTCTATGCCATTTTGTAGACTCATCCAAGGATGTTTTAGCCACCAAACATGTTAGGTCACCTTCGGTTGAAACATCATTCAAATTGAATGTATAAATTGTTGTTTCGAACTCTCAGAATTGATGTATCTTCCGAAGTTTGAATTTTTAGAGAGCACAAGACATTCATCCTCGTGAGAATAATACTTTGTTCTTGGTGTCACAAATTTGTGATACTGGAGACCAAGTTAAAATGTTGCGCTCATTTACATAGTACACATTCTCAAAATCCAACTGAGGTGTTCCGATGGTGCCTTTCCCAAAGGATTCTACCATCTTCCCTCCACCAAAAGTCACATTGCCTCCTCTTTCTATGGGTACAAAAATCATGCATCTCTTTGTTTCCCTCGACATGCTTCGAACAACCACTATCTACAATGCCTACTTCTTTACTCTTGAGGAGGATGATCACAATAAGAACAAAAATATACAAAATATTAGTACACTTTGGAGTTCAAAGTCATCACGACTTGAGCTTTATATGATCATAAGAATTAGGCCATGTAGATGTATAAGATCCACCATTGTTCTTGGGACTCCATTGAAAATTAGGTCCCTTTTGAGTCCAAGAACAACCTGTTGAGGGCTTCCTGTGGTATCCCAATATCCTTCCAACATACATTGAGTCAAAACATCCGATGGCAATAATTTTGAAAATATGAACTAGTTGGTCTCACATATGCAAAACAGATCTTCTCCAAGCATATGGAGAAGGTTTATCACAATTGTGTTTCTTGGTTTTATGAGTTGCTTATGGAACAAAAGATGGTATATCATTAACATTTTCCACATTGGTCTAGGTTTCTTTTAACTATACACCCATTCTTTGCTCATGAAAATTACAATCCTTAATCAAATGAAATTTACTTCCACAAACAAAACATTTCTTCTTTTTAGAAGATTTATTCAAAGTGAAAGATGTTTCATTACATGCAAAAGCATTCAAACCACAAACTTTAATAGATTTAAAGGCATTGTTTGCAAAATTAAATGACAAGTCTTAAGTGAGCGTCTTGGAATTTGATTCTCGAGGCAACTCTAACAGGGCTTGGAGAGTCTTAGGTGTAGGGCTTGGGTGAGGGTCTTAGGAAGGCCGACTTTTCTTGAATCCAAGCGGTAGATGTAGTAGACCCGGTCGAAAGGACTTGTCCTTTGTAGGAACAAGAGACAAAGTGGAACAGATTTAGAATCAGTGCAGCAAGTCTCTTGACTTTTGCCATAAAGATGGTGTGATCCATCAAAGTTTGTTGATGGAAAGGTCGGTGGGCATATGTTCTCCTCTAATAGGTCGTACGATGTAATTCTCCTTCTTTACAAAATTAGCTAATCTCTGTTGGTGGATTCTGTGATCATTCTAACTTCTAAGCCAACATACTTCTTAAAACCTAAACCTATCCCAGAGTTTCTGAACAGGAACCATAGAGTAAATTAGCTAAATTGTCACCGACATTAACCATATTTTATGTCTAGCTACTTTCATCTAGTTTCTTTTAATACTTGGTTTAGAAACTACATCGCTTTTTCTTTCTCGATGGTTTTAAATCAATTCTAGTACATTCCAAATCACTTTCTAACACCCTTATATTTTCATCATAAGAAAGTTGATTCTTTTGAAAGCAAATTTTTTTTTCTTTCTAAAGTTTTTAAAGCCTTCTTGTAAGCCTCAACTTCGACATAACATTCATTATATTTAGGTTTCAATTCATCATAAGCTTCCTTAAGTTCATTATATCTTTCTACACCAAAAACACAATTATAACCACGAGATGCCAATTAACAACTTGATCATGTTGATCCTCTATGATGCGACTTACGGTAATCACTCGCCGGGCGAAGCTTCATCATTATCGGGCTCGTTTTCCAGGTTGACATGGTCATCCAAGTGACCAAAGCTTTGGAGGATCCGGCTTGGTAGTTCCGACTTCAATTTGATTACTGGCGATAGGTAGAATACCTAACCTCAATCGCCTATCGCCCGCATTCTCTTGAGATGTGACCCATCGACACAAGTATAGCACTTGATTTTCCTTACGTCAAAATCTTGTTGGATCTCTTCCCTGAAACCAACTTTCCCCAAGCCTTACTAAAACTTCTTGATGTTCGAGGCATGGCACGGTTGCCACTTCAAGTTCATCTCTTTCAAATCAAAGTGGATCCGTTCAAAATCATCAAAAGCTAGTTGATCGATTTTCATAATCGGCTGACAAAAGAGTGAAGTACATCTTCCAATAAACCTTTGGATTGAGGTTGAGAATTTGATGTAGGATGATGATGCTGAGGAAATTGGGCTTGGAGCATAAGTCATCTTATTTGAGAAGGTGCTAACAAAAGAGAGTAAGTGAATTGGATGATGAGCAGGGGACTTAACATCGAACTCAAGAGTTTTAAGTATTGTAGAGATCATCAAAGTGAGGCATATCTAGCCCACCTTTAGCTTTGAGTGCAATGCTTACTTGCAACCAAGATGGAGGTACGGATCGTAAGAACTTTGAATTACAATCCTCATTATGTACGGCACGGCCTTGTTGATTCAATTGACAAAATCATATGGAACTGTCATACCCCTTGTGGATACCTTCTTCCTCGAGATTTGGAATTTTGAAAATCGTTGACGTGATTTCCTCATCCTTTTGACTCATCGTTCCCCACCAAACCTAGCCTTGAATGCCATCCGGATATCCTTAGCATCCTCCATGTAGTGAAACACCGTGTGATCATCGGTATAGCACAGAGGAGAATAGTTCTAACTTTATTCTCTCTGAGCGACTAGTATCTCCAATGGTTTTAGGACCAATGATGGTAACAACACCATCGCATCTTTGGCGATGCTTCTTCAAATGTTACCCTACGGTTTCCCAAGATTCCAATCAAAATTGGTGATCCAATTACATCTTCATGCCCAATCACCTCTCTCATTCTTGAGTATGGGAACTTTGCATTCTTTGTTTGTGAGATTGAGTTGTTGCAAAGATGTTAGTGTTTTGATTGAGTAACCGATCCATCGTCGACCCGGAATTGTTTTGGTTGTTTTGGTTTGTAAGGGTGTAAAAGAATGTTCTTAGTATCCGAGACTCTAAGAGGCTCGAATATCATGTTGAACCTTAGACCTTGATAGATCTTTGTGCACTCGTGGATAGTTAGTAATGTTTATGTAATCACAAACACACTAATAGAAAGTCTCTATTACTTGTATTCTAAAGAGGAAATCAAACACAAGTAAGAACACATATTACTAAGAATACTTTGATCCTCTATGGATCTTTGAATAAAACTAAAACTTGTTTTTCAAACTCGTACATCATACATACTAATGTGTCCTTATAGACAAGGAACCCTAAACCATTTCTACAAAGCGTATATTCTTAAACTAAAGAGAGATATGCATTATCCTTTCCTAATAAGCATGCATATCCTAACAACTATAAAATATTGGAATATCTATA
>OU343216.1:35907975-35954398 GCA_910596185.1 Chrysanthemum makinoi | reverse complement strand
TGTAATCGTCATCCTCTTTTTTTATACTCTCAAACCAAGCTTAAACTTATTGTGCAAACGTTTTTGTAGAATGCTAACACTACTTATATCAATAATCTATGTAAGTCGAGACTTAACTTTTTACTCCCGCAATTTATACAATTTAAGTGATTGTGCTCATTTTCAAAAGTTTGACCATTGAAATCGACATTTGTTATGGTTGTTATCCACTTAACTAAAGTACTAACTCACCGGAAACGATGAAAGTCTAAGGATCGAAAGGGGCTCTTCCATGTAGCGGCTTTCTTCTCGGCACATCCCAAAACATAAGTTTTAAGTGACCGGGCTTTTGACACCTCACAGAGAATAGTACCGGAATTAGCGGGAATTCGATTCCAAAGATTTACGAAGCTACCGTTAAGTTAAAACTAAACCTAAATGGATTACAACCGACGATAATTTAGAAATTCGAGATTCAAAGGTGAGATCACTCCATGTAGCGACTTTCTTCTCAGCTTGTCCTTTTAAGGAGGCTAGGTTTTCACCCTCGAGAATAGTATCGGAGCTTTCGGGATCTTTGAAATCAAGGATTTCCAAATTACCGTCAAACTTTTAGACAACTTTGACGAATACGAGTTCAACTTCCGATTGAAATTTAAGAAAAAGCAAGTTTCGCACATTTATTCATAAGCAACTTAGTGCTTTTATTCACGCAACTCATATTTTTCAGTTTTCAACTTTTTTTTTTTTTTCACTTTTTTTTTCATCTTTTTTTTTTTTTTTTTTTTTTTTTTTTTTTGACTTTAAACTTTAAACTTGCAACTTTTTGCATCATTCAAGCAACTTTCGATACTTTCATTTTGCAACATTATTCAGATTTTAAGAAAGTATGCTTTCTCAGAAATTTAAATAAAAAGTTGAACTCGAACTCAAAATCAATTTTGCTTAAAAACTTTTTATTGTAACAAGACTATTTGAATGTTCAAAAGTTTGACAATGAGCACGTATTTTAGTCCAATTAGTTAGCTTCTGGGAGAAAAAGCCATAGATTACTTATATAAGCTCTAAAGAGAACCAACTACTCCACGCTTAGCATTTTCATTTGCACAACGCGTAAAACCTTAGCCTAAATGTTAAGAGAGCAGCTAGATCAACACTCTAGCAGAGTCGGGATTCCCCTTGTTCTAGCCTAATCAAGACTAAACTATCATTAACACCGAAGCATCAATGCCTTATTTTTGTGCAGAGCACTTCTTGAAAATGTAAATACTTGACTTAAAGTGATAAAAATTTTAAAATTTTTGGTCAAAACGGGGGTGCTAGGGTACTAGAAGGTACACATGTGATCAAAATTCGCTAGAATTCCCCCCCACACTTAGAATTGAATATTGCCCTCAATATTCAAAGTACCGACCGTAGCCGAAACTATAGAACGGAAAAAGGTAATACTACTAGCCAAGTGTGGAAGCGAAATCTTTTTTCACAAAAAGGATTTTATAAAGATATCCCTAGATAATCGTTAGCAAAAAGATCGGATATTGGGCGGCTGGATTGAAAACAGGCGCATCAATCATCACAATCTACGGGAATCCTGAAAACAGAGAGCAAACACACAACAAGTAAACAACAGTGGGGGTTTCCCCCCACACTTAGTGTTAGAAAATAGAAAGAAGATAGAAACATGGGTGGACACCCATGAAATGCTACTGTTTTTGTTAACCGAGTCGCTAGCTTGACTCGACCCCGAATTCATTGGTTCATGGGGAAGGTTTGGAGATCCGGGACAACCAATTGAGGTATGTCCCCTCCAAAATAATGTTTCAATCTATGGCCGTTCACTTTGAAGTTTGGTCCGTCGGTTTGAGATAACTCGACGGCACCATCAGGAAAAACTTTGGCAACGGTGAACGGCCCAGTCCAACGGGTTTTAAGTTTCCCAGAGAAGATCTTTAATCGAGAATTGAAAAGAAGGACTCGGTCACCAACATTAAAAACGCGGTTCTTGATTTTGGAGTCATGGATCTTCTTTGTCTTCTCTTTGTAGATTAAAGAGTTCTCGTAGGCTTGATCACGAAGTTCATTTAATTCATTGAGTTGAACTTTTCGGTGATCACCCGCGGACTTGAGATCAAAGTTAGCATGCTTCAAGGCCCAATAGGCTTTGTGTTCGAGCTCGATCGGTAGATGACACGCCTTTCCATACACAAGCTTATAAGGAGTACAACCGATGGGTGTTTTGTAAGCGGTACGAAAGGCCCAGAGTGAATCATCTAGCTTATCCGACCAAGAGGCACGGTTTTCGCCTACGGTCCTCTCAAGAATTCTTTTTAGACCACGATTTGAGACTTCCACTTGACCACTAGTTTGTGGGTGATACGCGGTAGCAAGACGGTGAGTGACACCGTACTTAAACATGACTTTTGTGAATTGGTCATTGCAAAAGTGCGTACCGCGATCACTAATGATGGCACGGGGAGTTCCAAAACGAGCAAAGAGAGATTTCAGAAATTTCACAACAACTCGGGCGTCGTTGGTGGGGAGCGCTTTCGCTTCCACCCATTTAGACAAGTAATCGACCGCCACGAGTATATACTTGTTCCCTCGAGATGACGGGAACGGCCCCATGAAGTCGATGCCCCACACGACAAAAATCTCGCACACTTGGATTGCATTTTGAGGCATTTCATCCTTTTGCGAGATTTTGCCGTGACGTTGACAAGCGTCACATGATTTGACTAAGTCATGGGCATCGCGATAGATTGTGGGCCAATAGAAAATGGAGTCAAACACCTTTTTGGCGGTGTAGTTCGGGCCATGATGTCCCCCCGTGGGTCCATTGTGACAAGCTTTGAGAATATCAACGGCTTCTTGGCCGTGAACACACCATCGGATGACTTGATCCGCACAGACTTTGAACAAGTAGGGGTCCTCCCAAAAGTAGTGCTTAACATCTTTGAAGAATTTGTTTTTTTGTTGGGACGACATCCCTTTAACAATGAAGTTTCCCGCATGGTAGTTTGCAAAGTCGGCAAACCATGGGGTACTCGAATCTCCACCTAGAGATACCACATTAAGTGTCTCGAGAGGAAATGTTTCATTGATTTCCTTTTTCTCGAGCACACCTTGGTGAGGATTTTCAAGACGGGATAAGTGATCAGCCGCGAGGTTCTCGGCTCCCTTTTTATCACGAACGATGATATCAAATTCTTGTAGGAGGAGAACCCACCAGAGCAATCTCGGCTTTGCATCTTGCTTTGCAAAGAGATATTTGAGGGCCGAGTGATCCGTATACACTATGCTTTTAGACAAGATCAAGTATGGTCGAAACTTCTCGAAAGCATACACTACGGCTAGTAATTCTTTTTCCGTCGTAGTGTAGTGTGCTTGAGCTTCGGTCAAAGTTTTGCTAGCATAATGTATAAGCTGGAAATGTTTTGCTTTTCGTTGCCCCAAGACCGCACCTAGAGCAAAGTCGCTAGCGTCGCACATGAGCTCGAAAGGTAAGTCCCAATCGGGGGCAACTAGAATAGGAGCTTCCGTAAGTTTCTTCTTTAAGGTTTGGAAAGCTTCAATGCATTATTTGGAGAAGATGAATGGAGTATCTTTTTCAAGAAGACGGGTCATCGGCCGGGCTATTTTCGAGAAATCTTTAATGAATCGACGATAGAAGCCGGCGTGACCTAGAAAACTCCGAACACCCTTAACGGTGGTGGGATGAGGCAATTTGGATATGACATCAACTTTAGCCTTATCAACCTCAATCCCGCTTTTAGAGATCTTATGGCCGAGGACTATGCCCTCTTTGACCATGAAATGACTTTTCTCCCAATTTAGACAAAGATTTGTGTCTTCACAACGTTTAAGCATCTTGTCCAAATGGGAGAGACATGATTTGAAAGAATCCCCAAAGACCGAAAAATCATCCATAAAGACCTCCATAGTTTCCTCGATCAGGTCATGGAAAATGGCCATCATACCCCTTTGGAATGTACCGGGAGCGTTGCATAACCCAAAAGGCATGCGCCGGTACGCGAACGTTCCATAAGGGCACGTGAAGGTGGTCTTTTCTTGGTCTTGTGGATCTATGGGTATTTGGAAGTAACCCGAGAAACCATCGAGAAAACAATAGTATTCGTTTCCCGCTAATCTCTCAAGCATTTGGTCCATGAAGGGTAAGGGAAAGTGGTCTTTACGGGTGGCTTCATTTAACTTTCGGTAGTCAATGCAAACACGCCATCCCGTAACCAATCGAGTAGGAATTAACTCGTTTTCATCATTTTCTATAACGGTGATGCCACCCTTTTTGGGCACAAAATGAACGGGGATCACCCAAGGACTATCCGAGATAGGGTAAATCAATCCGGCATCAAGAAGTTTAAGAACCTCTTGTTTGATAACCTCGTGGATTTTAGGATTCACTCTTCTTTGATGTTGAACCGCCGGTTTGAAGTCATCCTCCATTAGAATCTTGTGTGTACAAAATTTCGGGTTAATACCCCTAATGTCGGAAAGTTTCCAAGCAATGGCTCGCTTGTGTGACTTCAAAACCGTAATGAGAGCGGCTTTTTCCTCCTCACTCAAATCTTTAGCAATTATGACGGGTAATTTATCGTCACCCTCCAAAAATGCGTATTCGAGGTGAGGTGGTAAGTCCTTAAGTTCGACCTCCGGAGGATCATTAGAATTTTCAATGTTCTTGATTTCCTCAATATGAAGTTCTTGAGGAGGGAGTGATGATGATGGGTCATCATTAAGCAACTTCTCAAGGAGAAGAATGTCTACCTCGAGATCAATATCGGCGTAATCAATTTCCGGTGAAACCGATTCACTCATTAAGTAAGCTTCAATCTCTTCCAAGATAAAGTCACCTCCCTCAAAAGGAGTGAGGGGAGGGGAAGAGAGAGCAACGATGGGATCAACCGAAGTGGGATTGCCACTCGAGAATCCAAGAGTTTCTTGAGAATACTCCTCCGATACAATGTCAATGACATCAATTTTGTTGACGGACGTATCGTCATAAACGGGGGAGTATCTCGTAACTTGATCAAGATTAAAAGTTACGGCTTCCTTGTTTACCCTCAAAGTAATTTCCCCTTCATCTACATCGATCAATGCACGACCCGTTTTTAAGAAGCACCTCCCAAGGATGAGGGGTACTCGGGGATCGGCATCAAACTCGACGACAACAAAGTCGGTGGGGAAATAAAATTTTCCTACTCTCACACAAACATCCTCGGCTATACCTAACGGACGAGAACTTGTACGGTCCGCAAGCTCGAGGATCATACATGTAGGAGTAAGAGGAGGTAATGAAAGCTTTTTCCACATAGAGTGTGGCATTAAGTTAATGCTCGCGCCAAGATCGGCCAAAGCGGAGCATTGAACTATCCCTTGAAAATCACACGGGATTAGGAATTTTCTGGGGTCTCCTAACTTTTCGGGAAGTTTTTAAGGATAACCGCCGAACAATTCTCGTTCAAGGAAGTTTTAGCCAACTCGGAAAATTTTTCTTTGTTGCCCAACAAGCTTTTGATCGTCGGAGCAAACTTGGGCATTAGAAGGAGAGCGTCCGCAAAACTAATCTCGAAGTGCAAATCTTGAAAGATTTGGATAAGCTTCTCCATTTGTTGATTAGATTTGTCACGGAGCTTTTGGTCATTAAGCCTTGAAGGATAAGGAATTGAAGGCTTAGGATTAGTCCTCGAACATCGGGTTTGAATGGAAATTTGGACTACCGGAGGTTGAACGTGTGCGGTACTTTGTGGGCTTGTAGAATGCACCTTGTCCTTTGTCACCTCGGTTTCTTGTGCTACCTCCCCCACCGGAGAGGGTGTAGGCATCGAAGGTCCATCATATGTCTTACCACTTTGGGTGGCAATAGCATTCAACTCTCCCTTCGGATTTGGAATCGTATTAGCCGGAAGGGTTTTAGAAGTTGAAGCTTGATTCATTTGACACATGATACTATTGAACATATTTTCAATTTTGTTTTGATTTTGATCAATTTTGTTGTTTGTTTTGTTCAATTCATTTTTAACTCATTACCTTGTTTTGACATTGAAGTTTGGAAATCATTTCTCAAAGTAGTGATTTGGTTTTGCAAACCCCTAATTGTAACCTCATTAGACTTAATGTAGTTGGAAAGTTCAATAGAGGGGCCAACCGGGGTTGGTAATTAGGAGCTTGATAACCATGATTGAGATTAACCCCTTGGGGAGGGTATTGGTTCATCGGGGCTTGATATGGAACATTTTGCCCTTTCACTTGATTTTGATTGAACCTATTTTGATTGTTAGGTTGAGGAAAACCGGGTGGTCCTTGATTGTTAGCACGATAGCTCGGGTCAACTTGAGGACGGTATTGATTACCTCCTTGATTGTAAGGCCCGGCTACGGCATTTGCTTCAAAATGATTACCATCCGTAGCGGTACAATTGTAGTAAGCATGAGGCCCACCACAAGTAGTACAAGTAGTTGCCACCGCTTTGACTTGAGCGGGTGGATTTGGAGATGGAGAAGAAAGAGATTTTGAGAGAACCAATGCTTGGATAGCATCGGTAAGCTTGTCAATCTTAGCATCCGTGCTAGAGACATTTTCCGAAAAAGGTGAAGCACTCACTCGGGAAGCAATCGGTTTGCTTCGTGAGGTGCGGACTTTAGACTTGTTCTCAATAATGGACAACACATCTTCGTAGAGTGTCAAGAGATTACCACCGGCGCGCATTGAGAGAGTCTTGATCGTTTTCTTTCAAACCATTGTAGAAAGTATCGAGTTGATGTAACTCGGAAAAGCCATGGTGAGGACATTGACGAAGTAAGTCCTTGAAACGATCCCAAGCTTCACTAAATGATTCATCAAATTTTTGTGTAAACTTTGTGATTTCATTTTTTAAGTGTGTTGTCTTTTGTGGTGGGAAGAATTCGTTAGTGAATTTTGAAACTAAATCTTCCCATGTGGTGATTGATTGAGGGGGTTGTTTCTCGAGCCAAATCCGGGCGGCCCCCTCAAGTGAAAACGGGAAAAGAAGTAGTTTGATGGCTTCTTCCGGCACGTTTCGGTATTTGATTGTAGACGTGAGCTTGTTAAACCGTCGGATATGAGAGTGAGGATCGTCTCTCTCAAATCCGTAAAATTGGCTTGACGATACCAAGTTAATCAATCCGTATTTGAGCTCAAAATTGCTCGCAACGATTGGTGGAACGACGATAGCTTCTCCATAACCCTCGGTGGGTGCTTGGAGTTGTTCCAACATAGAACGGTTATCCTCCGCCATTTTGGGAATGGGGTCGGGATTAGTACGAATCTCGGGTTCGACTATTGCCGGGGGACGTCTATTTCGTCTTCGAGGAATTGTGGCGAGTTCAAGAAGGGGACTAGAAGAATTAGAAGAACGAGTGCGCATGCACTACCAAAAACACTTTCAATTAAAACAAGACCGAGGCAAAACACAGTGAACTTAAACCAATAATCCCACGTGAAATGATCACTTTTATAAGTAAAACGCACAAAGGAGCGGAGAGACTTAGTAGGTCAGCGCGAAGCTTATTAAAACCCGTCTCTTTTCAGCCGCAATTTAATGTCAGGCCGTCCTTATACCCCTCGACGCTTTGTTAAACCGATAGAAGTAAACCAAATCACGAGCGACACAAAGGCAAGTTTTGAATCTTTGGTTCGGGAACTTATAATGATAACACTCAAGTTGAGAAGTGTTATATTGATTGTGTCTTCTATTTTATTTAAAACAAAAGGGAAAATCTTTTTGTATTTTTATCTTTTATATATATATAAAAAGGAAAATATTTTTTTGTTTTTTAATTTTTTCAAAAAGCAATAACTTCACGAGGAAGGTTCTTCAAGTCACTAATCGTCAAACCGTAACGATATTGTCGCAACACAACCTCCCCGGCAGCGGCGCCAAAATTTGATTCGTTAAAGAAAGTATATCAAATATACGATATACGCGAGAATCAACAAATCAACCTTTTAGGAAAAGGGTTAACGTGCCAAAACCCACGAACGTGATATAAGTGATACCGGGCAAGTGATTACCCGGGTCGTGTCCCAACGAGGTGTGAATTGAGTATGTCGTTTGAGGTTTGTTATTAAAATGCTTGAATTGTTCGAGATTTTTTTGTTTTTAATTATGTTTTCTACGAATTAATTAACGAGAAAGTAATTAAGGCAAGGGGAACAAAGTAAATGATAAATTAACTACTACTAAGCATATGAAACAATAAAATGAAGCTAAATTAAGTCCTAGAGTGCTAAAATGCAAAAACGTGAAAACCCGGGCTAATCCCGAGCCTCAAAAAGTGAAAATAATGCAATTTAAGGCCTACGGATGTGAAACTAATTTTCCTACGTTCTAAACTACTAAAAATAATTTTAGGAAAAAGCCGGGTATTTTTTCGACTTTTAAATTATTTATTATGAATTAAAAACTAATTTAATCTAATTTAATTATAAAAAATACTAAACTATTTGGGAAAAATCTGAAAATTTCACAGAAAATACTTTTAACCTAACTGATTTTGGGAAAAATGAAAAAGTGTGGTACTACGTTTGGAAATAAGCAGATAAAAGGTGAAATAAGCTAGTAAGCTAAAACTGAAAAATGTATATAAGAGATTAATTGTGCAAGTTTCTACCAGTCAAAGACCCAAGGGCAGTTGGTAACGTGTGGTGTGTTGTGTGTGTGAAGCAAGAGACCCAGGTTCGAACTTGGTGCTTGGCACCTTTTTGTAATTATTTTTTTTTTGGATTTTTCTTTTGAAACTTAAAGGTGCAATGAAAATAAGCTATTTTAATGAAAACCAACTTTTCAAAAAGCTAGCAATAAGCAGTTCAGATTGCTTATTGTTTTCAGTTTGAGACAGTTAAGCAAAGGGAACACAAAACTTTTTTTTTTTTTTTTTAACAAACTAGAAGCTACAAGAAGCAATTAATAAGCAAATTAAGGGAAGATAAGCTATCTTATATCTAAAATAAGCAAAAGAGATTAGTCAAAAGGGGAGGAATAAGAAGTTTTAGGGAAATCCTAAGCTAAGATGGAACCTAGAGCATACAAGAGTAAAAAGCTATCAATTGACTAATTAAGCTATAATAAGCACCAATAAGCAAACATTAAGCAAGTAACTAACAATCTTTATCTACTCTATCTAATAATACCATAAAACACTTAAATAAGCTAATGGGAAACAGAATAAGCTCGTAAAAAGGTACTCCTATAGTTACTGATCGCATCCTATAACAGCTAGAAAGGGGGCTTTTAAGGCTTAATTAAGCTAACAAGCAGCTAGAATAAAAATTCACAAAAATGTGCATAAGCTAGTTAACCAACTCAAGATTCTACATACCAAATTTTAGATAATAAGGCTTAATAATGAGTAAATTAAAAATCAAAACTAAAAGGGAAGTGGGGACACTAGGTCAGCAAATTAAACCGATATGGTAGAGACAGATTTTTAATGTAAGTTAAAACTAAGCTAAACTATCCTAAGTGCAAAATAAACTAAAGCTATATCTAGGTGGGTATGTGAAGAGGTAATAAAAGCAGTTTTGGAAAAGTTTTTGCTTAAAAATAAGCCAGTAAAAGAAAGTCGCAAACATCAGCTTAGCTGCTGTTTTAGTTGTGTAGAGAATTGTTGAGACCAAAAGTTTTATAAAGCAAATCTTTGCCAAACTTTGTTAAACCAATTTCAAGCTTTTAAAACTAACTTGGAGCCTTAAACAGAGTTTGACTTGAAAGTCAAACGGGTACAAACAACTTTTGTTCTTAAAATAAGCTTAAACCAAACACCCCTGAATGGGTGGAACGCATTTTCAAGCAAACTGATTTTTTAGAAAACAGACTTGAATTTTTTCACTTATAAAAACTGATAGCAACTTAAAATAGAACTTAAGACTGATAATGAGAATATTAAGCTAATAAGAACTAAAGTGCTTATTAGTAAAATAAGCAGTAAAGTAAAATTGATAAGAAAGAAAAATTTTCATTAACTAAAAAGACAAAATACAACTTAAAAACAGAAAACTTAAATTTAAAAACTACTAAAACCTACTGCCTTATCAAATGGCTACAAGGTTCTATTTATACTAGCAGCTTAGGTCTTGGAGTCTTGAGCTTGTGTTTGTTTTGTGAGACAGAAGTGGTCTTGGTACTTTTGTGTTTCTTTGGTTCAATCCGAGCCATCCAAATGATCTTGGGCACCAAGGGTTTAATCTTAGTCGTCCCTTTTGAGAGATCCAATAGGGTGTTTGAGGATTGCCAACATGGCATCTCACCCATGTGGGTGTGGGGGAGGGTTGCTTGGGAATCAGTGGGGGTTGAGAGTGATGTGAGGAAGAAGACAAGGGTGAGGGTGTAAGGTTTTGGCGGGCGAAAATGGGTTTGGGTATTCTGGGTTTGCTGTTTTGGGTAATAAAGAGGGAAGAAGGTTAAGTAAAGGGGGAAGGGTCAATTGGTTATAAAGAGGGGGTTCAAAGGGAGTTAAATGAAGGGGTTCAAAGGGAGTTAAATGAAGGGGTTCAAAGGGTAGAAGGTTTTAAAAAGGGTTTAAATAAAACTTTGTATTTTTTTATTTTTTTTATTTTTTTTTTTTTGGAAAGAAAATACTTTTAATAAAATTGGTTTAAAAAATAATTGTTGTAAAATAAAAATGAGGTTTTAAAAAAAAGTAGTTTTGGATTTTGCAAAAAGGGTAAAATGGTAATTTTGGATTTAGGGTTAGGTTTTCCGTCTGATTCCCAAGCTCACTCCTAAATATGTATCCCGGGCTCTGAAAATATAGAAAATCATCTTCCAGCTCCGTCTGCAAAGCACGCTTTCCAATCCGAGCTCAATTCTGTCCGTTTTTGCCCTGTTTTCGATCCTTTGTACCTGAAATACATAAAAACACAGTCCAAGGATATCTGCCGTATATTTGGTTATATATCAGTGTTTTTAGACGTTTTTGTGGGCTTAGATGGGTAAAAATGATGAGTGAATAAGCACTCATCAGAGGTCCTAGGTTTGAGTTAGATATAAGTTTTGGTGATATCTAGAGTCGATACACTTGAAGGTTGTAAACCCCAATACTATTCAGAGTATTCGTGTATTAACAACATATCGAGGTGTTTAGTGAGATTAACTGTTCGTTAATTGTTATTCTTCTTAAGGTGAAGCACCAGATTCCGCATAGTGTTTAATAGGTTGTGTTCGTTTAGTCAGCTTCTATAGTAGATCCTTCGCTAAACTGGGATCAAAAACATATTTTTATGTCAATGGACGAAACAAATTTAAAGACCACCACTTATTCTAAAAACATCAACATCTTCACTTGGACAGAAGCACATAACGACATCAGGTTATCAGATGTGTAGAGTTACATTCGTTTGAGTGGATTATTTTGAGCTCTTTGCGACATATGTAAATGTAAAAAAAAATGCTACACTGCTTTTATGCTCAATTACTTAAATTAAATATCTTGAGTTAATAAATGAATTGGTTGTATACTAACAACTACTAGTCGTTTACCACTGCTTGTAGTAAACTTACAACTGCTAGTTAATTTCTACTAGTGTTGAATGTTAAACCTGTTTTTTTGGAAGTGTGCATTGTCCCTAGTTGGTAGTTATTAGTAGCTTGTAGAATACGAAATGTACATCTAGAAGGAGTCGTGGGTTTATAAAAGTAGTCCGTAGGGAAAACAGGTTGCCCTAAGTACAAAAGTTAGTTGCCAAATTTATTTTGGGTAACAACTGCTTGTTGCCCAGATTAAATAAACATGGATAATGGGTTGACAGAATAGATGAAATAGTAAATACGTTGACATACAACGTTTGATACAGACAACCAACTACATATTACGATTACTACATGGTTACAACTTTAATTGTTACATATTATATAACCACTTGATTGATAACATTCAGCGACTACGAAAAATCTAAACAGTCCAATGCTTCCTTCCCACACAAACAGCGTACTAAAACCACAAACCTTCATTCCCATTTAGCCTGATCCGTAACTTCAGCCGAACAAACCTGTTGAAAATGGCATTGATGTAGTAGTAAATATACCAAATATACGTGATACGCGCGAGAATCAACAAATCAACCTTTTAGGAAAAGGGTTAACGTGCCAAAACTCGCGAATACTCGATAAGTGATACCGGGCAAGTGATTACCCGGGTCGTGTCCCAACGAGGTGTGAATTAAGGATGTCGTTTGAGGTTTGTTATTAAAATGCTTGAATTGTTCGAGATTTGATTGTTTTTAATTACGTTTTCTACGAATTAATTAACGGGAAAGTAATTAAGGCAAGGGAAACCTAATAAATGACAAACTAACTACTACTAAGCATACGGAACAATAAAACTAAGCTAAATTAAGTCCTAGGGTGCTACAATGCAAAAACGCGAAAACCCGGGCTAATCCCGAGCTCCAAAAGTGAGAATAATGCAAATTAAGGCCTACGGGTGCGAAACTAATTTTCCTACGCTCTAAACGACTAAAAATAATTTTAGAAAAAAGCCGGGTATTTTTTTCGACTTTTAAATTATTTATTACGAATTAAAATCTAATTTAATCTAATTTAATTTTAAAAAATACTAAACTATTTTGGAAAAATCTAAGGAAATTACAGAAAATACTTTGGATATTACTGAATCTAAGAAAATTTTAAAAACCACCAACTGCTTTTTGGAATAAGCAATTAAAAAGCTACAAAAGCTGATGAGTGTTAAACTGAGTTTGTATTTAAAAGACAAGTAGTGCATAAATTGAACGAACAAAGACCCTAGGGCAGTTGGTGATGAGTGTGCGTGGTGAGCTGGGTGGCCAGAGATCAAATCCCAGCAAGAGCATTTTTTGTAAACATTTTTTTTTTCGAATTTTTTCTTTTGAAACTTAAAGTTGGACTAGAAATAAGCAATTTTTTCTAAAAACTTGATTTGTGAAAAGCAAAGAATAAGCAGATACAACTGCTTATTCCTCAACAGTTAACAAATATCAAACCAACACCCCCTTAGGCAGATTCTTTAGAGCTAAAAAAAATAATGATGAAGCAAATTTTGAAAGAGAAATAAGCCAATCAAGCATGAGCATACAAACTAGATATATTAATAAGCTAGAATAAAAAATGGATTAGCATTAGAAGGAAATAAGCAGTTGGGAATTTAAACTAATCTAGGGGATCCTTAACTAACAAATGGGAAAATAAGCTAATAAGCTACAACTAAGAACTATTAATCACTAAATAAGCTAAAGGCTAAGTAGTCCTAATCTAGTATATCTAACAAGTCCCCTAAATGCCTAAATAAGCTAACTAATAAGCTGAAACAATGATTACACAGGGCTGCTGACGTGGACTTGAAAACAGGCCTGAAGGGGCTTGTTTAAGGGCAAAATAAGCTACCTAAAGGCTCATGTAAAAATTCATAAAAATAGGAAATAGCTACACTACCTACCCTAGATTAAGCATACCAAATTTCAGAATCTAAGGTTAAGTATTAAGCAAAAGAAAAATCAAAAAGATAAGCCCCTTAGGCTATGAAGCTGCTGAAACAGTTTGCTGAACTGGTAATGGGACAGCTTTTTCGAGGCAATTAAGCTAAACTAAAGCTAACCTAAGGGCAAATAAGTTAAAGGCATAATGAGGTGGGTATGTAGAGATGTAAGAAAAGTAGTTTTGAAACTTAAACTGGGAAGTTTTTTTTTTTTTTTTTTTTTTGATTAAAACATACTTGACAACTAAAGTGAGCTAAGAAAACAGTTTTGATAATAAAATAAATAGACTTTTAATTAAGCTCTTAAGTGCTTAATGTGACAGAAACTGCAATATGTAAAACTGAAACAGAAATTTAAAAAAAAAACTTTCATTAATTTAAAAGGCAATTACAATACTGAAATTGAAAAGAAAACTTATAAACTAAATTTTTAACTAAAAACCCTACTGCCTTTGAAAGGCTTACAAAGCTACTATTTATACTACTAGGAATGGTCTTCAAGGCTTCTTGTGTGTTTCTTTAGTGAGAGAAAAGAGCTTGTATGAAGCACTTGTGCTTCTTTGGATCAATCTGAGCCATCCAAATGATCTTGGGCACCAAGGTGAGCATCTGAGCCGTCCACTTTAAGAGCTCCAATGGGAGTTTATGGGATTGCCAACATGGCATTTGACCATGTGGGTGTGGGGGAGACCTGAGTGTGGGAATCAGTGGGTTGAGAGAGACTTGTGGGGAAGAAGACAAGGATGTGGGGTTTAGGGTTTTGGCGGGTAAAAATTGGGATGGGTGAGTTTTATGTCTGGGTTAGGACTTCTGGTTTGGGAAAGAAGGTCACAAAAAAATGAAAGGGTTAGGATGGAGGGGTTCAATGGTTATAAACAAGGGGGTTCAATGGTATTAAAAGGTTTTTAACTTTTGTATATATATATATATATATACATTTTTTTTTTGAAAGAAAATACTTTTAATAAAATTGGTTTTAAAAAATAATTGTTGTAAAATAAAAATGAGGTTTTAAAAAGAGTAGTTTTGGATTTTGCAAAAAGGGTAAAAAGGTAATTTTGGGTTCGGGTAGAAGGGTAAAATGGTGATTTGGGTTTTAGGGTTAGGTTTTCCATCTGATTCCCCAAGCTCACTCCCAAATGTGTATCCCGGGCTCTGAAAATGTAGAAAATCCGCTTCCGGCTCCATCTGCAAAGCACGTTTTCCAATCCGAGCTCATTTCTGTCCGTTTTTGCCCTGTTTTCGATCCTTTGTACCTGAAACACATAAAAACACACTCCAAGGATATCTGTAGAATAATTGGTAATATTTCCGTGTTTTTAGACGTTTTTGTGGTCTTAGATGGGTAAAAATGATGAGTGAATAAGCACTCATCAAATCCCCCACACTATCAATTGCTAGTCCCTAGCAATCCGATCATATGAAGTAATGAAAGGATCAAAAATACCAAGAATACCCCGTTTCGACTTCTTATTCAACTACGAGAAATTTAAACTTGAACATAAATAAATAACATGCTTGATTCACAAAACATGGCATCATAGAACGGGATTCACGCAAAATGGGTGTCTCCAGGGAATTGTAATCGTCATCCTCTTTTTGATACTCTCAAACCAAGCTTAAACTTATTGTGCAAACGTTTTTGTAAAATGCTAACACTACTTATATCAATAAACTATGTAAGTCGAGACTTAACTTTTTACTCCCGCAATTTATAAAATTTAAGTTCGTGTGCTCATTTTCAGAAGTTTGACCATTAAAATCGACATTTGTTATGGTTGTTATCCACTTAACTAAAGTACTAACTCACCGGAAACGATGAAAGTCTAAGGATCGAAAGGGCCTTTTCCATGTAGCGGCTTTCTTCTCGGTACATCCCAAAACATAAGTTTTAAGTGACCGGGCTTTTGACACCTCACAGAGAATAGTACCGGAATTAGCGGGAATTCGATTCCAAAGATTTACGAAGCTACCGTTAAGTTAAAACTAAACCTAAATGGATTACAACCGACGATAATTTAGAAATTCGAGATTCAAAGGTGAGATCACTCCATGTTGCGACTTTCTTCTCAGCTTGTCCTTTTAAGGAGGCTAGGTTTTCACCCTTGAGAATAGTATCGGAGCTTTCGGGGTCTTTGAAATCAAGGATTTCCAAATTACCGTCAAACTTTTAGACAACTTTGACGAATACGAGTTCAACTTCCGATTTAAATTTAAGAAAAAGCAAGTTTCGCACATTTATTCATAAGCAACATAATGCTTTTATTCACGCAACTCATATTTTTCTTTTCTTTTCTTTTCTTTTTTTTTCATTTTTCAACTTTTTTCACTTTTTTTCTTTTTCACTTTTTTTTTTTTTTTTTTCATTTTGACTTTGAACTTTAAACTTGCAACTTTTGCATCATTCAAGCACTTTTACGATACTCTCATTTTGCAACATTATTCAGATTTTAAGAAAGTATGCTTTCTCGGAAATTTAAATAAAAAGTTGAACTCGAACTCTATATCAATTTTGCTTAAAAACTTTTTATTGTAACAAGACAATTTTGAATGTTCAAAAGTTTGACAACGAGCACGTATTTAGGTCCAATTAGTTAGCTTCTGGGAGAAAAAGCCATAGATTACTTATATAAGCTCTAAAGAGAACCAACTACTCCACGCTTAGCATTTTCATTTGCACAACGCGTAAAACCTTAGCCTAATGTTAAGAGAGCAGCTAGATCAACACTCTAGCAGAGTCGGGATTCCCCTTGTTCTAGCCGAATCAAGACTAAACTACCATTAATGCCGAAGCATTAACGCTTTATTTTTGTGCCAAGCACTTCTTGTAAATGTAAATACTTGAATTAAAACGATAAAAATTTTAAAAATTTGGTCAAAACGGGGGTGCTAGGGTACTAGAAGGTACACATGTGATCAAAATTCACTAGAATTCCCCCCCACACATAGAATTGAATATTGCCCTCAATATTCAAAGTACCGGCCGTAGCCGAAACTATAGAACGGAAAAAGGTAATACTACGAGCCAAGTGTGGAAACAAAATCTTTTTTCACAAAAAGGATTAATAAAGATATCCCTAGATAATCGTTTAGCAAAAAGATCGGATATTGGGCGGCTGAATCGAAAACAGGCGCATCAATCATCACGATCTACGGGAATCCTGAAAACAGAGAGCAAACACGCAACAAGCAAACAATAGTGGGGGTTTCCCCCCACACTTAGTGTTAGAAAGTAGAAAGAAGATAGAAACATGGGTGGACACCCATGAAATGCTACTGTTTTTGTTAATCGAGTCGCTAGCTTGACTCGACCCCGAATTCATTGGTCCATGGGGGAGCAAGTGGAAGAGAAGATCTCCATCGGACTTTCATTCAAATGGTTTGGGTAAATATTGAATGTGCTGAAAGTTCCACTCCGATGAGATATACCCGGCTCAAAAGAATGATGAATGGAGATGTCGGGGTCGAAAATGAAATCCTCATTTCCGAATGAGGTAGCACGGGTGGGTTGGGTGGGAAAAATAATAGGCACGAGAACATAGTGTTCAAAATCTTTGCCCACCGCCTTAGAGATACAAGTACCCGTATTGGGTTCAAAACCAAAGATGAATCCATCATCCGGCGGTTTAGCGGGAAGACGAGGGAATGATGGATCATCAAGAAGCACAGTCTTAGTCACAAATATCTCCATAGAGAAGAGGATTTCATGGTTAGGTTGAAGAGTTTGAAACATCACATCGGGTAAAGTACCCATTTCAGAAATTTGAGTTCTCTTAGAGTGAACTCCCTTGGAAGGTATAATACCGGGTTTGAACACTTTATCCTCGGAGAGGCATGAATCGAAAGTGTCAACCACGGTAAAATCCTCAAGAGAAGGGGAGTCAGTCTCGGTTAAAAAAGAATGAAGAACATCTTGATCAACAAGTTCATCAATTGAAACTTTCAAGTTCTTCTCTTTCTTGGGAAAGAATGGATCATCAAAATTTTCCAAAGGATCATCGTTTAAATTTTCATTCTTAGACGGAATCGATTTCGTGAGAGAAAGTTTATTGGAGAACTCCTTATCAATTGAAGGATCAAGTGACGGATCTCCATACAACAAATACTCAAGTTCACGTAAGTCGGCTTCAAAGTCAAAGACTTCATTGTCAATTCCCGGTGGGAGAGGACCAAGGCGAGCGAGTTCATCGGCGAACTCCTCGAGAAGTAAATCAATAGCTGAATCCTCGGGCTCGGGCTTCGAAGGATTTTTGGTCAAAAGCTCAACTTCTTTAATTTCAATTTCTTCCGGAGGGAGTGGAGACAACGGTCTTCATTTTCACTAAGTAATTGTTCAAGACGAACACGGTCTCCCTCCGGTCGATTCATCGTCATCAATTCCTGACGGGAAATAATAAGCTTCGATCTCTTCCAAATTCAAGTTACTTCCCTCAAACGGAGTGAAGGAAGGGGAAGAGTCAGAAATAATGGAGTCAGAAGTGGGAGTGGGATTGCCACTCGAAGAAGGTTCAACAAGATCAATTCGATTAACCGAAAGCGGAGGTGGGACAAGTGGTGTGCTCTTAGAGCTAGCAATTTCCACCACTTACGTTATGGTCTCCGGTTTCTTGGTAATCGTTTTAAGCTCAACACGTTTACTCGAAGATCTCTTAACCGTAAATCGTGAAAGACTTTGATCAATCCTAGATGGAGAATTTTGGATAACCGTAGGTTGGACGTTTTCGGTACTTCCGTTATTAGTAGGAAGCACCGGGTCCTTTGTCACCTTGGTTTCACGGCTTTCAACTTTATCAATACCACAAATGGTAGGCATAGATTTCAAATCTTGGTTAACATTGAAAGTTACGGCTTCTTTGTTTACCCTCAAAGTGATTTCCCCTTCATCAACATCGATCAATGCACGACCCGTTTTTAAGAAGCACCTCCCAAGGATGAGGGGCACTCGGGGATCGGCATCGAAGTCGACGACAACAAAGTCGGCGAGAAAATGAAATTTTCCTACTTTCACACAGACATCCTCGGTTATACCTAACGGACGAGAATTTGTACGGTCGGCAAGCTCGAGGATCATACATGTAGGTGTGAGTGGGGGTAACGAAAGCTTTTTCCACATGGAGTGTGGCATCAAGTTAATGCTGGCGCCCAGATCGGCCAAAGCGGAGCATTGAACTAGTCCTTGAAAATCACACGGGATGAGGAACTTTCCGGGGTCTCCTAACTTTTCGGGAAGTTTTTAAGGATAACCGCCGAACAATTCTCGTTCAAGGAAGTTTTAGCCAACTCGGAAATTTTTTCTTTGTTGCTTAACAAGCTTTTGATCGTAGGACCAAACTTGGGCATTAGAAGGAGAGCCTCCGCGAAACTAATCTCGAGGTGCGTATCTTGAAAGATTTGGATAAGCTTTTCCATTTGTTGATTAGTTTTGTCGCGGGCCTTTTGATCATTAAGCCTTGAAGGATAAGGAATTGAAGGCTTAATCTTCGGAACATCGGGCTCCGGAATGGGGATGTGGACTACCGGAGGTTGGACGTGTGCGGTACTTTGTGGGCTTGTAGAATGCACCTTGTCCGTTGTCACCTCGGTTTCTCGCTCTACTTCCTCACCGGAGAGGGTGTAGGCATCGAGGGTCCATCATATGACTTACCACTTCGGGTGGCAATAGCATTCAACTCTCCCTTTGGGTTAGGAATTGTATTACTTGGAAGAGAACCGGAACCCGAGGGTTGAGAATAAGAAGTAGATGGTTGATTGGCTTGAAAGAAACTAGCCATCATATTCCTCATTTCAGTCATCTGTTTGTTACTTGTAGCTTCAATTTCCTTTTTGAAATCCGTCCTCATGCCGTTAATTTGAGTTTGCAAACATTTAATGGTGTAATCAGAATTCTTCATGTAAGTTAGAAACTCGTTCGGAGCAACTTGAGGAGGTGCTTGATAAGGTTGTTGAGGAGGAGGTGCTTGATATTTATGTTGAGGAGGAGGTGGTTGTTGGTAAACTTGAGGTGGAGGAGCTTGGTATTGTTGATTACCATGATTAACATTAGCTCCTCGGTTCTGATTAACATTGTGGTTACCATTGAAACGGTTTTGATTTTGGTTTTGGTGTTGAGGTTGGTTGAAACCTGGAGGTCCGAGATAATTGTTTGAGCGGTAGCTAAGAAGATTTCGATCTCCTTGCGGTTGATTGTAGTTTCCCGTAGCAGCATAAACATTCTCATGTGCGTAGCCACCGACGGCTGGGCACTCGGAATAAGAATGTGGACCTCCGCAAGTCTCACAAGTCGGTTGAACCGCTTTCACTTGTTGATGTTGATTCTGATTATTCATCCGAGTAATCCGTAAGATATCGTCGATCTTTTTGTTCATGGCGGCTATTTCGAGAGAAGAAGACGTATTTTCTCGAGATGATTCACCCCTTTCGGCGGTAGAATCCCAATAATTGTGATGGGCGGTCATGTTCTCAATAAGATCGTAGCATTCCTCGGGACGTTTTTTCATGAAAGTTCCACGGCGAGCAAAGATTGATTGTGTCACGGTGTCTCAATGTCAAACCATTATAAAACGTATCTATTTGAGTGACAAGCAACATGTTATGATTCGGACATCGATCAATTGCAAGCTTATAACGTTCCCATGCTTCAAACAAAGATTCGTCGGGATATTGTCGAAATTACGATA
Organism: Chrysanthemum makinoi; assembly: GCA_910596185.1. Classification (NCBI taxonomy): domain Eukaryota; kingdom Viridiplantae; phylum Streptophyta; class Magnoliopsida; order Asterales; family Asteraceae; genus Chrysanthemum; species Chrysanthemum makinoi. The sequence goes on along the minus strand of OU343216.1, from coordinate 35,934,255 downwards.
TCGTTTCAACCGTCACCATCGACGGTGGAAAATACTTTGCCGAAACTTCAAACCATTTCCTCGAAGGTATGAATCGAATTCTTCGGGAGTCGATCAAACCAAGAAGTAGCATGATGAGTCAAAGAGTATGGGAAGAGATAGAGACGAAGGGCGTCATTGGAGACCCCGTTTTGTTTCATACTCGAGTAGCGGTCGAATTTATCAAGATGCTTGTTAGCATCTTCATTTGGTAAACCATGAAATTGACAACTGTTTTTTACTTGTTCTATCATATGATGTTTCAAGCTAAAATCGGTAGCTTGAATATTAGTCGGTGCAATGGGTCCTCCCCTCCCGTACATTGTAGGTTGACAAAGCTCCTCCATCGTTCGGAGATCGGGGGCCACATTTTGATTAACGGGAGGAGGATCGGGACCGGGGTTTGGTGGTACGTTGGCACCAGCCATAGTACGTAACTCGGGTACGTTCTGATTCTGATTCTGAAGTCGTCTTGATTGAGAGCGAGTGCGCATGCACTTTAAAACCAAGGCAATTAAATGAGAACGGTATTCGAAAACAACAGTGAACTTAAACCAATAATCCCAAGTGAATAAATCACTTCTATAAGACAAACGCACAAGCGAGCGGAGAAGCTTTTAGGTCAGCGCGAAGCTTATTAAAAACCCGCTTCTTTTCCGCCGCAATTTAATGTCAGGCCGTCCTTATACCCACCACACAGTTTGTTTATCGAATATTAATAAATCGACTCACAAGCGACACAAAGGCAAGTTTTAAATCTTTGGTTCGGGAACTTACTAATGATAACACCTCCGTTGAGAATGTTATATAATTGTGTCTTCTATTTTATTTAAAATAAAAGGGAAAATCTTTTTGTATTTTTATCTTTATATATATATACAAAAAAAAAGGAAAATATTTTTGTGTTTTTTAATTTTTCAAAAATCAATAACTTCACGAGGAAGTTTCTTCAAGTCACTAATCGTCAAACCTTAACGATATTGTCGCAACACAACCTCCCCGGCAGCGGCGCCAAAATGATGTAGTAGTAAATATACCAAATATACGTGATACGCGCGAGATTCAACAAATCAACCTTTTAGGAAAAGGGTTAACGTGCCAAAACTCGCGAATACTCGATAAGTGATACCGGGCAAGTGATTACCCGGGTCGTGTCCCAACGAGGTGTGAATTGAGGATGTCGTTTGAGGTTTGTTATTAAAATGCTTGAATTGTTCGAGATTTGATTGTTTTTAATTACGTTTTCTATGAATTAATTAACGGGAAAGTAATTAAGGCAAGGGAAACCTAATAAATGACAAACTAACTACTACTAAGCATACGGAACAATAAAACTAAGCTAAATTAAGTCCTAGGGTGCTACAATGCAAAAACGCGAAAACCCGGGCTAATCCCGAGCTCCAAAAGTGAAAATAATGCAAATTAAGGCCTACGGGTGCGAAAATAATTTTCCTACGTTCTAAACGACTAAAAATAATTTTAGAAAAAAGCCGGGTATTTTTTTCGACTTTTAAATTATTTATTACGAATTAAAATCTAATTTAATCTAATTTAATTTTAAAAAATACTAAACTATTTTGGAAAAATCTAAGGAAATTACAGAAAATACTTTGGATATTACTGAATCTAAGAAAAATTTAAAAACCACCAACTGCTTTTTGGAATAAGCAATTAAAAAGCTACAAAAGCTGATGAGTGTTAAACTGAGTTTGTATTTAAAAGACAAGTAGTGCATAAATTGAACGAACAAAGACCCTAGGGCAGTTGGTGATGAGTGTGCGTGGTGAGCTGGGTGGCCAGAGATCAAATCCCAGCAAGAGCATTTTTGTAAACATTTTTTTTTTCGAATTTTTTCTTTTGAAACTTAAAGTTGGACTAGAAATAAGCAATTTTTTTCTAAAAACTTGATTTGTGAAAAGCAAAGAATAAGTAGATACAACTGCTTATTCCTCAACAGTTAATAAATATCAAACCAACACCCCCTTAGGCAGATTCTTTAGAGCTTAAAAAAAATAATGATGAAGCAAATTTTGAAAGAGAAATAAGCCAATCAAGCATGAGCATACAAACTAGATATATTAATAAGCTAGAATAAAAAATGGATTAGCATTAGAAGGAAATAAGCAGTTGGGAATTTAAACTAATCTAGGGGATCCTTAACTAACAAATGGGAAAATAAGCTAATAAGCTACAACTAAGAACTATTAATCACTAAATAAGCTAAAGGCTAAGTAGTCCTAATCTAGTATATCTAACAAGTCCCCTAAATGCCTAAATAAGCTAACTAATAAGCTGAAACAATGGATACACAGGGCTGCTGACGTGGACTTGAAAACAGGCCTGAAGGGGCTTGTTTGAGGGCAAAATAAGCTACCTAAAGGCTCATGTAAAAATTCATAAAAATAGGAAATAGCTACACTACCTACCCTAGATTAAGCATACCAAATTTCAGAATCTAAGGCTAAGTATTAAGCAAAAGAAAAATCAAAAAGATAAGCCCCTTAGGCTATGAAGCTGCTGAAACAGTTTGCTGAACTGGTAATGGGACAGCTTTTTCGAGGCAATTAAGCTAAACTAAAGCTAACCTAAAACCACAAACCTTCATTCCCATTTAGCCTGATCCGTAACTTCAGCCGAACAAACCTGTTGAAAATGGCATTCATATATCGTTAACCAAATCAAGTGATAATGTTTAAAAGGAACATGAATAGAATGGTAAGTTATAAATAAAACATACTATAGTCAAGCCGCGGTCTCGTATGATTTAACAAAGAAGAGATTCTTTGTATGGGGCGATGTAGAAAGATCCAGATCTCCTAAAATTCCCATGTGACAAATAATTCAAGTTCTTTGTTATACAGAGAATAGCGAGTGACCCAAATGGTTGGCGATGCACGCTTCCACTATTGAAGCCTGATCCTTTGTAAACCCAAGCAAATGAACAGATAATAGGGTGGGGATGGCAAAGAGGCTTCTAAATGATCTTATGGCAAAACCATTCACGTCCAACAACCATCCACAAAACAATGGCATATCTTCATCAATGATCATACCATAAATCACTAGAGAGGTTCCAAGATCGAAAACATAGAATGGAACGGGAGTTCATTTTTAAAATCTGCGGTAGGTCTATAACTTTAAATTGGTTGGTTACCAAATCAAACGAAATCAACATATAAATCTTGTATGTAACACCGTCCTCATTAGTTAACTTTTCACTCCCAGTCCAATAGATAAAATGACCTACAACTGCTTGACTTTGACGTTTCAATTTGATGGTTTCACGAGGGGGTGGAAATTTTTAAGGCATGTCCACCTTAACGAGTTGAAAAAAAACACAGACACATACCAGAAACTACTTTGGAAAACAGGATAGGAGACCTTCACGATCGTCGGGTCAAGCGTGTCCGAACGGACGGCAAAACCAAAACAAATCTTTTTACATTCAATTTGAAGCGTGTAAAATGGAACATGTACTGCAAGTGATTTTTGGAATGTCGGGTTCCAAATAACATACATTAGATTAGAGCCATAAACAAAACACGAAAGACCATTAGAATTGCCAACTGCAATCATAGATGAAAGCATTAAATCTGTTTGAAGTACCGTAGCGGTCAGTTGTTCATCAAAAGCTAACATAAAACCTTTGTGACCCTGATCAAATGTTAGCGTAAAAAAACACTCATCGTTACGACGAACACCATAATTAAAGATGAAGAATCCACAATCTATACTAGCCTTCCATAACTTGCAAACACTACGTAGCTGGAGTATAGACTTAGGAGGTAGCCTGCGAATGATATCTAGTTGAACATCCAGTGGGATATAGTCGGACATTTTGTTAAACAAAAGAAGAAAGATTGGGATAAAGATATGAAGTGAATAGACCAAAAGAAGAAAGAAAGATTTTGTTAAAAAAATTAAGAAAGATTTGTATTGAAGAAAGAGATTGGGAACAGACGAAATTTAAGGCATGTACCGTGATGTACTATAGGACAACCAAATATTAAATTCGGCTATATACCAAATATTAATAAAGTATACATAACCCATATAGAAGTGGTTTGCAAAGCATAGGCCTTTTTTTATATGTGCACGGGTATTAACTAAAGAAATGCCGTTGAGTTAAAAAAACTATAATTATAATTGAATAATATATAATAGAAGTAAAAATACCTACAGTATACGTTGAAAGAAAAACACATCACAAGTCAACATTAGACAATAATTATGGGTCAAACGAACATTAAGGATCGTACCTTGAAAGACCGCTATCAATTTATGTATTCAACCTTGTGCTTCCAGAAGTATTCAAGCATGCGTTCATGGTAAGCTAAAGCTGTTTGAAGAGATTCGTCTACTTCCAGAGGCTGGTTACGGAGCAATCTGTACAAAATAATGCACACCCATACTCTGCAGTCACCATACAAGCCCGATTGTTCTGGTACTTTTGGACACTTGTATGTGATTTTATAATCCTCCGGTGATATGCCCTTACTATGCGGACCAGCTTGTTAGGTACGATTTAAGCGTGTTTGTAACTTTCTCTTGGAACCTTGCAACCACCGTTCACGCCCCGAGGTGACCCAGAGAGTCATAAATGTAAACAACTCCAGTGCGGATATGGAGCTTACAGAGTAGCCAGTGTTTTGTATTTTCATTCATGGGAAAATACACCTGATATATAAAACAAATATAGAATAGTATAAGCTGTTTATAACTGTAGTAGTATATGTACGATAAGAGTCTGCCAAAATGACCTTTGCAACATCTCGCCAAGCCACAGGGTATGTTGTGCCATCTGAATAAATGGTAGGCATGTTGCCACCTAGGATTTGATTGCAGAAAGTACACCCTGCCAAAGCCCAATCTGCATCAGCTGGTCTAAACAACCACATCAATTCAACCCATGCATCCAAGTGTTGCGGACATATAAAGCAAATCAAAACTGTAAACATTCGGTTCATAAGTAACAAAACGAAATAATAAACAAGTGTAGTAGACCAGCTAGGCATCAGGTTTACTCACTAACTCCTTAAGCCACCCGCCGGTGCAATCTTCAACACATGCCAAGGCTACCCAAAAATTCCTATAAGCAATAACCTTTCCAGAGCCCCAAGGAAACCTATAAAGTAATGGTTCTTTAAGCTTCAAATACATGCGAAGGTAATCAGGAACAGTAACCTTCTTCTTGTTGCATTTTGGGTGTCGTAAAAGTTCCTAAAAAATAAATATATTCAATAACATACACCCAATGATAATGATGTTAATGGATTAACAAACAGAACCTACCTCTACAAATAGTTCAATTGTGAATAGAAGCGTAACTAACCGACACGCTCGGGTTTCCAGATGTTTCCGAAAACAAAGTTGAAAATAAGCGTAAAAAACATAAAATATTCATTTCAGTTACAATTTAATAAGGTGTTGTATATCTAAAATGGCAACCGATAATAGCCTTCAATGACACCTGCGATCTTGTCAGAAGACGGCGGCAAGGAGTAGTGATGTTTTTGATACCCCATTTTCCGAATTGATGACCCAAGCAACTTTATCGTAATTTTGTACAATGCGCTTCTTTACTCTGAGGTTGTCGTTCAGTTTTACTCTCTTTCTTTTTTTCGTATTCATATCGGAGAAAAGATATTCCAATAGAGGTTTGTCACTAGGACCTACCACATTTGCAAATGACACTTTGTTGGCTTTAACCTGAGATTCAGGGGCTTCAGTGTCTTTCTTTGTTGGTGTATCTTCTAGGCTAACCACAGCAACATCATTGTTACTGGATTCAAGGCCAACAAACGAATCTTTTTCAACCACATCCCCTTGTTGATCATCACAATCCATTAAATCTAAAGACGGAACACAATTTTTTATCGACGCTTTTGTTGACATTATCTTTGAGGAAACAAAGTCCCAAAATAGGTGTGTAATTTTAAACCACATTTACATATGGCAGGTTGTTGTCTTTAAACTGAGATTTGAGAATATATTATGTTACAAACAAAGAAATTAAAGTATTTTATTTATCGGCGATGTTTTACTGATAATGTAGATACCTCATGAGCTTTGTTGGTGGGTGTTCCTACTTCTGTCTGCACACAAACAATATTGTTAACGGGTTCAGGTTGGCAAGGCAATTGTTTCTGAACCACATCTTGTTGTTCATTATCACAATCTATTGCATCTACAGAATTATCACCCGAAACTTTTTCATCGTTTATGTAAGACGACCAATCATTAACACAATCCGTTTCCTGCTGAATTTTAAATATATATACATAAGTAGGGACGTATGCTATAGCTGATATTTAAACTGTAAGTGAAATATAACGTGAAATAATGGGGTCACCGGGTATTTTATTTCGTTAGGTGCAAATGGGTTGAAGTTGAGTACTACTTTCACCTATATTCCATAACAGACATTTTGGGTCATGGCACAAGCTTCAACAAGAATACCAAGGTTACATAGTTGCGCTTTCTAAGCCAATCATCATTGTCACTGTCCGTTGCATGGTCCGTGATGGACAACCTTATCCCCGTTAGGGCCTACAATATATGACACGACGGGTCTCGACCGACCAATGTTTGATATAAGTGTAGACACGAACGATTATTTGAGTTTGGTATAAACATTGTAGGTAAACTGAAAAGTAAATACAAACCTTCGGATCATCTGAGTAACGCCGAGTCGTTTGTGGTGGCACAACTTTTAGATTGTTGGATCAACAAAGAAGATCATTATTAAGACCCAATAGTTTTTGTACTTTTGAAAGTCTGCTTTTCACACTTCTAAACACATCAAGTATAAATCCGTGGTGTTTCTCACCGAATGAATGCCGTTTCCATCATCAAAACTTTTCCAAATCCAAAGAACTCACGAAATAGACCCCCTCAAGAATGAGTAGTTCCCGTTTGTGCAACATTTAAATTGAAAGCGTCCATGCACAATTTTTAAATTGAATCGCCCTCAGAATGCATTCGAATGCTCTGCAGCCTTGTCGCCATAGTCTCGTCTCTCGAATGAAAAACCATCTATAAATTGGGCTAGCAATACACCACGGTTGTTCATTTCAATTTTGTGTTGCGAGAAGTTCAGAATGGGAGTTGAATCGTAACAACAAAAAAATTTAAAATTACCGATATACTATGAACAAATTCGTACAAGTTAGTCGGGTCAAGAATGTAGAGAGGTATGATGCATACCACCAAAGAAATTACAACACCGCTCAAACTTTGAAAGTCCTGACCAAGCAAGGCCACGTGGAATGACCTTATTGTCTTTCACCCACCAAAGTGAGCTTTAGGTAAGTCTCCAAAATCCAAATCTGTAATAACCACAACTGTCATCTTTAAACGGTACTTATGCAGCTATCGTTTTTGTAAATGTTTCAAGGTTTACCAAAGTAAAGGTCACCTGTTTAGGATGAAACAATACCTTTAAAAACAAATCACAAACTAAAATGTGTTATAACATTGTTGTAATCTAAATTACGGGTAACTTTTATATTACTTGTATAAGAACAAACACCAGCATTTCATAACAATAAAACAACATTAATTTTAGGTACTTTTGAAATGAATAAGTAATAGCACAACAAAATAGAATCAAAAGCTTTTAATAACCTGTTTTCTAAAGAAATATGTTATCAAAGCTAGACATTCATACATTAGTACAAACTACAGAGAATTCTAACCTTGAAAGCCCTGCGAACCTGATTGTATGGCAAGAACTTGGGGTTCTTTTTCAATTTTAACAAATGATCTTTTCTGTGTATATGAACAATATTGACAGTCCTTTGATAAAATTTATGCCACATATATTCACCCCAAGGAAATGCATTCCAGGCTTCAAAATCGTCAACCAAGCTCAATAAGTGTTTATGGATGCAATTCTTGTCTTCTTTTCCCATAAACACCGTGTCCAAAGCCTACCGCCAGACACACCCTAACAGCATCCTCATCGAAGAGATAACCACCTTTTTCCCATCCTTATTTCCGTCATTAACAAGGGCCAAAAGATCAATTGTATGTACATTTGTTATACCATTACTCTTTTTCAAAGAAATACACGATCGAAAATGCGCTAGATCGCTTAATCGGTTTCGAAACTTTGCCAAATCAAAACCTCAAGTATTAGACAAAATTCTTCCTCCAAACCTTAACGAATGATCCCTAATTTGGAATTTTAGTGGAGGGGAATCAGAGGAGATGTTAGAAACATATACCCGGTGTTGCAAAACATAATGCATCGGCGGTCATTATCGCACGACTTTATATCCAACCATGGACAAAAACTGCTTTGCTGAACAACCTTTTGCGTTTTCATTCTTTGACAAATGTAGAGTTTAATATCTCAGAACTTCAATGTAGAACGAATGTGATTTACAATTGTACAACTTTAATTTTGTCATATGGAATTATACAGTAAAATTAATTAGGGTTTAGAGGGTTCTGTGAATAAGATGTGATTTGTGAGTGTGTGCGCGTGATGTAGAAGAAGACGTTTAATTGTAAAAGTTGTTACAAATTGTAGAAGAAGATGTTTGATTATGTGTGTGCGCGTGTGATGTTGTGTGACTACGTCTTGAGTTATTATTATTAGTTTTATAATACAACCAGTGTAAAATGACCATATTCTCCTCGTATAAATACAAGGCCCATATCATATAGTTGCCGAAAAATACATTTTGGTTGCCAAAAAAACAATACCTTACAATACATGACATATACTCTCCAAATACGTACCTTTGTCGGACACGTGGCACTCCATGGTTGGCTACAAGAAAATCGCTGGGCAACTGGTCCATTTTGATATGGCAAAAAAGCGTGGTCCGGAAAGTGATAAGCCTCAGGGCGCGCGGTCTATTTGACTAATTTTCCCATCATTTTATCATATAATAAATTTGAAAGTCTTCAAATTTAAAATTAGTATTTTCTAAAAACAATTAGAAAATAAATCAACTTTATTCGAATTTGACGATACAATTATGTGTTAACATGAATAAGTATATATACATTCATATACTTACTAGTAAAACATTTTGATTATTTTACTAGCCAATTTCGATTTTAATACCATTATAAAGACAATATTAATTGAACCATTATAAGAAAGTCTAAATTAAAATAATCAACTAAAATATTGCCCTCCTTATCTAGGTCACAAGGTCGGTGCGTACCACAATATTCATTGAAATTCCACCTTTGGACTACTTATTGCTAAGGTGAGTTTATAGCCCCTATTTTATTTGATAAATTGTTTTATACATGTTGGGATGAGAAAATATGCAAAACCTTTTATGGACTGAACTATTGCATGATTAATATTATGTGGTTTAGCCCAAGCCCTTATGTCCCTAGAATTGCCCCTTCACATGAACCGGCTGGAAGCTAATGTTATAAATAGATCTATTGAGGGTGACTCCTCCGGACGGTTGGCCATGCTTAGGCCATAAACGTATACCATGACGGAATCGAGTGTAAAGGGACAAAACACTCGCATTGGGCCCCATATATGGTATGACTTAGCATACGAAACTGTCATAGTATCGTTGCATGAAGTAGTGCTAACGTAATAGACTTTCATCCATATATCATTATATCTGTAATGATTATATGCCTTTGATTATGGTCCATGTTTACTGTTTTATTATGAACCTATGAACTCACCAGCTTGTAGCTGACCTTTTTAGCATATTTTCTCAGGTGTTTGATTTGTGATCATGGTTCAAGGCAAGGAGTGGGAATGGTCGTAGTTATGCTAAAAGAAGTGTTTTAACACATAAAGATGTTTTATTTGGGACCACAAAACTTATGGGTTGTGCCCATTTTATTTAAACAGTGTTTGTAAGATAATGGTTTTAAACAATTTTATGAAATTAAAATGGAGTATGTATTCCATTCTTTATTACGTGTGTTATGATCTCCGATTTGGTAGCACCCCATGACCCGTATGCTTTCGCTAAACCATATTTGGGGGTGTTACAACAATGTCATCAACTTAAGCACTCCAAGACCTCAACAAAGATCACCAAACATTGTGACAACTCCACCTCCTGCCAAAACTCAATTGGAAACTTTACCACCTCTTTCTCCTTTACAACCACCAAAATCATCATCACCAAGATCCTCAAAACTTGAGCCTATTGAACTATTCACTACTCCATCAACATCTCCTAATTCATTTATGAAAACCTTGGAAGACTTACCACCAAGGACATCCAATCCACCACCTTTACCATTATTTGCATCCGTTGAGCGCATTGCTAATGAACCACCTCGTGCCTCATTTATGCCAAATGAAATGTTTCTTGATCAAACACAACCCACTTTCCCTACCTATAGGGAAATTGATGAACCCATTTGGATATATCCTCCAAAATCTCAACAACAAAACACTCAAGACCTCAATGGCCTCTATGCATTCTTAAACACGGTGGACTCCCACCTTCAAGAGGCCATGAATCTCCAAACCATCCTACTATTCTCAACCATGGAACAACCACAAAATCCAACCTCTCAACCAAACAATGAACAATTACCACCTCATAATCATGCTATATCACAAGACCTTACTCATGGATGTACACATTGTGAAAGGACCGCTTAGGATTAGTGAGAGAACCCGTATAATGGTTCATGATTTCAAGATGAAATGAGGTTCATTCTCACTCACATCCTTAAGCGTCTCAATGCTATCTCCCATCCTCCACCATAATAAATTACATTAAGAAGGATGATGTAATAAGTCCAATTCTATTAGGACTATCTCAATTTCTCTAGGAATCTTTTTTCTAAGCTAGTTTTATGATTTTGCTTGTTTCTTAATCATCATTATTATTGTATCCTCATTGTGACATTAGTCATAATGTATGATGTTTTATTATTCTTTTGGGATGATTGTTATCTTAGTTACTTATGTTATATATTGTATGAATGGTGAATTACTTTACACACTTGTTTTAGATTAATTGTCACTAACCTTTGTTTTGTAGCTTTCAAAATCCATGCATCTCATACTTTGCACCCCAACAAGGGGAGATACAATGGGGAGCACACACGTCGCTCATTTTGCATTTCTGCTTCGCTTCTCTTTTTGTTTCGACAAAAAGAGGGAGAAAAATAAACTTTACATTTTATACAAAATTTTGAAGAGATTCAGGATGCAATATTCTAAGAAGGGATATCTTCCAATACAAGTAGAAATTGGATTAAGTAGCAAACAATGTGTTTATACACCTACTGAGGTGGCACGTATGAAGAAAGTTCCTTATGCTTCGGTTGTTGGATCTATCATGTATGCAGTAAGATGCACAAGACCATATGTAGTGTTTGTACAAAATATGACAAGCCGTTATCAAGAGAATCCAGGTGTATTCACTGGACTTCTGTTAAGAACATTCATAAGTATTTAAGGGCTTCTCAAGATATGTTTCTAGTGTATAGTGGGAATCCACAGGCAGAACTTGATGTTACAGGTTACTATGATGCGACCTGGAAAACTAATAAAGATGATATAGGATATGTCTTTGTAGTCAATGGAGGAGCAAAGTGATTGGAAGAGCACAAAGTGTATACTATTTGCGAGCGGATCCGAATGTATTTGAGTACATAGTCAGCTTTTGAGAATGGCGTAAGTCGCTTGGATTAGAAGTTTATTTCAGGGCTTGGTGTTATGCCCTCAAATGAAGAACCTATGAAATTGTATTGCGACAATTCCGGAGCAATTACATTTTCCAGTGAACCAGGAGTCATGAAAGGCGCCAGACATTTTCCTGGAGGATATAACTATGTTCAAGAACAAGTCGAAATAGGTGAAATCCATATACTCAAAGTTCACACAGATGACAATCTAGTTGATCTCTTCACGAACGCTTTACCTAAGGAAAAGTTTACTCAACATGCTGAGAGAATTAGACTTCATTTAGCTAGTAGTTTCATGTAAATCTGTGGTTTGTATTTAGATAAAGGATGTGTTAATACAAATATCGCCTAAAAAACGCTGTTTATATTTTATGATATTTGCTATGTTTTGTTGATAACAATAATAAACTTTATTTAAGCAAATGTAAATTTAGTCAAGTCTTTTATTCATATAGATATAAGTTTTACTTAACATTAGTAAAAGGCTCAAACCATATATTACACATTATTGATTTTTATCATATGTACACTATGCTTCATGTGTTGTACATTTCTTTGAAGAAATGATCATTACATATTTATCCAAGTCATACACTAGCATAAGTAATCAAACATTGTTAGTAAGTCATAAATCAACATTGTACATTTTATTAAAACACACTTTAACTAGTTACATTTTACACGTTACAAGTTAACTTTGTTAAATATTTTAATCAAAATGAAATTGATTTATAGCATCACTACTTGGATCATTGATAACGCTACACGCGTCGTTCGGGGTCAAAGGAACTTCCTTTTCGTCGAGCAAGTTTTTCAACACCCTAGGCAAAGAACCTAATCATTGTAGTGTAATATTAGGGTAAGCCACGGGAATTGATATCGTTCTCTAGGGGAATAGGAATGCTAGTGAGAAGTTACTACGCTAAGGTTGGGGTTGAGGAAGATTATTTTTTTATCTTTTTATGCTTTTTTTAGGAAATGGAAAGGTATGAATCTCGGGTTTGATTTGGGGATTGGTATTTCTACCGACATTTCACTTATCTAATTATCTAAACTAAGGTGTATGTAGTCTATGTCTAATTGTTGTGTGCTCGTATGATGATTTAAAAGATGTGTTTACTTAGGTTTTATTACTCCTTAATTATCTCCTATTGATGGTTGAATTGTCACGCCCTTATTCTAATCGCGTGTGTGTCAAAGGCGTGAGGGCGCGCTATCCCTATCTCTTTGAAACTACCAAAGGTTAACGACTACAAAATCTCTAGGATTTATAAAATTTAACTCTAAGGTACTCTTCAGATGGTTTAGCATACAATGACTTTAGGTACTATAAGCTAAGGTTCACAAAGATTAATCAAGCATTAACTACACAACGGAAGACCTATCACAATACTAGATCATTAACAATTAAGATAAGAGACAACCAATCAATATTTAATAATTAAGTTTCATATTCCCTAAGCAAACACACAAGTAAATTAGCCGGACATGGGAAACATGCAAGCATACACACAAGTAATTGAAGACATAATTGAATTAATGAAGTAAAACACTTATCTTGATGTAAGATAGGGTATGGAACCTTAAATTACTGTACAAGACAAGCCTTGCTTCGGTTTAGGTTTTTACCCAAAAAGACTACACACCAAAACTAAAATTCGGATTCTATATATAAGATTACAAATGCGACAGCACACCCTCTTGACTTCAGGATGGCCGGGTCGCCATTAGGTTTCGCCTGGCCACGTTAGTTTGGCGACGGCATCGCCTTTATGCTTGTGACGCCGTCCCCTTCAGAATCCTGGATCACATCTAGGCCGTCTGAGTTGCGACGACCTACTCTTTTAAAACCGGCCGCTACTTGTAATAAGCAATTTGGCTAACTGAACCGTCACAAAATTTGTCCGACAAGGCCACTAATTTGTGCCCGACGCCGTCCCCTTCAGCTCCGAAGCACTGAAAGTGTCTCGATTCTGACTTTGGCCATTTTCTTCAGATATTCAGCTTTTCGTCCGAATCAGTGTCATTCCAGCATTTTGCCTTCAAGATACCTAAAAAGTGAAAAGGAACGATATTAAGTAATAACGGATACAAAAGTGATCAAATAAGGGCTTAAACGACCCCTCAAAAAGGTACATTTTAAAACCTTATCAATAATCCTATACTAGTAAAATATGAGATAACAAAATCTAGTAGGATCATAGACAATATTTTGGAAAGATTTGAACTAGATTTAATAGATTTGAAAAGATTTGCAAAATCTCCTGTCAGGATTGGCGGGACAAAAAAATAACAAGGGCGGACCCCTTTTTTTGGTTCTGGCCAATCCATGGGTTGCTGAGCCAAAATGGCTATAAATAGCAACCCAATTTCAGTTGTTTTCTTCACCACTCACATAAATAAATATTATACATTCTCTCTCACTCATATTTCCCTGTATCTAACTCATTCATATTCATTGTAGTGAACTTCTTAAATAGCAAGAAGATCAAAGCATTATTGAAAACTTACAAGCTTAAACAAGTGTTGCAAGTCTTGTATATTCACTACATTGTGTATTGTAATTGTTCATACATCATTGTTTATAACAAACCATCATAAAATCCCTGTAGTGTTTGGTTAGTATTTTAGTCCTCAAAATACGTAGTGTGATGGGAGTGGTTGTACCCTTGTAAAAGAACTCGACGTCTAGCTTTGTGTTGGAAATAGTGTGTAAGCGATGTGTAAAGGTATTTCTCCACCAGTTAAAGGAGCTTGTTGACTAGTGAAAGGATACTCTCGAGTTAGATACTCGGGGAGTGGATTAGGTCAAGGAAAAAGAGTCCTTGTAAACCGAACCACTATAAATCCTCGTGTTGTGGTTTGATCATTTCTATCTTTACTTAGTTGCTTGTTATTATTTACATCTCGAATTCACATAAAGTTTTCAAAGACATAAATTTAAAAATGGCAAACTATTCAGCCCCCCCTATAGTTTTCCACAGGATGTATTAAACAATTATTGTTTTAATGAATTAAAGTACTTTGTATGTTTGTTTTCATTTATAATAGATTGTATTCTATATTTGCATGTTTAAATCCATGAATAACTTATGTTATTTTAAATGTCCATTGTAGATCAATCATATGGGAATATGGTTGAATTAAGACAAATCTGAGGTGTTGGATGAAAATATACTTTGTATGTTGAGGAAGGTCCTGCCAAAGTCACATGATATTCAAAGGTTTTATATCGGACTTATCCTAAACGACATGATGGTAATTTATGGATCTTTTCCATCAAGTAAATCATGTGAATGATAAATTTTATTTATCCTTAGACTTGAGACGCAAGGTGGAATGGTCGTGGTTTTAGCCCATTTATGTAAAATAGTTTAACACTATCCGTAACCAGTAGTAATAAGGGTTGTTTTCAGAAGTGTTGTGAATTCATGAGTTGTGCTTGTAGTTAAGATAGAATTTGTTCCTTTGAATTTGTTTTGAAGTATAATACTACTAGGGCCCTCGTAGGGTTGACAAAATGTTTGTATAGCCATACCCAAGATCGATCTGGAATACGTTCCAATGATTTGGTAATGTTGATTAATCAGAATATAATGAGAAACAAAATAGTTGAATTAAATAATGACTTAGATCCATATCCATATTTAACATGTTATTAGAAACAAAAGGATAAGATAATGATGAATCATTAATAGTGCTTCAAGAAACCACACTCAAGTTGTTCTGGGGGCGTTGGCGTGTTACTAGATGCTAACCAATGTCATTACGTATATTAAGATATGTCCAAGTGGAGCTATAAGTTTATGAACAATATTTAATAGTCATATGTTCGGTTCGAACTTGAGACTATAGGATTGCACGCATTGCGTATGAGATTCAATGATAATAATTAATAAATAATAGTTATGTTTTAATTATTAAATCACGGAAAAACACTTAACGATAGTTACATATTTTAACTAACGGTCGTTAAATATTAAGTAAGAGAGTTAGAGTGTAATTAGATAAGGAGAAGGATCTATAATCCCCTCCTTATCCCTTTGATCGGTCAAATACCCAACCTAAGGGGTGTGGGATTGCTTTCTTGGTCTCTAAGTTAACACACTATAAATACAATCCTTTGTATTCATTGTGTGGTAATCCTTGGAAAACCTAAGCAAGCCTTTCTTCTCTTATTCCCTCATCTTGTCCCTTTGTCGACTAATTACATAACCCCTAAAGAGTTTTGGTCGATTTTGAGGATAACCAAAGTGTTTGGTTTGCTTACGTGATCCTTGAAGCTAACATTCACATTGAATCGCTAACAATACGTGTGTACAAGACCGTAGTATAAATCCAATTGGATATTTTTTGCCCCAAATCGATTTGCCCTAAATCGATTTATATACCCTAATTTTAGGTTTTGTGATTCTTGATCTTGTTTGATTTGCATGAAAGTTAACAAGGTACATTACTGTTTAAATTAAGGTTAATTAATTACATATATTGATTTTGTTGGAATCACTCCTAAACAGTATTTCAAGTATTTATATTTCATATGTAATAGGTAGCTTTATTATGGCCTTTATGTTTGTTTAAGGTCAAGCTTATGTAGAAGGCCCATAAGCTTAGGCCCAAGCCAATAAGGATAGGAAGGGAACTAGGAGTGTTGCCCTAGCTTCCCTCCTATAAATACCTCTTGTAAACCTTCATTTGAAGGTTGGTTGTTCAAGTTATTCTCTTTCACTCATACCTCATAGGTCATATTATTGTTTGTGTGTTGTTTAGCTTGTTCAATCGCCTCATCCCCTTCTCTTATAAGCTTGTGTTGTAAATCTAGTGACCTAACATGGTATCAATGTAGCCAAATAGTTGGGTGTACTCGTTTGTTTTGAAGTTTTGTTTTGTGTCTTACGCGTAAAGATAACACAACTCTTGGTTATCTTAAAACTTCGTTTTTACACTTTTAATCCAAGATTCTTGTACTTTCAATGTTTTGAGGTGTTAAAATACTTGTTTTGGCAAAAAGTTTCAAACTTTACGCGTGGATTTACGTTTTTAAGCTTGTTTTTGTTGTTAGGGTGTCGTTCACAGTAACCCGTTTAGCGATTTGGTACATCAAAATTCACATTTTTGTGTTCTTTTGGTACTATTGAAGCTATTCCATAACAAAATCTGGTTTAGAAACACATTTGGGCAAAATCAAAGTTACGAGTAATCCTACGCGTATCAAAACCCTAAAATTACGCGTAAGATTTTCCTTGGTTTGATCTTCATTTTTCTGGTTTATTCAGTGTTTTCTTACTTGGATAAGTCAGAAAATCGTCGACTGGATATCTTTTGCCTTTGTGAAGTGTAAAAGATCATTGAACAAAACCTAAAATGCATAAGCATAAACTACGGCGTAGAAATCCTCGCATAAGATTCACTTTACGGCGTAAACTTAGGTCTTATATAAGGTAATCCTCGCCCTAACTTTCTCGCCCTAACTTCTCATAACTTTAGTGCTTTTATCCAACTTACGCGTAAGCTAAAACCTACGCGTAACTCCTCATTGTTCAGCGTAACTTTTGGTGTTTTAAGCATAAGTGCTACTTGGTTCTTGTCTTTTCTTCGCCTAAGGACACTTCATCAACAAAGGTTCATTCGACTACAAAGATCCATTTTTACCACACAAGTTTTCAACATGTCACAACCACCATACTCTAACTATTTCCCTTACACTTATCCTCAACGACAACAACAACTAAGTCCACAACATCAGCAATGGAATCAACAACAAGCAATTTATCAACAACAATTAAATCAACAACATACTACAACTTGCATGCATCCACAACCTCAAATGGTTCAACCACCACCAAGTCCTCAAGCTCAACCGTACACAAATGAATTCAATCAACATCCATCAAGGAACACTATGAAGGAACCCACTTGGTTTGCAAAGATGTGTGAAGCTTTAAGCAGCCAACAATCAATTCATGAGGCTGGATCACTTGATAGACCTCAATGCTCACTCCAGGAAACTACGATCAATGGGTGATAAGGTTCTTTAGGTTTTGTGATCTGAAGAAGCCACATGGAAAGTTCTTAAAGAAGGTTATCTTAGAAGTTCCATTTGAGATGCCTCTATCATTGTACTGAGATCAAATGCCATTCCACCAAGAGATGAACAAACCAACATTGCTCTTTATTGCAGATTTAAATCCTCAGAACTTCTACACTATGAAGCTGATGAACTTGCAATGGAATACATCCTCTTAGGATTACCAAACCCAATTCTTAGTAGTGTTGATGCTCAAAAGATGCACAAAAATGTGGGATCATATTCATCTTCTTATGGAAGGATCTGTACTCAATCGGGAGGATTTGGAATCCAAAATTTACTTGGCTTATGAACACTTCATGATTGAACTGGAGAACACTAGAGTCCTATCATCATAGATTTTCGGACATCATCAATGATTTGGATAAACACAACATCAACATGCCAAGAATTGCTGTGAATACTAAGTTCCGAGTAGTCTTGGTCTGAATGGGAGAAGTATGTCATTTTTCTCCGTCAAGCGAAGAACATGCATCATTCTATCTACGGATTGTTGTACGATTACTTGAAACCTCATGAAAAGGAAGTTGATCGAGTAAGGATTCTCCGTGCTCAAATTGCTCCACCAACACATCGGAAAATCACAACAACTTGCCTTATATGCTCAAAACGTTATTCTCCTCAACCGGCAACTCAACCAATGCTTCAAACACACCTTCACAACAACAACCTCAACAAAATCAATTGGTTCCATACAACAACATTGCTCAAGCATATGTCGATTGAAGCGTAAGGAATCTGATCCGTTGAAGCATTGCAACAAGGATTTGCTATGATTGCTAATGCCTTTAGCCGTTATACCAACAAATCCAACAATGGTATTCGTTCCTCATCTAACACACGGAATCAATTTATTTGTGAACAATGGGCGTGTTGAAGTTGAATCGTGATTATGGTGTCGGATGGGGTGGTCAAGGGTTTAATCTTTGTGGGTAGGAATAACATGAGCTCAAGTGGTGGAGCAGGGAAATGCTCAGGCATGGGTTGAATGGTCTTCGATGCTACAAGCTGCAATGAAGGGACACTGGCTAATGCATGCCCAAAGCCAAGGACTAAGGGCGGTGCTTATTTCAAAGAGGCTCTTCTTTTGGCTCTTAAGGATGAAGTGGTGGAACTCTCGGACAAGAACGAGCTTTATGGCAATCATTTCGGATGATGATATGGAGGACTTGCGGGCCAATGCATTATTATGTTATGGCTAATATCGCGGTACACATGAGTGACGGGCCCGATGTATGACAGCGATGGCTTGTCTCGGTATCGAACAAACCATATTTATCTCTGATCTCATATCTCCGCCAACATCTGCATCCGGCAAGGCTCGGAATGTTCAAAATGAGTCATCCACATCTCATTCGAAGATTTTCAACTAGACCCAGTAGTTATATTTGTGATCAAGATGACCAGCGGTTTCCTTGATAATCAAATTGACTCCGTGGTCATACTTGAGGATCTAAATAATGATCATGTTGTGACTCACGTTGAACATGCCGAACTTTTGCCTCATCAGGATCTTGTTCATTTACTTCAAGACCAACAATCCAATAGTGGCATGTGTTGCATTATCGGGACTTGAAAAGTAAAAAACTTTGTTAACAAAGGATTTTGAATGTTTACAAAAGCAACTCAACTTTTCAAAACTCAAGAGCGTGAAAGCGGTTTTGAAGCAGCCTTTGCCAAATCTTATCAAAACGAAAAATATTTAGAGCGACAGGATGCATGATCTAGCTGAAGAATGCTTTGTTATGCGAAATAGAACAAGCTGAAACATGAACATAAAAAGCAAATTAACGCTCTCACCTTGGAAAATCAAAAAGCTAAAGCTGAGTTGTTAACTTGTCAAAAGCAGTTCTCTGCATACAAAAGCATTCAGAAAGCGAATAGATGATCATCTTGAAGAAATCATCGGCTTGCAAAACAAACTTAAAGAGTTTAAAGCTGTTGTTTACAAACATGGCGAGTCGGTCACAACCATTGAAAAGTTTACTTTAAAACCAAATCCAATGGATATGGACCGAATCTTGCGATTACAAACCTAAGCTTTCAACAAAACATTCAAACCAAATCACGAAGTTTCGGTCACAGAATATAAAATTGATAATTCTATATGAATGTTGTTGAATATCATCGTCAGAGGAATTAGATCACGGAAAGGCGAGAGTCGATCAAAATTAGAAAAAGTTGTTTACAACAAACCTTTTAATTATTCAAAACCGGTCACTTTCGTCACACCAGCGGATTCTTCTAACACACCAAGAGTTATCATCAAACACACGAGTCTTCTATTGTTAATCCCAAAGCAGACTTTGCACAAACTTATGGTCCTTTACCTTCCATTAGTGAAGTAAATTCAAAACCTGAAAATCGAAAATTCTTGATATTTTGACATTTTCATGGTGACCTCAAATTTTACAACATGAGATAGAATATCGATCCGAAATCAAAGTTGAACATTTTCAATGCGCCTCTGGCGAGAACAAAGAGACATTTTTGAGAAAAATCTTTTACCTAATGTTAAAAACTTGAAAAGTTGTGCAATTGCCTGGGAAAAGGATTTTTCATAAGGAACTTGGGGTCATGAAGCGTTTTAGAAGCGAAACATCTATTTCAAACACTAAGCGTAAAAAGAAAATGTTAAGAAAAGATGTTGATCGACTCTTGGAAGATGTTATACATCTGGATGTTCAAAATGTTGTGTTATTGAATTCGTTGTCATATGCATTTGATAATATCTCTGCGTCTTTATTGCGTACGTGTAAATGTTGAGAACAGCGATAATGCTTGGTCGAGTCCTTAACTGTGAAAACAAGCGATTGTCAAGCGAACTTTCAAATGCAATACGTCGTCTTAATTGGTGTCAAAAAGATATTCACGATCAACAAATTGCTGTTCAAAACAAAATCAACCGATTCGTGCAAAACCTTACGATTCTAAAGTTGAGCTGGATGATCAGCAATGTCTTTCAAGTGTCAAATCTCAAAATATGAACAAGAACTTGTAAAAGTTAAAAGGAATATGGTGTCATATTTGATTTACTCAAAAGACTTCGTGATGAAGCATCAAATGAACTTGATCATTATCTTGCACACACTAAAGAAGTTATGCATTTCTTTGGAAATGTTAGGTCTGAAAATCAAGATCCGATTCACACTATCATCAAGTTAAGAGAAATGTTAGGAAAGTATGAACAACTTCCGCCAACAATCATTAAGAGATTAGCCCCGGTAACACTTAGTACTCATGCACCTAGAATCTCTACTGCCAAATCACAAGTAGCAAACGTGCTTCCTTCTCTGAAGCAGAATAGTTGAGCCTTTTCCAAACGTCCGCACTTCACAGCCTAAGAGCACTCAATTGAAGAATAGGAAGTTGCGACCTAAGAAAAGATCAATCAAGAATGCTAAAGTAGAAGAACAACCTAGGACTCTGAAATAAGACACCGCGTTGCCTCCACTATAGATATTGCGTCTAGCAAATGTAATAGAAATAGTGATGTAACGAATGCTAAACCGTTAAAGTACTTTTGATATTGTCGATGCACCTTGTATTTGTGGTAAAAGTATGAATTCCGATTGCCATGATAAATGTGTTGCTAAAGCTATAATCTCTCGTTTAAGGAATCCTAAGAAACGGAATACCTCTAGGCCCTAATCTTTCTAAATTGCATTGGTAGACCGCCATCTTTAGATTCTAAGCGCATTCTTGTCCACAGCTCAGTTTCACCTCCTAGGAATGTAGTACCACCTAGTGAATTCACTAAGACTAAAGCAAAGAGTAGTTATAGATGGGAGAAATGGATATATAACACACTAGGATTTAAGTGGATACCTAAAGCTATTGATTTGTGTATATCTACTAAAAGCTGCTATGGAACCCTCTAACATTTGGGTTCCATCTACTTCTATTCCATCATTGTCATCATTGTAATGCAGGTGATCTGGATCATTCTCTGGATTGTTGATAGCGGATGTTCCGGACACATGACGAGGCAATCTTAAAGCTGTTATCAAACTTTATTGCAAAGTTCATTAGCCTTTGTCGGGTTAGGGAATGATCACTTCGCGGCTATCATGGACTCGGGAGATTATGTCAATGGAACATCGAAATTAGCGGGGTTTACTATGTGGAAGGCCTGCGGTCTGTCACATTTTTAGTAGGTCAATTTTGTGATGGAGATTTGGAGGTTGCTTTAGGGGAGAAAACTTGTTTCATTAAGTGATCTACAAGGAAATGACCTTATATGCGGCTCGTAATTCTAGTCTCTACACTATCTCTATGCAAGACATGGTTGCTTCCTCTCCCATTTGCTTACTTTCAAAGGCAACATCAACAAAATCCTGGCTATGGCACCGTCGTCTCTCACATCTAAACTTTCAAACCATCACCAACCTTGTTCGACACAAACTAGTTGAAGGACTCCCACGATTTCGGTATTCAAAAGATCACCTTTGCTCAGCTTGTGAACAAGGGAAAAGCACTCGTGCTCATTTTCCTTCAAAGGTGGAACACGGCTCTCAACATGTGCTTCATCTTCTTCACATGGATTTGTGTGGCCCGATGCGTGTGCAAACGATCAATGGCAAGCGCTACATCTTAGTAATTGTTGATGACTACTCTCGATGGACTTGGGTCTACTTTCTTAGTAGCAAAGACCAAGCTCCACAAATGATCATCACCTTTCACAAAATACGAGGTTGACTCCGAACAACGGTCGAATCATCGAGCAGGAACAAAGGCGAATTTGTTAACAAAACCCTTCGTGAATTCTATGAGAAAGTGGGAATGCAGCATCAAACATCTATTGCGCATACACGAACAAAGCGGGTTGTTGAAGAGAAAACCGAGCGTTAGTGGAAGCTGCAGAACAATGTTAATAAATGCTAAACTTCCAGATACTTGGGCTGAAGTGTATCTCTGCATGCTATACTCAAACCGTTCTATGATCACCAGCACAACAAAACACCTTTCGAGCTTGTCCATAACGAAAACCGTCTAAAACACTTTCATGTATTTGGATCTCTTTGCTATCCGAATAATGATCGTGATGACTTTGGAAAGCTCAAAGCCAAAACTGACATTGGAGTCTTTATCGGATCTTGTGATAATTCCAAAGGTTTCGAATCTGGAATCGTCGTACAAAGCGGTGATGGAAGCGATTCATGCTCATTTCGATGAACTTACCAAATGGCCACGAGTATAACTGACTTAGAACCCGGTCACAACCGCTTAAACTTCCCTCAAACCCCATCATCAATTTGAAGCCCTCGGCTTACTCGTCACCAAATGGAAAGGTTATTTGCTCGGTGGCGATATTGATGAGCGTGCTCAGTGTATCCATTTGTTGCACAGCACATAATATTCCTATACGATACACACGCTACAACAACTACTTGTTGAAGATGCACCTACACCGGTTGACTCCAACACAGCGGTTGAACACACCGCTTCCAACAATGATGAACCGGTGATGATATTGAATGAAATACCCCCTGCTGATTTTGATCCAAATCGTTCTTCAACCCGTTTGCTAATGAGGCTATTTGCACAGGATGTCGCGGAATCTTCCACAAACCATTTGAATCCTCGAGAATGCGCACAATGTATACCAACATCAACCCTCCACACATAGATGGACGAAAGACCATCCTCTGGCTAACATTATTGGCAACCCAATCAACGATCGTTACGAGACAACGTCTTCACTCAGACGGTGAACATTGCATTTATGCACTCAGCATGCCTTAATCTGAACCTAAAAACATCAAAGACGCCAATGACAAAAGACAACTGGATTGAATCCATGCAAGAAGAACTCAACCAATTCATACGTCTTGAAGTATGGGAGGCGGTTGAAAGACCAACGAGGAGTCGTCATTGGTCTAAAATGGATTTGGAAAAACAAATTGGATCTTTGAAGGAACGTCATCGAAACAAGTCACGTCTGGTGGCTAAGGGTTATCGTGAGGAAGAGGGATTAGACTTTGAAGAATCTTTTGCTCCGGTTGCTCGTCTTGAGGCTGTTCGGATATTTCTAGCGTTCGCGACTCATATGAATATAACGGTCTATCGGATGGATGTCAAAACTGCGTTTCTCAATGGACAACAAAAGCGGTTTATGTCGATAACCGGATGGATTCGTTGATCACGAGTTTCGAATCATGTCTACAAAGAACAAAGCTGCGTATGGTCTCAAACAAGCTCCTCGGGCATGGTGCGATAAGCTATCATCCTTCCTCATTGCTAATAATTTCACCAAAGGTTCGGTTGACCCACTCTTTTTATACAATATCACGGGGCACATATCTTAATTGTTCAAATTTCGTGGATGACATCATTTTTGGGTCTACACATAAAAAGTTTTCAATCGCTTTTGCAAAACTAATGAAGAAAAATTTTGAAATGTCCATGATGGGTGAACTTACATTCTTTCTCGGACTGCAAGTTCATCAATAACCCCGTGGTATTTTTTCTTGAGTCGATCCAAATATGCCCTTGAATTGTTAAACAAATTTGGAATGAAAACACCTGACACCTATGCCACACCAATGGCTCATACCAAGTTAGGCGTGATTTACATGGGAAATGGTGGACCCTACAAAATACCGTAGTATTATTGGGTCTCTCATGTATCTAACGACTAGCGGAGACACGATATTGTCTTTCCGTTTATCTATGCTCCGTTATCGATTAAAAGCTGAAACCCACCTCTACGAGGCTAAAGAATCCTCCGATACATAAAGGGAACCATTAACTTGGGGACGGTATCCAGAAGGATTAGGTTTTTGAACTAATCGCTTTTTAGATCTTACGACCCGCAGCGGGATGCTTAGACTCACGGAAAAGCACTTGGGGAGCTTTACAATTTCTTGGTGATAAGCGGTGTCTTGGCAATCGAAGAAGCGAGGATTGTACATCATTGTCATCAACAGCAGAATATGTAGCCATGTTCGCATGTTGTGCTCAAGTCATATGGATGAGAACACAACTCAAAGACTATGGTTACGTATTTGGCAGAATCCCGATGTATTGCGACAATCAGTGCCATTGCAATCTCGTGCAACTTCGGTTCGGCTTTTCGAAATCAAAGCACATCGATCTTGATATCATTTCATCAAGGATCCGTGGAGCAGTGCTTGTTGAATTATATTTTGTGGAGTACGAATACCAATTGGCAGATCTACTCACCATAGCCTTGCCACCCGCTAGGTTTAATGAGTTGGTCCACGGTTGGTATGAGGTGTTTGACTCAAGAGGTGGATGATCTCCTAAAACAGTCTTAAAACTTGTCAAACACAAATTCTCTTTGTAAATATTTTTCAAAAACAAAATACAAAATTATAAAACTTGATAAAAACAACAAAAATATTCTTCTAATCTACTTTTCTTTCAACATTGCAAGTACATTTCTTCCGTCAACACTTTAATCTTTCAAAATTCAGTATTTCTTCGATCAAGTGTTGAGGAAAAAATCTTTTACACTGTTCAAAACATCTGTATACTTGCATGTTATCATATCTCGGTTGATTTGTTACAAATGGTGGTACATTTTACGGTTCAAAGACACTCCTGGACTTAAATTAACCTTCATTATTTTCTCAAGTCGAGGGGAGTGTCGTCATTCTTCCTAAAATCTTAGTTTGGTAACCAAAATGGAAGTTAAACGGCTTGGTTTGAAAAAAAAAATAAGGAAAAGGTGGAGGGACCAAAACTGTCAAAACCTTAAAGTTATTTTTAATAACACCCACTAACTTTCATTCTCATTTTATTACTCAAAACCTAAAACCATCCTACGCATAAGAATTCACTCAAGTAAGCGTGTTTGATCTCCATCTTGTAAGTGTTTTTTATTTGATCTCCATGTTTTATCATAAGGTTTGAATTTCATGAAAATCCTACGGTAAACGTTTTCTAACGTGATTAGGTGTTCTTAAACTTATCGTGGAACATACAATCAAATGTGTGTGTTTATGGTGTAATGGTTTGCGTCAAAACGTTCAAATACATCAATGATACCATTTTACCATCAAAATCCACCGAAACGAATTGATGATTTTGAAAATAGGGTTTATGAGTGAATTGGGTATTTTCAAATGTGAAGTATTTTTGGTCAAAATATTGTTGGGTTATGGTCTTATGGTGATGAATTGATGATTTCCTTGCTTTATAACCACCGGAAATCTAAATAATCAATAATTTGGAATTAGGGTTTAAAGTTCATAAGTTTGGGTATTTTTGATTCACCATGAATTGGGTGTTATAACTTGGTATAAAGACTTCCTCAACTCTCTTAAAGCTACGAGAAAAGTTTTGCATAATCTATGGCTAGAATCCATACGCGTAGATTTAGGGTTTAGATTTTATGCGTATGTATTCTAAAATACTTGATAAATAATGAGCTAAGTATGTTATGTCGTGATAAAATGATGTTTTGTGTTTAACTTTGATGATTTGATAAACTTATTTCGGGCTTGTTACTGTGAAAAATCAGAATCAAGGTCATTTGCACTCTACGCGCCATGGATTACCCC
>OU343216.1:35879875-35907875 GCA_910596185.1 Chrysanthemum makinoi | reverse complement strand
GACCGCTTCTACGAAAGATGTGTTGTCCATCATTGAGAACAAGTCTAAAGTCCGCACCTCACGAAACAAACCGATTGCTTCGGTGAGTGCTTACCTTCGGGAAATGTCTACAGCCGCGGATGCTAAGATTGACAAGCTTACTGATGCTATCCAAGCATTGGTTCTCTCAAAATCTCTTTCTTCTCCATCTCCAAATCCACCCGCTCAAGTCAAAGCGGTGGCAGCTACTGTACTACTTGTGGTGGGCCTGCATGCTTACTCAGATTATCTCTTACGGATGGTAATCCTTTTTGAAGCAAAATGCCGTAGCGGGCTTACAATCAAGGAGGTAATCAATACCGTCCTCCAGTTGACCCAGCTATCGTGCTAACAATCAAGACCATCCGGTTTTCCTCAACCTAACAATCAAAATAGGTTCAATCAAAATCAAGTGAAAGGACAAAATGTTCCATATCAAGCCCCGATGAACCAATACCACTCCCCAAGGGGTAATCTCAATCATGGTTATCAAGCTCCTAATTACCAACCCCCGGTTGGCCCCTCTATTGAACTTTACAACTACATTAAGTCTAATGAGGTTACAATTAGGGGTTTGCAAAACCAAATCACTACTTTGAGAAATGATTTCCAAACTTCAATGTCAAAACAAGGTAATGAGTTAAAAATGAATTGAACAAAACAAACAACAAAATTGATCAAAATCAAAACAAAATTGAAAATATGTTCAATAGTATCATGTGTCAAATGAATCAAGCTTCTACTTCTAAAACCCTTCGGCTATCCCGATTCCTAACGAAGGGAGAGTTGAATGCTATTGCCACCCGAAGTGGTAAGACATATGATGGACCCTCGATGCCTACACCCTCTCCGGTGAGCGAGGTAGCACAAGAAACCGAGGTGACAAAGGACAAGGTACATTCTACAAGCCCACAAAGTACCGCACACGTCCAACCTCCAGGTGATCCAAATTTCCATTCGGAACTCGATGTTGAAGACTAATCCTAAGCCTTCATTCGCATCCTCAGCTTAATGACGAAAAGCTCCGTGACAAAGCTAATCAACAAATGGAGAAGCTTATCTAAATCTTTGAAGATTTACACTGAGATTAGTTTAGCGGACGCTCTCCTTCTAATGCCCAAGTTTGCTCCGACGATCAAAAGCTTGTTGAGCAACAAAGAAAAAATTTCCGAGTTGGCTAAAACTTCGCTTGAGGCGGTTATCATAAAAACTTCCCGAAAAGTTAGGAGACGGGAAAATTCCTAATCGCGTGTGATTTTCAAGGGATAGTTCAATGCTCCGCTTTGGCCGATCTTGGCGCGAGCATTAACTTAATGCCACACACTATGTGGAAAAAAGCTTTCATTACCTCCTCTTACTCCTACATGTATGATCCTCGAGCTTGCGGACGAACAAATTCGTCCGTTAGGTATAGCCGAGGATGTATTTGTGAAAGTAGGAAAGTTTCATTTCCTCAGCTTTGTTGTTGTCGATTTCGATCCGAATCCCCGAGTACCCCTCGTCCTTGGGAGGTGCTTTTGAAAAGCGGGTCGTGCATTGATCGGCGTTGATGAAGGGAAATCACTTTGAGGTTAACAAGGAAGCCGTTACCTAATCTTGATCAAATTACGAGATACTCCCCGTTTATGGAAGGCGTCCGTCAACAAAATTGATGTCATTGACATTGTGTCGAGGAGTATTCTCGAAATTCTTCTTAGTTTTCGGCGGGCAATCCCCGGTTGATCCTATCATTGCTCTCTTCCCTTCCCTCACTCCATTTGAGGAAAGTGACTTCATCTTGGAAGAAATTGAAGCATACTTGTCCAGTGATTACGTCCCGTGGGAAATTGATCCGCCCCATCGACATCGAGGAGATATTCTTCTCATCGAGAAGATGCTCAATGATGATCCATCATCACTCCTTCTTCAAGAACTTCATATTGAGGAAATCAAACACATTGAAAATGCTAATGATCCTCCGGAGGTCGAACTTAAGGACTTACCGCCTCATATGAGTATGCATTTTTGGAGGGTGACAATAAATTCGTTTCAGTTACGTATTGCTGGAAAAAGCCGCTTCTCATAAAAGGTTTTGAAGTCACACAAGCGAGCCATTGCTTGGAAACTTTCGACATTAGGGTATTAACCCAGAATTTTGTACACACAAGATTCTAATGGAGGATGACTTCAAACCGGCAGTTCAACATCAAAGAAGAGTGAATCCTAAAATCCAGTTATCAAACAAGGGTCCTAAAACTTCTTGATGTCGGATTGATTTACCCTATCTCGGATAGTTCTTGGGTGAGCCCCGTTCATTGTGTGCCCAAAAGGGTTAGCATAACCGTTGTTGAAAACGAAGAAAATGAGTTGATTCCTACCGATTGGTTTGAGGATGGCGTGTTTGCATTGTCACCGAAAGTTAAATGAAGCCACCCGTAAAGACCACTTTCCCTTACCCTTCATGGACCAAATGCTTGAGAGATTAGCGGGAAGCGAATACTATTGTTTTCTCGATGGTTTCTCGGGTTATTTCCAAATACCCATAGATCCACAAGACCAAGACCACCTGCGTGCCGCTTATGGAACGTTACGTCCGGCGCATGCCTTTCGGCTTATCGCGCAGCGTCGTTACATTCAAAGGTGCATGATGGCCATCTTCCACGACATGATCGCGGAAACTATGGAGGTCTTTATGGATGATTTTTCGGTCTTTGGGGATTCTTTCAAATCATGTCTCTCCCATTTGGACAAGATGCTTAAGCGTTGTGAACCACAAATCTTTGTCTAAATTGGGAGAAAAGTCATTTCATGGTCAAAGAGGGCATAGTCACCGGCCATAAGATCTCTAAAAGCGGGATTGAGGTTGATAAGGCTAAAGTTGATGTCATATCCAAATTGCCTCATCCATACCAGTTAAGGGTGTTCGAGGTTTTCTAGGTCGCAAACTTCTATCGTCGATTCATTAAAGATTTCTCGAAAATAGCCCGGCCGATGACCCGTCTTCTTGAAAAAAGATACTCCGTTCATCTTCTCCAAAGAATGCATTGAAGCTTTCCAAACCTTAAAGAAGAAACTTACGGAAGCTCCTATTCTAGTTGCCCCTGATTGGGACTTACCTTTCGAGCTCATGTGCGACGCTAGCGACTTTGCTCTAGGTGCGGTCTTGGGAGCGAAAAGCAAAATATTTCCAGCCTATACACTATGCTAGCAAAACTTTGACCGAAGCTCAAGCACACTACACTACGACGGAAAAAGAATTACTAGCCGTAGTGTATGCTTCGAAAGTTTCGACCATACTTGATCTTGTCTAAAAGCATAGTGTATACGGATTTTCTGACCCTCAAATATCTCTTTGCAAAGCAAGATGCAAAAGAGATTGCTCCGGTGGGTTCTCCTCCTACAAAAATTCGATATCATTAGTGATAAAAAGGGGCGAGAACCTCGCGGTGATCACTATCCGTCTTGAAAATCCTCACCAAGGTGTGCTCGAGAAAAAGGAAATCAATGAAACATTTCCTCTCGAGACACTTAATGTGGTATCTCTAGGTGGAGATTCGTGTACCCCATGGTTTGCCGAATTTGCAAACTACCATGCGGGAAACTTCATTGTTAAAGGGATGTCGTCCCAACAAAAAAACAAATTCTTCAAAGATGTTAAGCATTACTTTTGGGCGACCTACTTGTTCAAAGTCTGTGCGGATCAAGTCATCCGACGGTGTGTTCACGGCCAAGAAGCCGATGATATTCTCAACGCTTGTCACAATGGACCCACGGGGGGACATCATGGCCCAAACTACACCGCCAAAAGGTGTTTGACTCCGGTTTCTATTGGCCCACAATCTATCGCGATGCCCATGACTTAGTCAAATCATGTGACGCTTGTCAACGTCACGGCAAAATCTCGCAAAAGGATGAAATGCCTCAAAATGTAATCCAAGTGTGCGAGATCTTTGACGTGTGGGGCATCGACTTCATGGGGCCGTTCCCGTCATCTCGAGGGAACAAGTATATACTCGTGGCGGTCGATTACTTGTCTAAATGGGTGGAAGCAAAAGCGCTCCCCACCAACGGCCAGTTGTTGTGAAATTTCTGAAATCTCTCTTGCTCGTTTTGGAACTCCCGTGCCATCATTAGTGATCGCGGTTCGCACTTTGCAATGACCAATTCACAAAAGTCATGCTTAAGAATGGTGTCACTCCGTCTTTACTCTCTGCGTATCACCCTGAAACTAGTGGTCAAGTGGAAGTCTCAAATCGTGGTCTAAAAAGAATTCTTGAGAGGACCGTAGGCGAAAACCGTGCCTCTTGGTCGGATAAGCTAGATGATGCACTCTGGGCCTTTGCAGCTTACAAAACACCCATCGGTTGTACTCCTTATAAGCTTGTTATGCGGAAAGGCGTGTCATCTCGAGCTCGAGCAAACAAGCTATTGGGCCTTGAAGCATGCTAACTTTGATCTCAAGTCCGCGGTGATCACAAAGAAAAGTTCAACTCAATGAATTAAATGAACTTCGTGATCAAGCCTCTACGGAACTCTTTAATCTACAAAGAGAAGACAAAGAAGATCCATGACTCCAAAATCAAGAATCACGTTTTCAACGTTGGTGACCGAGTCCTTCTTTTCAATTCTCGATTAAAGATCTTCGGGGAAACTTAAAACCCGTTGGTGGGCGTTCACCGTTGCCAAAGTTTTTCCTTATGGTGCCGTCGAGTTATCTCAAGCCGGACCAAACTTCAAAGTGAGCGGCCATAGGTTGAAACATTATTTTGGAGGGACATACCTCAATTGGTTGTCCCGGATCTCCAAACCTTCCCCATGAACCAATGAATTAGGGGTCGAGTCAAGCTAGCGACTCGGTTAACAAAAACGATAGCATTACATGGGTGTCCACATGTTTTACGACTTCTTTCTATTTTCTAACACTAAGTGTGGGGAATTCCCCCACTGTTGTTTTCTTGTTGCGTGTTTGCTCTCTGTTTTCAGTTCCGTAGATCGTGATGATTGATGCGCTGTTCAATCAGCCCCAATATCCGATTTTTGCTAACGTTTATCTAGGGATATCTTATTAATCCTTTTTGTGAAAAAGATTTCGCTTCCACACTTGGCTAGTAGTATTACCTTTTTCCGTTCTATAGTTTTGGCTCCGGCCGGTACTTTGAATATTGAGGGCAATATTCAATTCTAAGTGTGGGGGGGAATTCTAGCGAATTTTGATCACATATGTATCTTCTAGTACCCTAGCACCCCCGTTTTGACCAAAAATTTTAAAATTTTATCGCTTTAAGTCAAGTATTTACATTTTCAAGAAGTGCTTTGCACAAAAATAAGGCATTAATGCTTCGGTATTAGTGATAATTTAGTCTTGATTCGGCTAGAACAAGGGGAATCCCGACTCTGCTAGAGTGTTGATTTAGCTGCTCTCTTAACATTTAGGCTAAGGTTTTACGCATTGTGCAAATGAAAATGCTAAGCGTGGAGTAGTTGGTTCTCTTTAGAGCTTATATAAGTAATCTATGGCTTTTCTCCCAGAAGCTAACTAATTGGACTTAAATACGTGCTCGTTGTCAAACTTTTGAACATTCAAATCGTCTTGTTACAATAAAAGTTTTTAAGCAAAATTGATTTAGAGTCAGAGTTCAACTTTTTATTTAAATTTCCGAGAAAGCATACTTTCTTAAAATCTGAATAATGTTGCAAAATGAAAGTATCGTAAAGTTGCTTGAATGATGCAAAAGTTGCAAGTTTAAAGTTCAAAGTCAAAAAAAAATAAAATAAAATAAATAAATAAAAAAATTCATTTGATTCCCCAAGCTCACTCCCAAATATGTATCCCGGGCTCTGAAAAATATAGAAAATCATCTTAGGCTTAAATGCTGCAATACGTTTTCCATTCCAAGCTCATTTTGTCCGTTTTGCCTGTTTTCGATCCTTTGTACCGAAATACATAAAAACAGTCCAAGGATATCTGCCGTATATTTGGTTATATTTCCGTGTTTTTAGACGTTTTTGTGGTCTTAGATGGGTAAAAATGATGAGTGAATAAGCACTCATCAAATCAATAAAAATTTAAACTTTTACATATCAAATATTTAAACTTTAAACTTAAACTTGAAATATAGATGGGTAAAAATCATTTTTATTGAACTTTAAATCAATAAAAATTTAGATGGGTAAAAATGATGGGTAAAAGTTTTTGTGTTTTTTTTTTGACTTTGAACTTTAAACTTGCAACTTTTGCATCATTCAAGCAACTTTACGATACTTTCATTTTGCAACATTATTCAGATTTTAAGAAAGTATGCTTTCTCGGAAATTTAAATAAAAAGTTGAACTCGGACTCTAAATCAATTTTGCTTAAAACTTTTTATTGTAACAAGGCGATTTGAATGTTCAAAAATTTGACAATGAGCACGTATTTAAGTCCAATTAGTTATCTTAGGGAGAAAAAGCCATAAATTACTTATATAAGCTCTAAAGAGAACCAACTATCCAGCTTAGCATTTTCATTTGCTGACTTGGCGTAAAACCTTAGCCTAATGTTAAGAGAGCAGGTAGATCAACACTCTAGCAGAGTCGGGATTCCCCTTGTTCTAGCCGAATCAAGACTAAACTACCATTAATGTCGAAGCATCAATGCTTTATTTTTGTGCAAAGCACTTCTTGAAAATGTAAATACTTGACTTAAAGCGATAAAATTTTTTTAAAAATTTTGGTCAAAGCGGGTGCTAGGGTACTAGAAGGTACACATGTGATCAAAATTAGCTAGAATTCCCCCCACACTTAGAATTGAATATTGCCCTCAATATTCAAAATACGACGTAGCGAAACTATAGAACGGAAAAAAAACTGAAGCGAAATCTTTTTCACAAAAAGGATTTATAAAGATATCCCTAGATGTCGTTAGCAAAAAGATCGGATATTGGGCGGGAATGAAAGGCGCATCAATCATCGCGATCTATGGAATCCTAACAGAGAGCAACACAACCAGCAAACATCCGGGGGAATTCCCCACTTACCGAATCAAGACTAAATTATCACTATACAGAAGCATTAATGCCTTATTTTTGTGCAAAGCACTTCTTGTAAATGTAAATACTTGACTTAAAGAGATAAAATTTTAAAATTTTTGGTCAAAACGGGGGTGCTAGGGTACTAGAAGGTACATATGTGATCAAAATTAGCTAGAATTCCCCAGAATTGAATATTGCCCTCAATATTCAAAGTACTGCCGAGGCAGAAACTATAAACGGAAAAATGTAATACTACTAGCCAAGTGTGGGGGGGAATTCTAGCGAATTTTGATCACATGTGTACCTTAGTACCTAACACCCGTTTTGACCAAAATTTTAAAATTTATAAAGCTTTAAAGTCAGTATTTACATTTTCAAGTGCTTTACACAAAAATAAAGCATTGATGCTTCGGCATTAATGGTAGTTTTGTCTTGATTGGCTAGAACAAGGGAATCCGACTTCTGCTAGAGTGTTGATCTGGTGTCTCTTAACAATTAGGCTAAGGTTTTATGCGTTGTGCAAATGAAAATGCTAAGCGTGGGGTAGTTGGTTCTCTTTAGAGCTTATATAAGTAATCTATGGCTTTTCTCCGAAGCTAACTTGGACTTAAATACGTGCTCATTGTCAAATTTTTGAACATTCAAATCGTCTTGTTACAATAAAAAGTTTTTAAGCAAAATTGATTTGAGTCGAGTTCAACTTTTTATTTAAATTTCCGAGAAAGCATACTTTCTTAAAATCCGAATAATGTTGCAAAATGAAAGTATCGTAAAGTTGCTTGAATGATGCAAAAGTTGCAAGTTTAAAGTTCAAAGTCAAAAAAGGTGAAAAAGGAAAGAAGTGAAAAAAAAAAAGTTGAAAATGAAAAAAAAAAGAAAAAGAAAAGATATGAGTTGTGTGAATAAAAGTACTATGTTGCTTATGAATAAATGTCTTGAAACTTGCTTTTCTTAAATTTAAATCGGAAATTGAACTCGTATTCGTCAAAGTTGTCTAAAAGTTTGACGGTAATTTGGAAATCCTTGATTTCAAAGATCAAAAGCTAGATACTATTCGGTGAAAACCTAGCCTCCTTAAAAGGACAAGCTGAGAAGAAAGTCGCTACATGGAGTGATCTCACCTTTGAGTTTTGAATTTCTAAATTATCGTCGGTTGCAATCCATTTAGGTTTAGTTTTAACTTAACGGTAGCTTCGTAAATCTTTGGAATCGAATTCGCTAATTGGTACTATTCTGCGTGAGGTGTCAAAAGCCGGTCACTTAAAACTTATGTTTTGGGATGTCTTGAGAAAGCCGCTACATGGAAGAAGCCCTTTCGATCCTTAGACTTTCATTGTTTCCGGTGGGTTAGTACTTTAGTTAAGTGGATAACAACCATAACAAATGTCGATTTCAATGGTCAAACTTTTGAAAATGAGCACACTCACTTAAAATTGTATAAATTGGGGAGTAAAAGAGTTAAGTCTCGACTTACATAGATTATTGATATAAGTAGTGTTAGCATTTTACAAAAGCGTTTGCACAATAAGTTTAAGCTTGGTTTGAGAGTATCAAAAAGAGGATGGCGATTACAATTCCCCGGAGACACCCATTTTGTGTGAATCCCGTTCAGTGATGCCATGTTTTGATAATCAAGCACGTTATTTATTTATGTTCAAATTTAAATTTATAGTAGTAGAATAAAAAGTGAAGCGGGGTATTCTTGGTATTTTGATCCTTTCATTACTTCATATGATCGGATTGCTAGGGACTAGCAATTGATAGTGTGGGGATTTGATGAGTGCTTATTCACTCATCATTTTACCACCTAAGACCACAAAAGCGTCTAAAAACAGGAAATATGACCAAATATATCTTTGAGATGTCCTTGGAGTGTGTTTTATGTATTTCAGGTACAAAGGATCGAAAGCAGGGGCAAAAACATGCGAGAATTGAGCTTGGAATGGAAGCGTGCTTTTCTTGACGGAGCCGAATATGGTTTTCTACATTTTGAGCAGTGATACATATTTGGGAGTGAGCTTGGGGAATCAGACGGAAAACCATACTCTTAACAAAATTACATTTCACCCTTTCACCCGAAACCAAATTACCTAAAATTCCCATTCTACTCCCTAAACCTCATTTTTATTTAAAACCAATTTTTTTTTATTAAAACCATTTTTCCACTTACATTAAAAAAAAAAAATTTATAACAAAAACTCAAAAATACAATTTTGTTTTAAAACCCTTTTCTAAAAAAAAAAAGATACAAAACATAAACCACCCATTTACCCAACCCATTACCCCCTTTCTTCCCTGATATTACCCAAAACAGAAAAAAAACCAGACCCAGCTTCTCCTTTTTCACCTTGGCGCCAAAATCCCTTCACCCCTTTGGCTTCTTCCTCCCTGTCCCTCTCAGCCCTGGTCCCCAAGGCTCACTCTCCCTACCCCACACCCACATGGGTCTCATTGCCACCTTGGCAATCCCACAAACACCCATTGGAGCTTACCAAGATCAATGGCTCAGATTGAAGCCTTTGTGCCCAAGATGAATGGAGGGTGGAGATTGAATGTAAAGAAGCACAAAGGCATCCAAGGCTCTTTTCACTCACAAAACAAACACAATCCGAAGACCTCCAAGACCTAGCTTATCTAGTATAAATAGTAGTACTTGTAGCCATTGATAAGGCATTAGGATTTGTAGTTTTAAATTAGTTTTCTGTAGCTTTAATGTAATGTGCTTTTTTTTTTAGATTAATGAAATTTCTTTTTACTCTACTGTCTTACTTTTGCCTATTTAGCAAATAAGCACTTTAGTGCTTATTAGCTTATTACCTCCTATTTATCAGTTTTAAAAGTTCATCTTAAGTTACAAAGTAGTTTTACAAAAAGAAAAATCCAAGTTTAGTTTTTTTTTTAAATCAGTTTTAAGGTTTAACACCCCATTAAGGGGTGTTTGGCATAAGCTGTGTTAAGCTCTCAAAAGATATTTACCCACTTTGACTCTTGAAGTTAAAGTGGATTTAAAGATTTGAAGCAGTTTGCAATAAAAGAAAACTGTTTTAACAAGTTTTGCTAAGTCTTGAAAAGAAAAAAAATATATATATATACAACTGTTTTCTTCAGCATTTTACACTTTCTTTCATTGTTCCACTTTTTGCTTATTCTAATCAAAAAATCTTTCAAAATTGTTTTTCTTTAACCCTTATGTACCCCCCCCTCCATCTGTTTTTGCTTCTTATGCCTTTAGGATCAAGTGACTTAGCTTGAAATTACCTTCAAAAACCACCCAAAACCATATATGTTACTGTTTCAGCAGGTCCTTATATGTCATTTAGCCACTTATTTTTGATTTTTCATTTCCTAGATTATTAGCTTTAGAGCCTGAAACTTGGTATGATTAAAATAGGCTAGGTAGTACACTCAAAAGTGATTTTTATTGAATTTTACAAAAGCTTATGGTAGCTTATTTATAAGCTCAAAACAGCCCCCTTAGGACCATTGCTGCCCTGCTGCAGCCCATTTTCAGCCTAAGATCCCTTTGTTTTAGCTTATTATCAGGTTCATTTAGCTTATTTAGGACATTTTAGTGCTTATTAGATAGAGTAGGCTAGGATAGTTTGTAGTTTGCTTATTAGTGCTTATTTAGATTTGGTAGAATAGCTTATTATATCATTGAATGCTCATTTTACATTTTAACGTTAGAACCTCCTCAGCCTTATTGTTCCCCTTCTTTGTCTGATTCCTAGTGACATTAGCTTATTATTGTTCCCTTATAAATGCTTTAGCTTAATCCTTCTCACTAAACTGCTTATTCCATCATTAGCTTGTATTCAAAAGTTTGCTAAAAAGTGTTTGGTTTGCCACTGTCTTAACTGTTGGATACAAGCGGTTGTAACTGCTTATTCAAGGTTTTGTAAAAAGTGTTTTCACAAAAAGTCTTTGCTTTTGTCTTATAATTAAGTTGCAAAAAGAAAATTGAAAAAAAAAAAAAATAGTACAAAAAGGTGCCAAGCAACAGATTCGAACCTTGGTCTCTAGCCTCACAAACCCAACACACAACACCCTTACCATCGCCTTGGGACTTGTCACTGTGGATGGTACACCAATAATGTTTAATACACATTTTGAGTTTTTAAGCTTAACATCTTAATCAGCTTTTTAAATGCTTATTTACAAAAGCGATTACCACCTTTTATATTTTTCTTAAAATCAGTTTAACTTAAAGTATTTTTAGTAAAAGTTTGAGAATTTTCAAAAAGGTTTAGTATTTTTTATAATTTAATTAGATTAAATTAGATTTTAATTGATAATAAATAATTTAAAAGTCGAAAAAAATACCCGGCTTTTTCCTAAAATTATTTTTAGTAGTTTAGAACGTAGGAAAATTAGTTTCACATCCTTAGGCCTTAAATTGCATCATTTTCACTTTTTGAGGCTCGGGATTAGCTTGGGTTTTCACGTTTTTGCATATTATCACTCTAGGACTTAGTGTAACTTAATTTTATTGTTCCGTATGCTTAGTAGTAGTTAGATCATCATTTATTTTGTTCCCCTAGCCTTAATTACTTTCCCTTTTAGTTAATTCGTAGATTAACGTAATCAAAAACGAAAAATCTCAAACAATTCAAGCATTTTAATAACAAACCTCAAGCGACATCCTCAATTCACACCTCGTTGGGACCACGACCGGGTAATCACTTGCCCGGTATCACTTATATCACGTTCGTGGGTTTTGGCACGTTAACCCTTTTCCTAAAAGGTTGATTTGTCGATTCTCGCGTATATCGTATATTTGGTATATTAACTACTACACCAATTTTTGGCGCCGATGCCGGGGATCGAACCCGGGTCACCCGCGTGACAGGCGGGAATACTTACCACTATACTACAACTTTTACCCATCTAAACTTGAACTTTCTATACTTTCATTTTTACCCATCTAAAAATTGATTTGATGACAACTCATTCAAGCATTTAAACAGCGGAATTATTTTACATACCAAATATAAAATCATTTTACATACCAAATAAAAATTTTTATTGAACATAAATCAATATAAAAAATTTTATTTAAAATTTAAAATTTTTACTATTCAAATCATTTTATATTTAAAATGATGGGTAAAATGAAGTATTGTTACAATAAAAATTTTTACCCATCTAAACAGCGGCGCCAAAAATTGGTGTAGTAGTTAATATACCAAATATACGATATACGCGAGAATCGACAAATCAACCTTTTAGGAAAATGGTTAACGTGCCAAAACCAGCGTGATATAAGTGATACCGCAAGTGATTAGTCGTGTCCAACGAGGTGTGAATTGAGGATGTCGTTTGAGGTTTGTTATTAAAATGCTTGAATTGTTTGAGATTTTTAATTATGTTTTCTACAAATTAATTAACGGGAAAGTAATTAAGGCAAGGGAAACAAAATAGATGACAAACTAACTACTACTAAGCATACGGAACAATAAAATTAAGCTAAACTAAGTCCTAGAGTGCTATAATGCAAAAACGCGAAAACCCGGGCTAATTCCGAGCCTCAAAAAGTAAAATTAATGCAATTTAAGGCCTACGGGTTCGAAACTAATTTTACTACATTCTAAATGGTTAAAAATAATTTTAGGAAAAGCGTGTATTTTTTGACTTTTAAATTATTTATTAAGAATTAAAATCTAATTTAATCTAATTTAATTATAAAAAATACTACACTAGTTTGGAAAAATCTGAAAATTTCACGAGAAATACTTTGAGCCTTCTGATTTTAAGAAAAATAAAAAAGCTATGGCCTTGTTTTGTGAAATAAGCTGGAAATAGTGAAATAAGCTAGAAAGAGCTTAAAGCTGTCTTAGTGCTTAAGATATAAATGATGCAAGTATAAACTGAACAAAGACCCTAGGGCAGTTGGTGACGTGTGGTGTGTTGTGTGTGTGAAGCAAGAGACCCAGGTTCGAACTTGGTGCTTGGCACCTTTTTGTAATTATTTTTTTTTTGGAATTTTCTTTTGAAACTTAAAGGTGCAATGAAAATAAGCTATTTTAATGAAAACCAACTTTTCAAAAAGCTAGCAATAAGCAGTTCAGACTGCTTATTGTTTTCAGTTTGAGACAGTTAAGCAAAGGGAACACAAAACTTTTTTTTTTTTAACAAACTAGAAGCTACAAGAAGCAATTAATAAGCAAATTAAGGGAAGATAAGCTATCTTATATCTAAAACAAATCTAAAATAAGCAAAAGAGATTAGTCAAAAGGGGAGGAATAAGAAGTTTTAGGGAAATCCTAAGCTAAGATGGAACCTAGAGCATACAAGAGTAAAAAGCTATCAATTGACTAATTAAGCTATAATAAGCACCAATAAGCAAACATTAAGCAAGTAACTAACAATCTTTATCTACTCTATCTAATAATACCATAAAACACTTAAATAAGATAATGGGAAACAGTAATAAGCTCAGAAAAAGGTACTCCTATAGTTACTGATCTGCATCCTATAACAGGCTGGAGGGGGCTGTTTAAGGCTTAATTAAGCTAACAAGCAGCTAGAATAAAAATTCACAAAAATGTGCATAAGCTAGTTAACCAACTCAAGATTCTACATACCAAATTTTAGATAATAAGGCTTAATAATGAGTAAATTAAAAATCAAAACTAAAAGGGAAGTGGGACACTAGGCTGCAAATTCAGAAACTGATATGGTAGAGACAGATTTTGAATGTAAGTTAAAACTAAGCTAAACTATCCTAAGTGCAAAATAAACTAAAGCTATATCTAGGTGGGTATGTGAGGACTTAAGAAAAGCTGTTTTGAAAATTTTTAGATGAAAAATAAGCTGTGCAAAAGGTCTTGGAACAGCAGCTATAGCTACTGTTCTGTGCAAGTACTAATGACTGAATTTTTTTCTTTAATCTAAAACTTGTATTAACTTGGTGAAACAGATTGACTCATGTGAAAACCAACAAAAAACCTTAAAGTGAGTTTGACTTTGAAAGTCAAACGGGTAAAAAAAAAACAAGTTTGGGACCAAATTAAGCTTAAACCAAACACCCCTTTATGAGGTGTTAAACTTAAAAAAAACAACAGATTTTTTTTTAAAAAGCTAACTAAGGTTTTATCTTTTATAAAACTTACTTAATATCTTAAAATTAATACTTAGAACTGAAAATAAAGCGTAATAAGCTAATAAGCACTAAAGTGCTTATTAGCAAAAATAAGCAGTAAAGAAAATGAGAACTTTTTCATTAATTAAAAAGGGAAATTACAATTTAAAAAAACAGTAAACTAGATATAAAAACTACTAAAATTTCCTAGGTGCCTCTCAATGGCTACAATGAGCATCTATTTATACTAGCAGCTTGGTCTTCAAATGCTACTACTTGTGCTTTTGTTGTGAGACAGAAGTACTTCTTGGAAACTTTGTGCTTCTTTTGCTTCAATCTTGGCCATCCATCTTGCTTGGGCACCACTTATCCAATCTGAGCCGTCCATTTTAATGAGCTCAAATGTGAGTTGGGGATTGCCAAGTTGGCATACAGACCCATGTGGGATGTGGGGCTTGAGGTGAGCTGGGGACCAGGGTTGAGAGGGACTTGTGGGGAAGGAGACAAGGGTGGGGTGAGATTTTGGCGCCAAGGAAAAAAAATGGGTTTGGGTAATCTGAGTTTGCTGTTTTGGGTAATAAAGAGGGAAGAAGGTCAAAAAATGGGGGTGGGTCAAGTGGAGTTAAGTGGTTTATATGAAGGGTTCAATTTGGTTAAAAGGGTTTATAAAGGTTTAAGTAAAAGGGTTTTTAAAGTAAAAGTATTTTTTGTGTTTTTGTTAAAAACTATATATTTTTTTTATAGAGAAAATAATTTAATAAAAATTGGTTTTGAAAAATAATTGGTTTTAAATAAAATAATTGTTGTAAATGAAAATAATTGTTTTAAGTGAAAAACGTTTTTAGAGTAAAGGTGATAAATTGGGTAAAGGGTAAAGGGTAAAATGGTAATTTGGATTTAGGGATAGGTTTTTCATTTGATTCCCCAAGCTCACTCCCAAATATGTATCCCGGGCTCTGAAAAATATAGAAAATCATCTTCCGGCTTCGTCTGCAATGCACGTTTTCCATTCCAAGCTCATTTCTGTCCGTTTTGCCCTGTTTTCGATCCTTTGTACCTGAAATACATAAAAACACAGTCCAAGGATATCTGCCGTATATTTGGTTATATTTCCGTGTTTTTAGACGTTTTTGTGGGCTTAGATGGGTAAAAATGATGAGTGAATAAGCACTCATCAAATCCCCCACACTATCAATTGCTAGTCCCTAGCAATCCGATCATATGAAGTAATGAAAGGATTAAGAATACTAAAAATACCCCGTTTCGACTTTTTATTCAATACTAGGAATTTAAACTTGAACGTAAATAAATAACATGCTTGATTATCAAAACATGGCATCATAGAACGGGAGTCACGCAAAATGGGTGTCTCCGGGGAATTGTAATCGTCATCCTCTTTTTGATACTCTCAAACCAAGCTTAAACTTATTGTGCAAACGTTTTTGTAAAATGCTAACACTACTTATATCAATAATCTATGTAAGTCGAGACTTAACTTTTTACTTCCGCAATTTATACAATTTAAGTGAGTGTGCTCATTTTCAAAAGTTTGACCATTGAAATCGACATTTGTTATGGTTGTTATCCACTTAACTAAAGTACTAACCCAACGGAAACGATGAAAGTCTAAGGATCGAAAGGGCCTCTTCCATGTAGCGGCTTTCTTCTCGGCACATCCCAAAACATAAGTTTTAAGTGACCGGGCTTTTGACACCTCACAGAGAATAGTACCGGAATTAGCGGGAATTCGATTCCCAAGATTTACGAAGCTACCGTTAAGTTAAAACTAAACCTAAATGGATTGCAACCGACGATAATTTAGAAATTCAAGACTCAAAGGTGAGATCACTCCATGTAGCGACTTTCTTCTCAGCTTGTCCTTTTAAGGAGGCTAGGTTTTCACCCTCGAGAATAGTATCGGAGCTTTCGGGATCTTTGAAATCAAGGATTTCCAAATTACCGTCAAACTTTTAGACAACTTTGACGAATACGAGTTCAACTTCCGATTTAAATTTAAGAAAAAGCAAGTTTCGCACATTTATTCATAAGCAACATAGTACTTTTATTCACACAACTCATATCTTTCTTTTCTTTTTTTTTTAATCTTTTTTTTTTTTTCATTTTCAACTTTTTTTTTTTTTTTTCACTTCTTTACTTTTCACTTTTTTTTTTTTTTTTTTCACATTCATTTTGACTTTAACTTTAAACTTGCAACTTTTGCATCATTCAAACAACTTTCGATACTTTCATTTTGCACATTATTCAGATTTTAAGAAAGTATGCTTTCTCGGAAATTTAAATAAAAAGTTAAACTCGGACTCTAAATCAATTTTGCTTAAAAACTTTTTATTGTAACTAGACGATTTGAATGTTCAAAAGTTTGACAACGAACACGTATTTAAGTCCGATTAGTTAGCTTCTGGGAGAAAAAGCCATAGATTACTTATATAAGCTCTAAAGAGAACCAACTACTCCACGCTTAGCATTTTCATTTGCACAACGCGTAAAACCTTATCCTAATTGTTAAGAGAAGCGCTAGATCAACACTCTAGCAGAGTCGGGATTCCCCTTGTTCTAGCCTTAATCAAGACTAAACTACCATTAACACCGAAGCATTAATGCATTATTTTTGTGCAGAGCACTTCTTGAAAATGTAAATACTTGACTTAAAGTGATAAAATTTTAAAATTTTTGGTCAAAAGCGGGTGCTAGGGTACTAGAAGGTACACATGTGATCAAAATTCGCTAGAATTCCCCCTACACTTAGAATTGAATATTGCCCTCAATATTCAAAGTACGGCCGTAGCGAAACTATAGAACGGAAAAAGGTAATACTACTAGCCAAGTTGTGGAAGCGAAATCTTTTTTCACAAAAAG
Organism: Chrysanthemum makinoi; assembly: GCA_910596185.1. Classification (NCBI taxonomy): domain Eukaryota; kingdom Viridiplantae; phylum Streptophyta; class Magnoliopsida; order Asterales; family Asteraceae; genus Chrysanthemum; species Chrysanthemum makinoi. The sequence goes on along the minus strand of OU343216.1, from coordinate 35,890,910 downwards.
GATTTATAAAGATATCCCTAGATAATCGTTAGCAAAAGATCGGATATTGGGCGGCTGGATTGAAAACAGGCGCATCAATCATCTCGATCTACGGGAATCTGAACAGAGAGCAAACACGCAACAAGTAAAAAACAGGGGAATTCCCCACACTTAGTGTTAGAAAATAGAAAGAAGTCAGAAACATGGGTGGACACCCATGTAATGCTACTGTTTTTGTTAACCGAGTCGCTAGCTTGACTCGACCCTGAATTCATTGGTTTGTGGGGAAGGTTTGGAGATCGGGACCACCAATTGAGTATGTCCCTCCAAAATAATGTTTCAACCTATGGCCGTTCACTTTGAAGTTTGGTCCGTCGGTTTGAGATAACTCGACGGCACCATAAGGAAAAACTTTGGCAACGGTGAACGGCCCAGTCCAACGGGTTTTAAGTTTCCCTGAGAAGATCTTTAATCGAGAATTGAAAAGAAGGACTCGGTCACCAGCGTTGAAAAGCGCGGTTCTTGATTTTGGAGTCATGGATCTTCTTTGTCTTCTCTTTGAAGATTAAAGAGTTCTTGTAAGCTTGATCACGAAGTTCATTTAATTCATTGAGTTGAACTTTTCGGTGATCACCCGCGGACTTGAGATCAAAGTTAGCATGCTTCAAGGCCCAATAGGCTTTGTGTTCGAGCTCGATCGGTAGATGACACGCCTTTCCGTACACAAGCTTATAAGGAGTACAACCGACGGGTGTTTTGTAAGCTGATACGAAAGGCCCGAGTGCATCATCTAGCTTATCCGACCAAGAGGCACGATTTTCGCCTACGGTCCTTTCAAGAATTCTTTTAGACCACGATTTGAGACTTCCACTTGACCACTAGTTTGTGGGTGATACGCAGTAGCAAGACGGTGAGTGACACCGTACTTAAGCATGACTTTTGTGAATTGGTCATTGCAAAAGTGCGTACCGCGATCACTAATGATGGCACGGGGAGTTCCAAAACGAGCAAAGAGAGATTTCAGAAATTTCACAACAACTCGGGCGTCGTTGGTGTGGGCGCTTTCGCTTCCACCCATTTAGACAAAATGTCGACCGCCAGCGAGTATATACTTGTTCCCTCGAGATGACGGGAACGGCCCCATGAAGTCGATGGCCCACACGTCAAAGATCTCGCACACTTGGATTGCATTTTGAGGCATTTCATCCTTTTGTGAGATTTTGCCGTGACGTTGACAAGCGTCACATGATTTGACTAAGTCATGGGCATCGCGATAGATTGTGGGCCAATAGAAACCGGAGTCAAACACCTTTTGGCGGTGTAGTTTGGGCCATGATGTCCCCCCGTGGGTCCATTGTGACAAGCATTGAGAATATCAACGGCTTCTTGGCCGTGAACACACCGTCGGATGACTTGATCCGTACAGACTTTGAACAAGTAGGGGTCGTCCCAAAAGTAATGCTTAACATCTTTGAAGAATTTTTTTTTTGTTGGGACGACATCCCTTTAACAATGAAGTTTCCCGCATGGTAGTTTGCAAAGTCGGCAAACCATGGGGTTCTCGAATCTCCACCTAGAGATACCACATTAAGTGTCTCGAGAGGAAATGTTTCATTGATCTCCTTTTTCTCGAGCACACCTTGGTGAGGATTTTCAAGACGGGATAAGTGATCAGCCGCTAGGTTCTCGGCTCCCTTTTATCCGAGCGATGATATCAAATTCTTGTAGGAGGAGAACCCACCGGAGCAATCTCGGCTTTGCATCTTGCTTTGCAAAAAGATATTTGAGGGCCGAGTGATACGTATACACTATGCTTTTAGACAAGATCAAGTATGGTTGAAACTTCTCGAAAGCATACACCACGGCTAGTAATTCTTTTTCCGTCGTAGTGTAGTGTGCTTGAGCTTCGGTCAAAGTTTTGCTAGCATAGTGTATAGGCTGGAAATGTTTTGCTTTCCGTTGCCCCAAGACCGCACCTAGAGCAAAGTCGCTAGCGTCGCACATGAGCTCGAAAGGTAAGTCCCAATCGGGGGCAACTAGAATAGGAGCTTCCGTAAGTTTCTTCTTTAAGGTTTGGAAAGCTTCAATGCATTCTTTGGAGAAGATGAATGGAGTATCTTTTTCAAGAAGACGGGTCATCGGCCGGGCTATTTTCGAGAAATCTTTAATGAATCGATGATAGAAGCCGGCGTGACCTAGAAAACTCCGAACACCCTTAACGGTGGTGGGATGAGGCAATTTGGATATGACATCAACTTTAGCCTTATCAACCTCAATCCCGCTTTTAGAGATCTTATGGCCGAGGACTATGCCCTCTTTGACCATGAAATGACTTTTCTCCCAATTTAGACAAATATTTGTGTCTTCACAAGCGTTTAAGCATCTTGTCCAAATGGGAGAGACATGATTTGAAAGAATCCCCAAAGACCGAAAAGTCATCCATAAAGACCTCCATAGTTTCCTCGATCATGTCGTGGAAAATGGCCATCATACACCTTTGGAATGTACCGGGAGCGTTGCATAACCCAAAGGCATGCGCCCGTGCGCGAATGTTCCATAAGGGCACGTGAAGGTGGTCTTTTCTTGGTCTTGTGGATCTATGGGTATTTGGAAATAACCCGAGAAACCATCGAGAAAACAATAGTATTCGTTTCCGCTAATCTCTCAAGCATTTGGTCCATGAAGGGTAAAGGAAAGTGGTCTTTACGGGTGGCTTTATTTAACTTTCGGTAGTCAATGCAAACACGCCATCCCGTAACCAATCGAGTAGGAATCAACTCATTTTCTTCGTTTTCAACAACGGTTATGCCACCCTTTTTGGGCACACAATGAACGGGGCTCACCCAAGAACTATCCGAGATAGGGTAAATCAATCCGGCATCAAGAAGTTTTAGGACCTCTTGTTTGATAACCTCGTGGATTTTAGGATTCACTCTTCTTTGATGTTGAACCGCCGGTTTGAAGTCATCCTCCATTAGAATCTTGTGTGTACAAAATTTCGGGTTAATACCCCTAATGTCGGAAAGTTTCCAAGCAATGGCTCGCTTGTGTGACTTCAAAACCTTTATGAGAGCGGCTTTTTCCTCCTCACTCAAATCTTTAGCAATTATAACGGGTAATTTATTGTCACCCTCCAAAAATGCATACTCAAGATGAGGCGGTAAGTCCTTAAGTTCGACCTCCGGAGGATCATTAGCATTTTCAATGTTTTTGATTTCCTCAATATGAAGTTCTTGAAGAGGGAGTGATGATGGATCATCATTGAGCATCTTCTCGATGAGAAGAATATCTCCCTCGATGTCGATGGGGGTGATCAATTTCCCGGGACAGAATCACTAGACAAGTAAGCTTCAATCTCTTCCAAGATAAAGTCACTTTCCTCAAATGGAGTGAGGGAAGGGAAGAGAAAGCAATGATAGGATCAACCGAAGTGGGATTGCCACTCGAAAATCCAAGAATTTCTTGAGAATACTCCTCCGACACAATGTCAATGACATCAATTTTGTTGACAGGCGTCTCGTCATAAGCGGGGAGTATCTCGTAACTTGATCAAGATTGAAGGTAACGGCTTCCTTGTTAACCCTCAAAGTGATTTCCCCTTCATCAACGTCGATCAATGCACGACCCGTTTTCAAAAAGCACCTCCCAAGGATGAGGGGTACTCGGGGATCGGCATCGAAATCGACAACAACAAAGTCGGCGGGGAAATCAAACTTTCCTACTTTCACAAATACATCCTCGGCTATGCCTAACGGACGAGAATTTGTTCGGTCCGCAAGCTCGAGGATCATACATGTAGGAGTAAGTAAGCGTGAAAGCTTTTTCCACATAGAGTGTGGCATTAAGTTAATGCTTGCGCCAAGATCGACCAAAGCGGAGCATTGAACTATCCCTTGAAAATCACACGGGATTAGGAATTTTCCGGGGTCTCCTAACTTTTCGGGAAGTTTTTAAGGATAACCGCCGAACAATTCTCGTTCAAGGAAGTTTTAGCCAACTCGGAAATTTTTTCTTTGTTGCCCAACAAGCTTTTGATCGTCGGAGCAAACTTGGGCATTAGAAGGAGAGCGTCCGCGAAACTAATCTCGAAGTGCAAATCTTGAAAGATTTGGATAAGCTTCTCCATTTGTTGATTAGATTTGTCACGGAGCTTTTGGTCATTAAGCCTTGAAGGATAAGGAATTGAAGGCTTAGGATTAGTCTTCGGAACATCGGGTTCCGGAATGGAAATTTGGACTACCGGAGGTTGGATGTGTGCGGTACTTTGTGGGCTAGTAGAATGCACCTTGTCCTTTGTCACCTCGGTTTCTTGTGCTACCTCCCTCACCGGAGAGGGTGTAGGCATCGAAGGTCCATCATATGTCTTACCACTTTGGGTGGCAATAGCATTCAACTCTCCCCGGTTTGGAATCGTATTAGCCGGAAGGGTTTTAGAAGTTGAAGCTTGATTCATTTGACACATGATACTATTGAACATATTTTCAATTTTGTTTTGATTTTGATCAATTTTGTTGTTTGTTTTGTTCAATTCATTTTTTAACTCATTACTTTGTTTTGACATTGAAGTTTGGAAATCATTTCTCAACGTAGTGATTTGGTTTTGCAAACCCCTAATTGTAACCTCATTAGACTTAATTTAGTTGGAAAGTTCAATAGAGGGGCCAACCGGGGGTTGGTAATTAGGAGCTTGATAACCATGATTGAGATTACCCCCTTGGGGCGGGTATTGATTCATCGGGGCTTGATATGGAATGTTTTGCCCTTTCACTTGATTTTGATTGAACCTATTTTGATTGTTTGGTTGAGGAAAACCGGGAGGTCCTTGATTGTTAGCACGATAGCTCGGGTCAACTTGAGGACGGTATTGATTACCTCCTTGATTGTAAGGCCCGACTACGGCATTTTCTTCAAAAGGATTACCATCCGTAGCGGTACAATTGTAGTAAGCATGAGGCCCACCACAAGTAGTACAAGTAGCTGCCACCGCTTTGACTTGAGCGGGTGGATTTGGAGATGGAGAAGAAAGAGATTTTGAAAGAACCAATGCTTGGATAGCATCGGTAAGCTTGTCAATCTTAGCATCCGTGCTAGAGACATTTTCCGGAGAAGGTGAAGCACTCACTCGGGAAGCAATCGGTTTGCTTCGTAAGGTGCGGACTTTAGACTTGTTCTCAATGATGGACAACACATCTTTCGTAGAGCGTGTCAAAGATTACCACCGCGGCGGCATTGAGAGAGTCTTGATCGTTTTCATTCAAACCATTGTAGAAAGTATCGAGTTGATGTAACTCGGAAAAGCCATGGTGAGGACATTGATGAAGTAAGTCCTTGAAACGATCCCAAGCTTCACTAAATGATTCATCAAATTTTTGTGTAAACTTTGTGATTTCATTTTTTAAGTGTGTTGTCTTTTGTGGTGGGAAGAATTCGTTAGTGAATTTTGAAACTAAATCTTCCCATGTGGTGATTGATTGAGGGGGTTGTTTCTCGAGCCAAAGGCCCCCTCAAGTGAGAACGGGAAAAGAAGTTGTTTGATGGCTTCTTCTGGCACGTTTCGATATTTGATTGTAGATGTGAGCTTGTTAAACCGTCGGATATGAGAGTGAGGATCGTCTCTCTCAAATCCGTAAAATTGGCTTGACGATACCAAGTTAATCAATCCGTGTTTGAGCTCAAAATTGTCGGCAACGATTGGTGGAACGACGATAGCTTCTCCATAACCCTCGGTGGGTGCTTGGAGTTGTTCCAACATAGAACGGTTATCCTCCGCCATTTCGGGAATGGGGTCGGGATTAGTACGAATCTCGGGTTTGACTATTGGCGGGGGACGTCTATTTCGTCTTCGCGGAATTGTGGCGAGTTCAAGAAGGGGACTAGAAGAATTAGAAGAACGAGTGCGCATGCACTACCAAAAACACCTTCAATTAAAACAAGACCGAGGCAAAACACAGTGAACTTAAACCAATAATCCCATGTGAAATGATCACTTTTATAAGTACAACGCACAAAGGAGCGGAGAGACTTAGTAGGTCGTGAAGCGTATTAAAACCCGTCTCTTTTCAGCCGCAATTTAATGTCGGGCCGTCCTTATACCCTCCACAGATTTGTTAAACCGATAGAAGTAAACCAAATCACGAGCGACACAAAGGCAAGTTTTTAATCTTTTGTTCGGGAACTTATAATGATAACACTCAAGTTGAGAAGTGTTATATTGATTGTGTCTTCTATTTTATTTAAAACAAAAGGGAAAATCTTTTTGTATTTTTATCTTATATATATATATATATATACAAAATAAAAAGGAAAATATTTTTGTGTTTTATAATTTTTCAAAAAGCAATAACTTCACGAGGAAGGTTCTTCAAGTCACTAATCGTCAAACCGTAACGATATTGTCGCAACACAACCTCCCCGGCAGCGGCGCCAAAAATTGGTGTAGTAGTTAATATACCAAATATACGATATACGCGAGAATCGACAAATCAACCTTTTAGGAAAAGGGTTAACGTGCCAAAACCCACGAACGTGATATAAGTGATACCGGGCAAGTGATTACCCGGGTCGTGTCCCAACGAGGTGTGAATTGAGGATGTCGTTTGAGGTTTGTTATTAAAATGCTTGAATTGTTTGAGATTTTTAATTATGTTTTCTACAAATTAATTAACGGGAAAGTAATTAAGGCAAGGGAAACAAAATAAATGACAAACTAACTACTACTAAGCATACGAAACAATAAAATTAAGCTAAACTAAGTCCTAGAGTGCTATAATGCAAAAACGAAAAAACCCGGGCTAATCCCGAGCCTCAAAAAGTAAAATTAATGCAATTTAAGGCCTACGGGTTCGAAACTAATTTTACTACGTTCTAAATGGTTAAAAATAATTTTAGGAAAAAGCCGTGTATTTTTTCGACTTTTAAATTATTTATTAAGAATTAAAATCTAATTTAATCTAATTTAATTATAAAAAATACTACACTAGTTTGAAAAAATCTGAAAATTTCACAGAAAATACTTTGAGCCTTCTTGATTTTAAGAAAAATAAAAAGCTATGGCACTGTTTTGTGAAATAAGCTGGAAAGTAGTGAAATAAGCTAGAAGAGCTTAAACTGTCTTAGTGCTTAAGATATAAATGATGCAAGTATAAACTGAACAAAGACCCTAGGGCAGTTGGTGACGTGTGGTGTGTTGTGTGTGTGAAGCAAGAGACCCAGGTTCGAACTTGGTGCTTGGCACCTTTTTGTAATTATTTTTTTTTTTGGAATTTTCTTTTGAAACTTAAAGGTGCAATGAAAATAAGCTATTTTAATGAAAACCAACTTTTCAAAAAGCTAGCAATAAGCAGTTCAGACTGCTTATTGTTTTCAGTTTGAGACAGTTAAGCAAAGGGAACACAAAACTCTTTTTTTTTTTTTTTTTTTTTTAACAAACTAGAAGCTACAAGAAGCAATTAATAAGCAAATTAAGGGAAGATAAGCTATCTTATATCTAAAACAAATCTAAAATAAGCAAAAGAGATTAGTCAAAAGGGGAGGAATAAGAAGTTTTAGGGAAATCCTAAGCTAAGATGGAACCTAGAGCATACAAGAGTAAAAAGCTATCAATTGACTAATTAAGCTATAATAAGCACCAATAAGCAAACATTAAGCAAGTAACTAACAATCTTTATCTACTCTATCTAATAATACCATAAAACACTTAAATAAGATAATGGGAAAGCTGATAATAAGCTCAGAGGAAAAGGTACTCCTATAGTTCTTGATGCATCCTATAACAGGCTAGAGGGGGCATTTTAAGGCTTAATTAAGCTAACAAGCAGCTAGAATAAAAATTCACAAAAATGTGCATAAGCTAGTTAACCAACTCAAGATTCTACATACCAAATTTTAGATAATAAGGCTTAATAATGAGTAAATTAAAAATCAAAACTAAAAGGGAAGTGGGACACTAGGTGCAAATTAAACCTGATATGGTAGAGACAGATTTTGAATGTAAGTTAAAACTAAGCTAAACTATCCTAAGTGCAAAATAAACTAAAGCTATATCTAGGTGGGTATGTGAGGACTTAAGAAAAGCATTTTGAAAATTTTAGATGAAAAATAAGTGCAAGGTCTTGGAACAGCAGCTATAGCTACGTGCGTACAAGTACTAATGACTGAATTTTTTTCTTTAATCTAAAACTTGTATTAACTTGGTGAAACAGATTGACTCATGTGAAAACCAACTAAAAACCTTAAAGTGAGTTTGACTTTGAGTCAAACGGGTAAAAAACAAGTTTGGGACCAAATTAAGCTTAAACCAAACACCCCTTTATGGGGTGTTAAACTTAAAAACAAATTTTTTTTAAAGCTAACTAAGGTTTTATCTTTTATAAAACTTACTTAATATCTTAAAATTAATACTTAGAACTGAAAATAAAGCGTAATAAGCTAATAAGCACTAAAGTGCTTATTAGCAAAAATAAGCAGTAAAGAAAATGAGAACTTTTTCATTAATTAAAAAGGGAAATTACAATTTAAAAAGCAATTAAACTAGATATAAAACTACTAAAATTTCCTAGGTGCCTCTCAATGGCTACAATGAGCATCTATTTATACTAGCAGCTTGGTCTTCAAATGCTACTACTTGTGCTTTTGTTGTGAGACAGAAGTACTTCTTGGAAACTTTGTGCTTCTTTTGCTTCAATCTTGGCCATCCATCTTGCTTGGGCACCACTTATCCAATCTGAGCCGTCCATTTTAATGAGCTCAAATGTGAGTTGGGGATTGCCAAGTTGGCATACAGACCCATGTGGGATGTGGGGCTTGAGGTGAGCTGGGGACCAGGGTTGAGAGGGACTTGTGGGGAAGGAGACAAGGGTGGGGTGAGATTTTGGCGCCAAGGAAAAAAAATGGGTTTGGGTAATCTGAGTTTGCTGTTTTGGGTAATAAAGAGGGAAGAAGGTCAAAAAATGGGGGTGGGTCAAGTGGAGTTAAGTGGTTTATATGAAGGGTTCAATTTGGTTAAAAGGGTTTTTAAAGGTTTAAGTAAAAGGGTTTTTAAAGTAAAAGTATTTTTTTTGTGTTTTTGTTAAAAACTATATATTTTTTTATAGAGAAAATAATTTAATAAAAATTGGTTTTGAAAAATAATTGGTTTTAAATAAAATAATTGTTGTAAATGAAAATAATTGTTTTAAGTGAAAAACGTTTTTAGAGTAAAGGTGATAAATTGGGTAAAGGGTAAAGGGTAAAATGGTAGTTTGGATTTAGGGATAGGTTTTTCATTTGATTCCCCAAGCTCACTCCCAAATATGTATCCCGGGCTTTGAAAAATATAGAAAATCATCTTCCGGCTTCGTCTGCAATGCACGTTTTCCATTCCAAGCTCATTTCTGTCCGTTTTTGCCCTGTTTTCGATCCTTTGTACCTGAAATACATAAAAACACAGTCCAAGAATATCTGCCGTATATTTGGTTATATTTCCGTGTTTTTAGACATTTTTGTAGTCTTAGATGGGTAAAAATGATGAGTGAATAAGCACTCATCAATAGGAATAAGCCTACAGCTCCTAGGGGTAACCAGAGGAGTTGGAATCATGTTAAATCTCAACAACTAGGTAGTGATTTTGTGATGTACAATAAGGCATGCTATATCTGTGGTAGTTTTGATCATTACATACTTATTGTGACTATCATGTTGGGAGAAGGGAAGTCCAAGGAAATAAAAGGGTGAATTCTAACATGTTTCAAAATAATGTACACCCTAATTCACATTGCAAAATGGTCACAAGAGCAGTTCAACTAAGAAGTGGCCTCAAAACTTTTGCCACTGCAAAAGCTATTAACACTGCTCACCCTAAGTCACCTGTTAAAAGTGCAAACTCCAAAACAACTTTTGCAAAATCTGCACAAACAGGGAAAGAAACTTTTCAAGCTAAAAGGATAACTATAACCAACGGTTGGGTGCCTAAAAGGAAACCGGCGGTTCCACTACTCATTCAAAAGTTATCACTGCAAGGGTTGTAAACAAGAAAAGGGGGGACATGGGCAATGCTGTGAAGGCCTCAGCACGTTGGGAATAGAAACCTAAAGGAAATACATCTACAACCAATCCCAATGGTGTATCAATAACCGTTGATAGATTTAACTATATTGATACACGAGGCAGATCCAAGTCAATCATGGCTTGGGTCCCTAAAAGAAACTAACTCTTTACTCTTATGTGCAAGAACATCCAAGGACAAAAAGATCAGATCAAGGATATACAGATAGTGGGTGTTCAAGGCACATGACTGGCAACAAGTCCTATCTTTCTGATTTTGAGCATTATGATGGACAATATGTCAGTTTTGGTAATGAAGTTAATGGAACAACATGTATGATGCAAGAACTCTAATGATAAAGGAAAACATGGATCATTATTATTATATTACAAAACTGAACACAGAGTGCAGTACATACATCCATGGAATCGGATTACATGCATCATTACATCAACTGGAAACCAACTACCAACTACCTACCCCAGACACAAGCTTAATAACCCATTCCCAACCTAACCACCATCTATCTATGGTTTCTTTGGGAAGCCCCACTTTGGCATAACCTTAGGAGCTCCACGCATGTCAATCCACTCATACACTCTAGGGCATGCTAATCCCCTCACCACTTCTCTGGTGGTGGAGGATGATGAAGGACCAACTGGTGGTGGTGCTGCTCTCAAGGCTCTTGCACGTGGTGCTTGAAGCTCTTCATTAGGGAGTAATGCATCAAGGGGAGGCACACTCAAGGCTCTTGTGGAAGTCTCATCATCTGTGTTCTCATAGGGAGAAATATAAGAACTTATTGAACTATCTCCCTTGGTCAAAGCATCTTGAGGTACTGGTTGCAGATTTGATGGACCAGCAAATGATGGGGTGATACTCATGGACTTATGAGATCTCTTCCTGGATGACACTTTTTCAAACTCTTCTTTTTCTACTCTGCTTGGGTTGTTCATCACAAAGTCATCCTATGCACTGTCAGAAAATGAACTGTTTGAGGAAAGATTGATTGGATTGAATTGGCTCATGGTGATC
>OU343216.1:35800681-35879775 GCA_910596185.1 Chrysanthemum makinoi | reverse complement strand
CTGGCCCGGATCATGAGACAGTTATTCTAACCTTAGTCACCTTATAACTCCATGACTAACCTATGTTGCCATAAAACCAACGATGTGAAAAATCTCTCACAGTGTTTTATGAATGAAAAACATTTTAGTACCCTTGTGAGATAAGATTTTGCATAAATACTCCCCCTTCCACATGTGCTTAAGTGTTTTAACGGTTAAAATGCACATGGGGAAAAGACGCGCACATTTTGAATTGATTCACTCAAGATAGACATTCCCCATGAGACACGGTTCACGTGGCATAGTTAAAGAGTTGCATTGTCAGCTTTTTAGGTGACAACTAGCTCTAATAACTACCTTGAAGGTGTAGACAAACCTAGAAAGGTTGTCAAACCGTCATTCATGTCTACCAAGAGTTTCTCGAATGGTACATTCTACTCAGACAAGTCCTTTGCAAGACACGTTTACATCACTAGCGAACTAGTTTGAAATTATTACCCGTCTCGACGAGTCTTTTCGAGTTACTAATAGTTAAGATCTAGTCAATTCATGGGTTAAGTCTATAGCACAAAGATTCATTTTGATCTGACACAACATATTTCTTATCACTTATTTTCCCCCCTCAAAATGGCATATGTGATGTTATTTTTGAAAAGTTGAGAATAAATATGACCATTTTGAGTGTTATTGAAGAATGACCACCGTGAACAATTTTGAACAAATTTTAATTCAAGTACTCCCCCCTCAATTGATATAAACGGTTGAGGTTTTGAAAATCATAAGGAAAGTACTTGTTCTTTTGAGCAAAACCTTGAAAAGTGAAAGGTTTGATAGGTTTTACTCAAAAGTAAGAAGCTTTCGCTCCTATTATAAGGATTGTGGCTTGAAGGCATACCACGGGGTCCTTTATTTACAAGTACGGGTTGTACACTGTAATGTGTGCACAAGACATATACATAATCAATCAAACATCCAAAATTATATGAAGGAAGCAATTCAAAGGGGGTACAGGAAGTGCGGTGATGTTCCCAGGGGTGTGCAGGTACGTTGGCGGGTTATGTTAATCCGGTCGACCACTGACATAACTCTCCAATCGTGCAGCTGATCCCTTGAAACAACCGTTCATCAATCATTGTGATGATCCGCTCTCACATCCCTCCTTTCCCGAGAATTGTGCTTAGAGACCCGATTTTCTGGTATATCCTTCAACCTGTATGCCAATCCATCCCTAACCAAACAAAGTATGATCCCCGAACTTGTGGGTTCGCTACATATTAAGCGCTTTCTTTGAAGTTCACTCGGTAAACAACGCCGAAGGTTTGCGATGAGTGTATATTGAGATATTTGGTTGATATCGGAGATCAAGCTTTGGAGGTGAAGTTGACACGTACCGATAAGATTCAACAACCGGTGGAGATCTTCTACACGTTCCTTGATGACAATGCATCGTATGAAGATGAGAAGTGACTTGATAAATTCAGCGTTGTCTTCGAGTTGAGAATTATCTCATGCGACCGTTACTTTGGCAAGGTACATGTCTTGATGTCATTGAGAGAAAATTCTCAAAGTCAGCCAGGAGAAAGCATAGTCCCGTTCATCTTGTCGCTTGACTACGATCTTCTTTAGGAATGTGTAGTCCCACTTAGACGAAAGGTCACCGTGTATGATGGCAACGATATCCGTAGAGACTATACAGCATGTTTGAGACTTCGAACCTCGTGACTTATGTAGTAGATTAAAACCGGCGTCGGCCATGATGAATCCCATAATGCATCTCGGTCGTATGCTTACACTGTGTTGAAGAACAAGTGATTGGCACGTTCCTCAATGGCTATGCAGTTTGAGTAGACAAATGCTGGGAATGGAAGTGTCAGCGATGTAGCATATTTTCTTGAATCATTGCCACCTGTAGAAGAAAATCCAAGTCTTTGTTGAAATATCTGAAAGAATCCTTGTTGTTGGTTGGCCAAGTGTTGGTAGAGGTTTGGTCCAATCGGTGTAGTATGGAGGTTGTCCCTTTGTGTGAAGTCAATGTTTGCTTTCGGGTTGAGCCAATCCATGTTGTTAGACATAGCTCGAGCAATGTTTTCAAGGTGATATTCACCCTCGGGCGGCGATGCGTGCCAAGCGTCAAGCTAAATCACTCAAGTTCGCCACTTGTGAATGGCAAACCGTAACCGGCTTAAAAATGCCTAAGCAGAATGCAATGAAGATCCGGGGAGTATAGTGTTTCCTGGTCGTTATGTCCCAGTTGTCACCCGATGGATCACCCTACGAATAGTGATCGAGATTTGAGCAGGAAAGAGATTTGATTATGATTATTATAACTCTGACAAAAACCAACAAATTACAACGGCTTAAATGCAAATTAAAGAAAGTTAAAAAGATAAAATCTATTAAATAAACGCTATCACTATATTTAAAATGATGTTTTTGTTTTTTATGTTTTTATAAAAGCTAAAATTAAAATCTACGACGCACAAATAAAAAGCATGAAACTTACACAATATTAACCCTAAAAATATGAAAATGATATTTTTACAAACCTAATGATAAAAAAAATATTTAGAAAAAGAAAATTATTTTATAACTAATTATCTAATTATTATTAATTAAAAACTATTTTTAACTATTTAATAATTACCTAAAATACAAGAAATTAGGAAATAAAGCTAGAAAAATAAAATTAAGACTTAGAAAAATCTAAAATATCAAAATAAAATTTTCAAAACTATTTTTATATTTTTCTGATTATTTTTCTATTTGTTATGAATTTTAAACTATTTAAAACTAATTGAATTACTAAAAATTACAAAATAAACTATGAAAAATCTGGAAAATTACTTTTTTTACTTTTTATATTTATCTAAACCTAAGAAAATTGAAAAAATATTTTTTAGAACCTTTTCTGAATTTTTTATATTAAATGCTATTTAAAAATGCTTAGAAACTAATTTAAATTAAGAAAAATAGCAAATCAACTTGGAAAAATCTGAAAATTTCAGGAAAACTCTAAAATAATACTAGAAAGCTAGGAAAAATGGAAAAACATGGGGTTATGTGGAGGGATTTGAAAGGTGCAAAGGGCATGATAATAAGCTCTTTGAATAAGCTAATGAGCACCAAAGTGAACCAACTGATTATATAAGCTAATGTATGCTAAAACCACTCTAAGACAACCAATTACATCTACTCCTAACCACTAATGAGCATTTTACCTAGATTAAGCCAATCGGAATTTCCATAAGCAATTGAAGCCCATGCTGTTAGCAGTTCTATAAGCTTAACCAATAAGCTAAGGTGAAAACTAAAAGCATGGCTCTCAAGACCACTACCGAGAGATCACATATCCAGATTTATAGCTAATTAGGACTAGTAATGAAGAAGATATTGAGCAAGTTAAAATGGCATAAATGGACAGGTTGCTGTTGAATGCAACAAAACAGTGAAACAGGTACCTACTATAAGCTAATGTAACGGCTAATTCAGTAAGCTAAAACAAAAACCATGAATGTGGTCTTGAAGACCACCTAAGCGTTGCTTAAATACCAAAGATAAGACCAACTTTGAATGAAATGAAGGCATTGCAATGGCGCACTGGTTTATTGGGTCACTTTGACTTTTAAGAACAAATTAGCATTTTGACTTTCTTGAGATTAGAATGCAAATGATTGACTGGAATGGATGAAATATGATGTAGTGAAAGCAATGCAAGCTAGATGATCAACTTCTAAACCTCTGTGATATGATTACTGTACCTAGATTCCAACAGAAATGCAACAAGAACAGTGGGCTTATGAATTTGACTTTGAACTCAAATGACAGTAAGACAATGACAGATATGATAATAATAGACTATAACAAGAATAATGCAACTGATCTAATACAATATTCTACCCTTGAGCACAGTTGTAAGTTCTAATCCAAACACCCCTTTATATAACTGATATGAACTTTTCATGAAGCTAACTAATGAACCAGCTTGAACCAATGATTGAACAGAGTCTACATGACCATTATACAACTACACAAACAAGTTTAAGCTATCTATAACTACATTTACAAGTTCAAACAAAAACTGCCATATGACTTGAAAACTGAAAATGATAAAATCACTAACCACAGTCCAACATTTTAGGGCCAAAACCGAACAAAGACTAACCTAACCTATGCTAGTTCAACCCATTATCACCTCTGTATCAACCAAATTCATCACTATTTCCAATGTGAGCTCATAGTTGACTTATGTTGACTATTATTCAAAGTTACTTGAAAATGAACCGTAAACATAAAAAGCTTAAAGAGTTTTAAACAAGCTATTAAAGCTTCAAATACCCACTAACAACTTGGACCATGGAATTGAAACTGAGAAATTTCAACAGTTAACCACAAAATTGAAACTTATATGAAAGCTTAGATTGATACTCAAAAGTAACTTACAAAGGTTTGTAAACTTGAAATTGATACAATGAAACGAAAATTACACCATTTTAATTTAAACTAAGACAATAATTAAAAAAGCATAAGTAAAATTTTTATAAACTAACTACTCTTTCTCTTTCTCTCTTTGCTTCTTTTATACTCCCATATCCTTCTCTCTCATGTTCTGCCAAATCCGCCTCTATTTTCGACCATTGGATCATTGTATGCAATCTTGGCCTTTGATTGAGTTTGGCGGAAATGGACATATTGACAGTTGAGAGGTTGAGTGCTAGAGGGGGGAGGCATTTAATGCCCTTGGATGGTTGTTGAGGAGGGGGGAACATAGAGGAAAAGGTGGAAAGGTGTGGTGGGGGATGGTGTGTAGGGCTATATGTTTGGGAAGAAGGAGAAAAGGCTGGCATAGGGTGTTTTGACTTGGGGTTTACCAGATATATAATAATAGGGGTCAAAACGGAAGGGTCCAAAGGCTTTGTTACGGGTCCAAAATAGGATTGTGCCAAGGGCCAAGGTTTAAAGGGTTTAATATCCAGGACCAATATGAATTAAAATTGCAAGGACCTTGGCTGCAATTCATCAAAGAGGTTTCAAAGGACCAAAATTGACAATCTCACAAAGTACAAGGACCAAACTTGCCATTTTCACATTTTCCAGGGACTAATTCGCAATTTTGAAACTTGAAGGACCATTCTTGTAATTTTCTCAAATTTTTGACATTTTTCACCAAAGGGCTAAATTTGACAAGTTATGATTTTAAAAGGACCTTTGGTGACTTTTCTTTTGAAATTTTGGCTCAAGGACTAGTTTTGACAAATTTGAAAGTTGAGGTGACTGCCAATTATGCAAACTTTGCTCATTTTTCATGAGTTTTAAACATTTGCATCTGAAACATATAAAATGTAATTTTGGAATATTTTCAGTATTTTGATGCATTTTTGAGCATTTTTAAGTGTTTTCAGTTGGATTGACTAAAATGATGAGTATTTACACTCATCATTACTAAACTATTGCTAGTCCTAGCAATCTTTTGAGAAAAACATAATGGATTTGAAACTCTTTACAAAAGCCATTACTTACGAGTAGCCAAATGTTTCATTCAAGTAAGAACCTTAGTACTTGATAACCAAATGATTTTGAGCAAATCATAAGCTGTAACAGTTTGATGTGTCTTTACCGAAGCCGTACCCTTCTGGACTAGCCAACTCTTAGATAAATTATCAATATTATATTTGGTGAGCTGAATACCAATTATGGTTTTTCCACCGCCTTTACCACAAGCCATAACCTTGCAGCCACTCTTCACTTTTAGGATATGGGTTGAGAACCATACAATTTTGGGCAAATGAAGCCATATAAGCGGATTTGAAATATTTACCAAGAGCGTTTGTCTCGGATTAATCCTTTTGTCTTACAGACATGGCCCAGGATGATAACCAAATGAGTAAGTGTAAAACACTTACTCAAAAAAAAATTTGGCCAAAAACGGGGGAATTGGGTAGATAATATATGAAATTCGTGAGAATTCCCCACACATTAGAATGAATATTGCCCTCAATATTCAAAGTGGCGGTTATGCTGAGAACAAAGAACATAAAATGGAAATATTACGGCCATTATTTTAAAAGGATTTTTTTTTTTAGAAAATATATATATATATATATAACATGTGGGGCATCACCCCAGCACTTAGGTGGTAGAAAGGGGGTAAGAGAGCCCAATATGGGTGAAAATCCATATGGCGTGTGCTACTTGTTTTTGGTTACCAATTAAGCTAAGCTCCTTCGACGAATTCATTGGTTCTTGGGAAGCAAAGTGGAAGAAACAATATCCATCGGACTTTCATTCAAGATGTTTGGACAAACATTTGAAGCACGTGAAAGTTCCACACCGGTGAGATATACATAGAACCGGCTCAAAAATGATAAATGAAAATGCCGGGGTCAAAGATAGTGTCTTCATTCCTGAAGGAGTGAAGATGAAGAGAAATCACAAGATATTTGAGGAAAGGAAGGTTCGATAACAATCAAGATCCATTCTTCATCCTCAAATATGAGCACGATATCGAGAGGAAGGTGAGGGTATTATCATTAATAAGCAAACTCATACGACAGAGTACACCTTCCTCCAAGCTAATATCATCCTCAAGATCAAAGTAGAAATGTCATGTTCGGAGGAGATATGTCATGAGAGAGTTCACCGGAGAACTCTTCATGAAGAGAATCATTCACATGAGGTGAAATAGTGAACTCTTGTTCCATTGTGGGCTCATCATCACTATCCTGTCGAGTATCAAAGAGTGGATTCTCAGAAATTAAAGTGAATTCGAGTCAATTCAAATAGAGTTGGTGAAAGTAGCTTTGAATGTTTCGGGAACAAAGTGATCAACATTCTCTATTGAACTGTTGGGATAAGAAGTGAGTGAACGATCATTATCAATGAGACTTTCATCTCTGAATCGGCTTGAAATCAAAGAGTGGATTGCTGTGAGTGAGTTCACCGGAGAACTCCTCAAGAAGGGGATCAGCATCGAGTTATTGAAGTGATGCCTCAACATACTCGATGTTTTCATAAGAAGTACAATCTTCGCTAAAATCGGAGAAAGTTTCCAAATGATCATTTGAACACTCAAGAGGGGAAAAAGAATCACACACATGATCAGAAGTTCCCTGTGACTCTCTCGGGATTGGGACAAGCCTCTCAACACTAGACTTTATGAATTCGTCCGATTCCTTTTCAGGAACAGTGTCAAGATGCTCGTCCCCATGTTCAGGTGAGTGGGAGCTTTGGGTGTGATAGCGGTTGTTTGAGATGAAATCTCAACTGTTGGGATATCATTTGATGAACTTGATGAATTTTTATAGAATTGAAGGATATCAAGTGTATCCTCATCATCACCATCATCGGGAATGAAAGCGAATGAGAGCTAGATGTTGCTTTTTCTTTGCAATTGATTCCCTAATAGATTTTTCAAAGGCAATTTGGGAATTTATTTTAGCAGACCGCTCTTCGGCTAACAATTCTTCCATGGATTTTTGATTTGGATTATCTTGGGAATGGTTACCTTCCTTCAAATCTTTCACTAAATCCAAAAGATTAAGGAGAAGATTTTGAAGTGGCTCAGTGAGGTGGTGCTGATTTATTTGGTACTGTAGAGGTTGGTCATGATCTGAAGAGTCGTAATTGTTACAAGGAAATGGATTCCTTGTTTGACAATCAGAGCTTCAGTGTGGACCTCCACAATACTCACAACAGTAAAACTGATGTGGTGAAGTCGTATGTGTTGTAGTCAAAATTGTTATCGGGAACTGCTCATAGACAAGCGTGTTTCCCGATTGACAATCAAAACTGGAGTGTGAACCACCACAGTACTCACAACAGTAAAACGGCTGAGTCTCACAGTGTGGTAGCTGATGGAATAAATCAGTTGTGTTATGGTAAGAATAGAGATCTTGGTTATAGAGCAGACCGTTTCTGATTCCACCATGCTACACCTGGGGCAATTGCCACCATTATAAGGACCACCACACCATTGACAACCAAGAGGGTGAGGATGAGACATAGAAAGAATCAAATGATTTTAGAGGGTAAGAAATGAAGAATCAAATATGTGAGAGGGTAAAGATGGATATTTTTGAATTTTTAGATAAACATTTTGCAAAAACAAAGAATGAAAATCTTTTTGGATTTTTGATTTTATAAGAAAATACAAACATATACAGATGGTATGAACAATGAGTGAATATCCAAATCACTAATCTGCTAAGCGGAAGATAATCACGCACACACACTCCGTGGCATAAAATTTGATGCGTGCCAAACGGTCAAGCTAAATCACTCAAGTGCGCCACTTGTGAATGGCAGGACCGTAACCAGACTTAAACTGCCTAAGCAGAATGCAATGAATCCAGGGGTATAGTGTTTCCCCGGGTCGTTATGTCCCAGCGAGCTGTGCAATGGATCACCCTACGAATAGTGATCGAGAGATTTGAACGGGAAAGAGATTTGATTATGATTATTATAACTACAGAAAAAGCCAACAAATTACAACGGCTTAAATGCAAATTAAAGAAAGTTAAAAAGATAAAATCTATTAAATAAACGCTATCACTATATTTAAAATGATGTTTTTGTTTTTATGTTTTTATAAAACTGAAATTAAAATCTACGCGACGTACAAATAAAAACGTGAAACTTACACAATATTAACCCTAAAAATATGAAAATGATATTTTTACAAACCTAATGATAAAAGAAAATATTTAGAAAAAGAAAATTATTTTTATAACTAATTATCTAATTATTATTAATTAAAAAATATTTTTAACTATTTAATAATTACCTAAAATACAAGAAATTAGGAAATAAAGCTAGAAAAATAAAATTAAGACTTAGAAAAATCTAAAATATCAAAATAAAATTTTCAAAACTATTTTTATATTTTTCTGATTATTTTTCTATTTGTTATGAATTTTAAACTATTTAAAACTAATTGAATTACTAAAAATTACAAAATAAACTATGAAAAATCTGGAAAATTACTTTTTTTACTTTTTATATTTATCTAAACCTAAGAAAATTGAAAAATTATTTTTTAGAACCTTTTCTGAATTTTTTATATTAAATGCTATTTAAAAATGCTTAGAAACTAATTTAAATTAAGAAAAATAGCAAATCAACTTGGAAAAATCTGAAAATTTCAGGAAAACTCTAAAATAATACTAGAAAGCTAGGAAAAATGGAAAAACATGGGGTTATGTGGAGGGATTTGAAACTGAAGTGCAAAGGGCTTATCAATAAGCTCTTTGAATAAGCTAATGAGCACCAAAGTGAACCAACTGATTATATAAGCTAATGTATGCTAAAACCACTCTAAGACAACCAATTACATCTACTCCTAACCACTAATGAGCATTTTACCTAGGATTAAGCCAACTGAAATTTCAACAAAACAGTGGCTTGACCCCACTGTTTAAGCAGTTCTATAAGCTTAACCAATAAGCTAAGGTGAAAACTAAAAGCATGGCTCTCAAGACCACCTACCAGAGATCACATATCCAGATTTATAGCTAATTAGGACTAGTAATGAAGAAGATATTGAGCAAGTTAAAATGGCATAAATGGACAGGTTGCTGTTGAATGCAGCAAAACAGTGAAACAGGTACCTACTATAAGCTAATGTAACGGCTAATTCAGTAAGCTAAAACAAAAACCATGAATGTGGTCTTGAAGACCACCTAGTAGACTGCTTAAAGACCAAAGATAAGACCCTAACTAGATGAAATGAAGACTGTGCAATGACTGCAACTTCTGCAAAAACTGGTTTATTGGCTCACTTTGACTTTTAAGAACAAATTAGCATTTTGACTTTCTTGAGATTAGAATGCAAATGATTGACTGGAATGGATGAAATATGATGTAGTGAAAGCAATGCAAGCTAGATGATCAACTTCTAAACCTCTGTGATATGATTACTGTACCTAGATTCCAACAGAAATGCAACAAGAACAGTGGGCTTATGAATTTGACTTTGAACTCAAATGACAGTAAGACAATGACAGATATGATAATAATAGACTATAACAAGAATAATGCAACTGATCTAATACAATATTCTACCCTTGAGCACAGTTGTAAGTTCTAATCCAAACACCCCTTTATATAACTGATATGAACTTTTCATGAAGCTAACTAATGAACCAGCTTGAACCAATGATTGAACAGAGTCTACATGACCATTATACAACTACACAAACAAGTTTAAGCTATCTATAACTACATTTACAAGTTCAAACAAAAACTGCCATATGACTTGAAAACTGAAAATGATAAAATCACTAACCACAGTGTCCAGCTTATGCAGGCCAAAACCAGAACAAAGACTAACCTAACCTATGCTAGTTCAACCCATTATCACCTCTGTATCAACCAAATTCATCACCATTTCCAATGTGAGCTCATAGTTGACTTATGTTGACTATTATTCAAAGTTACTTGAAAATGAACAGTAAGCTTATAAAAAGCTTAAAAGGAGTTTAAACAAGCTTATTAAAGCTTCAAATAAGCCACTAACAACTTGGACCATGGAATTGAAACTGAGAAATTTCAACAGTTAACCACAAAATTGAAACTTATATGAAAGCTTAGATTGATACTCAAAAGTGACTTACAAAGGTTTGTAAACTTGAAATTGATACAATGAAACTGAAATTACACCATTTTAATTTAAACTAAGACAATAATTAAAAAAACGACATAAGTAAAATTTTTATAAACTAACTACTCTTTCTCTTCTCTCTTTTTGCTTCTTTTATACTCATACTTCTCTGCCTCCACTCTATTTTGGATCATTGTATGCAATCTTGGCCTTTGATTCAGTTTTGGCGGAAATGGACATATTGAGATTGAGAGGTTGAGTGCTAGAGGGGGAGCATTTAATGCCCTTGGATGGTTGTTGAGGAGGGGGATAGAGGAGAAAAGGTGGAAAAAGTGTGGGGGATGGGTGATGGTGGCAGGCTATATGTTGGGGAAGAAGGAGAAAAGCGGGGCATGGGGTTGTTTTGACTTGGGGTTTGACCAGATATAATAATAGGGGGGTCAAAACAGGGAAAGGGTCCAAAGTTTTGTTGGAGTTCCAAAAATAGGATTGTGCCAAGGGGCCAGAGTTTAAAGGTTTTAATATCAAGTTGTATAAATTAAATTACAAGGACCTTGGCAGATTCATCAAAGAGGTTTCAAGGGACCAAAATTGACAATCTCACAAAGTACAAGGACCAAACTTTCCATTTTCACATTTTCCAGGGGACTAATTCGCCAATTTTGAAACTTGAAGGACCATTCTTGTAATTTTCTCAAATTTTTGACATTTTTCACCAAAGGGCTAAATTTGACAAGTTATGATTTTAAAAGGACCTTTGGTGACTTTTCTTTTGAAATTTTGCTCGGGACTAGTTTTGACAAATTTTGAAAGTTGAGGGTGAACTGCCAATTATGCAAACTTTGCTCATTTTTCATCTGATTTTAAACATTTTGCATCTGAAACATATACAATGTAATTTTGGAATATTTTCATATTTTGATGCATTTCGAAATTTTAAGTGTTTTGAGTTCGGATTTGACTAAAATGATGAGTATTTACACACTCATCAACTGCTTTCGAGAGCATCTTTTAGAAGTTGAAACTTCATTCTTGATTCGCTTCACTCAATTTAGTCATTTCTTCACATGAACTTTTCTTGCGAATTTTAGCATGCTCAATGTAGAACCGTCTACCAAGTTGACCTTCTTCGTGGTAGGGAGTGTTGTTAACAATATTAGCAAACCATTCAAATTCTCCGTTTTATAGTCATGCCATGATCGACGTCGGTCTGGCGTCTTCTTCTTCTTCTTTTCAAAGGCCTAGATGATTACGGTTTGAACTTGTTTGGGAGAGGTGGGTTGTTGTTGGGGCTCAAGGACCTTTTCATCGTCACCACCCGTATACTCAAAGTGATCATCGGTTTTCTGAGTCGGGGGTGGTAACTTCGGAATGTCCTGGGTTTTCAGTAGAAGAGCGAGGAGGAGATTTTTGTTGAGCAGGGCCGTTGTGGAGGAGGTTGCATCATAGAAGATTCACCGTTGCCGGCGTTTAGGTGCAGAGTCTTTATCCTTATCCTTGTCTTCATCGTCTCTAGGACGTTTAGACTTTTGACTTCGATCTACATGCTTCTTGAAGTTGGTAGTCCAGCAATGCTTGAAACAGCTTTCCTTCATCATAAGTAAATGTCCCAGTCGTCACGGAGACATTTGTGTGACAAGCTTGGCCACCAATTCATTATCCGAGAAAAACTACGGATCGTTGGATTGATTGTGACGGTTAAGGGCGTTGATCGAATAGTTTGCTTGGCGATCCGCATAAGATTTGGATAAAGTTGTTTGGTGAACAACTCCTTTGTGACTTTAGGCATTACTCGAAGGTACTTTTTCGTGTAGCCTTGATCATTTCGTTCAGTTCCTCTTTGGTGATTTTTCATGAATTCTGAACAAACTTCCTTTCTCCTTTCATCTTTTCATGCTCGTCATATAGATGTTGTATGTGATCGACAAAGAAATTAAGCTTTTGTTGAGCACGTTTTCTTTCGACTTGTTTGGCAGCTTTGGTAATCCGTTCATGAGCTTGAGAGATCCAAGATTTAGATGGTTTCTTCACGGATTTGGATGATGATTTGGTTGACTTCTTTGATGATGGTGGCGAGGAGAAGACGAATCGATGATGAAGAGATATGAGGAGACTCGGATCCTTGGGAGGTTCGAGGTTTCTTCCTTTGATCGTGCGGACTATCTATAGCGAAGCGTATCATAATCAACATCTATCTTTTTGGACTTCTCGGTTCCGGTACCTCAAACTCATATTCGATAGAATCCTCCACAAGCTTTTGTTGTTGAATAAGAGTGGTGGCACGCGCCTCTATCGGGTTGATTAACGCATCGGGAGATGGTTCGAGTGGGCAAACCACTTGATCCTCGGGACCACCCATTTGGTCTTTGGCAAATTCTTCACTTTGTGTTGGTGTCTAAGGAATTTGATCGTCTTCTTGTAAACATTTTCTGGCTCTTTATCACTCTCCCGGCTTTCATCGCAGGTCAAGAACAGGAGTCTTCCCTTTTCTTTGTCAGCTGGTGGACTTGGAGGTTTAGCTGCTGAAGGAGGTGTTACGGTTCGAGATTGAGTAGGTAATCTCTTCATATGTGTCAGTACCTTCAGAGCTTTCGTCCACAAGCTTTCTTAGCGGTTCAGGTGTGGGAATAGGTTCACTTCCTTTGGGAACAATCCTTTTACGAGGAGGATTCCTTTGGGAAGCTTCCTATAAATATCTCACACTTGTGACACTTCCGCTTGCCTCTTCGGTCCTCCAGTAGGTGTACGATTTTTCATCAAGATGACCAACTTTGCCTTCTTTACGGCTAACCGATACCTTTTGTATGTTTCAAGCTTTTTGATTTCGGTAGTCAGAAGGTGACCAGGTAATACCGTGCCCTTTCTTTGTTGATGATTCTTTGATTCTGCAGATAGTATGGGTTCATCATATATGCGTGATTATCGGGTCATTGAGCCTCATGGGGATGTCAGGATGAAGTCCAAGTGCTCTCTGGATCAACAGTTTGGTGTATCCGACATAGGGAATCTTGGAGCCAAGCTTCTTGTGAAATAGCATCATGTCCTCCCATATCATTCTTCGATTTCAATGTCCTTCTTGTTGATCAACGACCAGAAAATTTGCAGTTCCATGAGCTGGGGATGCTCATAGCCTTATCACGCGACCGGAGACCGATTTGGTGATGATCATGTAGAGTGTTCTCCATGGTTGCGGAATATTCTTCACTCCACGAGAGTGCTTAGTAATGATTCCCGAAGCTTCATCATAACCAATATCTATCAAGAATTTCAGGACTGTCTCTTCAGTAGGGGTAGCAAAGAAGTGGTTGGAGCGATGTCGAGAGGAATGATGAGACAGCCCGTAAATCAGCAGGAGTGATAGTGACTAGTTTGTGATTAAGTGTCACATTCACTCCACTTTGACCAGTGATCCTCTGCATAGAATCCCAGAATTGTTGAATGTAGACCTCTGGGCTGTGGCGGAGTGTGAGAGCATGTTCGGTAGGGATGTGTAACACCCGCTTATGACCACAATATTGTCCGCTTTGCCGTAGGCTCCGGCTTTGTTTTTGTGGCCTCATTTGAAGACTTCCAAAGGTCACCCAAGCCGTACTACTCTCACATGAGCACAGCTTCTTGCGGTTCCTAAGAACTCCACCGCAGATGAACCCAAAATCGTTGTGTCATTGTAAAGCGAATGTTATCTTATGAGCCCAGCATCTCTCGAGCCACGGCCAATGTGGGATTTGCCTGGTGTTCTGATCACCCCCTCTTAGGGACTCATCGTCCTCGATGAGGTTTGCCCACATCGAGCGGCTCGAGGTGGCTCTTATACCACTTAACACCGCCTTATAGACCACAATATTGTCCGCTTTGCCCGTAGGCTCGGCTGTTTTTGTGGCCTCATTTGAGACTTCCCAGTGCACTGACGTTACTACTCATGAGCAGCTTAACTGCCCGGTTCCTAAGAACTCCACCCGATAGAGCCACAAAATGCGTTGTGTGATTGTAAGGCGAATGTTATCTTATGAGCCCGGCATCTCTCCAGCTGGCGGCAATGTGGGATTTTCCTAGGGTGTTCAAGGGATGATTCGAGAATATCCTTTGCAATGAGACAAGAAGATTCGAGCATGTGATTGTAAAGTCAACCCTAAGGTTGTTCTTTCCAATCTTTCTCGGATAGCCATTTGGGAAGATATCGGCAATAGTAGAACCTCGGGTGCATCATTCATTTGTTGACCATGTCGTGATGCGAAATAACATTAGCCAAAAGAACCAACATATCGAGAGACATAATGTTAGTCAACATAAGGTCTTATTGTCTAGTTATTGAATATGCAGTGTCAATGATTGTTACGAGTCCTAAGTCACTTGTTTGTTCAATAGTCCAATGATGTCGGTAAAATGTTACATGAGGTTAGTTAACTTTAAGTTTTAAAGTTTATGTTATCACTTATTGTTCACAACATATCAAACGTTTAAGTTTATTAATGACATTAATGGATTATTGACGTTATGATAAGTTATTAACAAGTTTGTGCAGTAACGGTTCATAATGAAGGTCAATCAAGGCATAAGTAGGGTTGGCAAAATTAAGCGTAAACAGTAGTTGCATCTGCGTAGGCGAAAAGCTTGGCATTGGGATCTAACTACGGTAAAGAATTCTGGCAGTAGGAAAAAGGGACCTTATGGGAGAGCTTACGCGTGAGGCGATATTTATACCTACGCGTAAGGCTTACTCGTGAAAGTAGACCTTATGCATTAGAGGTCCTTGTTTACGCATATCCTTCACAGGATACGCGTTGTCCCATTGTAGAACCTTACGCGTAATAGTTATGCGTTAGAATATTCATTCACGCATAACTTGACTACGCGTAGGGTAATCCTTATGCGTAGAGTTTCAAATGACCTTGATTCTGAATACTATGCGTAGCAAAGCACGAAATAAGGTCATCAAATCATTAATATTAACACAAAACTTCATGTTTGGGATATGAAAGTCTTGAAGATATCAAAATCTGAAGATATGAAATCTGTAAAATTTGAAACTTGGAAGAAGTCAAATAGTCAAGTCTTTGCTAAATGACGAGTCAAAGTAATGCAAGAGGAAGTCAAAGTACTGCTAGAACAAATAAACTGTTATATTCGTTTATGGAAAGTATTGTAGATTACTTGTCGTACAACGTTATCAATTGTAAACCAACTAGGATATCCTTGAGCCTATAAAGGACTCCTAGATTGGCATTAAGTGCGATTTGAGAAAAAAGAGAGTTTTAGAGTTTACGAATTAGAGTTTAGAGAAAAGTTCGATTATCTTAGAGTTGTATTAGAGTATCTGCATAATAAGCAGATTTAGATTTTGTTAATAAAGTTTTTCTTCTGGCTTTGTTAAGTAAATTCCGCGTACTTAATAAAGATTGCTTAGTGTTTCTTTGTTAATAACTTAGGATTTATCAGGGTTATTAAACCTTAACAAGCTAGTTAAGTTAGTTTGATTAAAGTATATCGATCCAACAAGTGGTATTAGAGCTTGTGTGGAAACTCTGACTAGGAAGAAACCCTACAATATCCAAGATGTGGACCAAGTTGTTCCACACCCTCAATCACCTCCTCGAATTCCAATTATCAAAAGGGAGAATATGATCTATGGTGCATGAAGATGAGGCAGTATATTGCCATTACAGACCATGCTCGTGGGTAATTGTGAATGGGAATGAAGTTCCTCCAGAACCCATTCAAGTTGCTTTGGACAACCTCTACACCAAAGGCGGTTTACCGGCAGACAACCAAGGAATCAAGAGAAGGCTCTTAACATTCTCTTATGCGCCATTCGGATGGTCATCTTCTTAAATTTCATGATGCTAAAGATGCTAAACGACTTTGAGCTGCTCTCAAGACCAGATTTGGAGGAATGAAGCCTCAAGAAGATGCATAGAAACTTCTTTGAAACAACAGTTTGAAACTTTATTGGAGAAAGATCTTTTATATGATAGGTTCAGAATCTTCTTAATATGTTGGAATTATACAAGGCGAAGTATCATTGAGGATGCTAATTTGAAGTTTCTAAGGAGTTTGCCATCTACATGGCATGTGATTGCTACTATGATTAGAGGACAACAGGGGTTGGATGTTATGGACTTTGATGATCTTTATCATCAACTGAAGGTTAAATGAACATGAATGAGTGGTCAACAAATTCCAAATCTCACAGTATTGCTTTTCTATCATCAAAGAAGAGCAGTACTTCCAAAATCTGCTTCTCCTCAAAATCTGTTCTCAAATCTTTCTTTGTTTACAATCCCCAATCATATACTCAGAGGCCCACCATCTACCACTTTGAACTGGATGAAGTTGTGTGCTCTTTCTTTGCACAAAGCAAGCTTACCATCACTTATGAAGAGGATCTAGCACAGTTGAAGAAGATGCACTTGAAGAAATTGATATCAATTGCAAGTTGCTATGATTCTGCAAGGATCAAAAAGTACATGAAAAGACAGGAAAAGCTATTGATTTCAAACCAACGGAATAACTTTTGACAAATCTCAAATTGAATGCTTCAATTGTCAAAAGACTGGTCACTTTGCAAGGGAATGCAGTTTTGCTAAGTATCAAAGCAAACGAGAACATCTGAGAAGCCAAAACTTGAGCTCAAAGAAATACCAATAACTGAGACAAAGGCCTTGATAGCTCAAGAAAAGTTATCGAGAAGTGGATTTGAGTGAAGAGTTCGATGATGAACGGTGACTTACTTTGTATGATAGCAGTGGACGATATAGTTAAAGACACAGTGGAAGCATTGAATTGGAGCACTGCTTTTGATGAAGAATCTGAACATCTTGCTGGAATCGATGATGATGGCTTTGGAGGATTTGATTGGAGCAAGGAAAGTGAAGATGATCCTGTTCTTCTTGCTATGGTGGCTACTTCACCAACTCAGTCTCCTATCTCAGAGGTATGCTCAAACGCTATGAGTTTTATCAAAATTATACTTAATTATGTGATTGAAAAAGATAATTGTATTAGGGCTAGTGCGAGGTAGCAGTTACCAAATCACTTTAGAGTCTATAGAAGCTAAAATCATAACCCATGAAAATAATGAAATGGCTTGGGCTGAAAAATATGAACAACGGGATTACCAGTTAAAACTTAGTGAATGGAAACTAAACCGTAAAATTGCTGAAATTGAGAAATTAACTAAGGAAAGAGATGATTTGTTAGCTAAGTTTCTTTGCTTGGAAGAGTCTGTTTGTCCCAAGTTGCTTATGTTGAAAAACAGAGAAGAGCTTACATTAGAACAGGCTTAGGATTTGGAATGGACTTTAGTAATGTAGATGAAAACCAATCTAGTAATCCGGATGATGGTGTTTTTGAGGACATAATCACTAGTGATGATGAGCTCATTAACTAGGTAGATTCATCTAGTAATGAGGGCTCAGATAAGTGAATCACCCCTCCGAATATAAGAAGACAATGGTTATCATGCGTACATCCCATTAGTCATCAACCCATAAGGCCTGATGTTTCTCGTTATGGAGTAGACAGTCTAGAGTTTAGGAAGAAGCTTGTTGCTCAATCTAGGTTTGAGAAACCCAAAGAAACTGTTGAACACAATGTTCAAAATCCAGCAGTACTTTAAAACAAAGTACTGCTCAACAAGCATACCTTCGTAAAACCTTTTCAAAACAGTACTGCTAAACCTTTTTGGGATAATTTTAGTCAAAACAGATTTTATCAGTCGTCAAGAAGGCCAAATAATTTTGTGCATAGACACAAAAGAAATCACTTTGGACATATGGGTCAAAAACTGTGTTTTGTGTGTTATAGTCCTACTCACTTAATCAAAGATTGTGACAAACACTCAGAATATCTAAGCAAGTTTCCAAGGAATATGTCTACCAACTAGAGACCTAGAGAGCACAAACCAGTTTGGACTAATTCAAATAGGATTAATCACGGAAACTTCACATCGGATCATAGATACCCACATCGAGAGACCTTGGTATCTCACAGTACTTTCCAAAGTACTGCTCCGAGAGACAAAGTACGTGATAACTTTACTTGGAATAGGAATCTAGGAGATCTCAATATCAACCTAGAATGTCTCACAATTCATATGGGGATCTAGATCTGAGGAACCCTGTTAAACTGAATGGGTAAAAGGGGAAGTCGGTAAGGAATACACATGCGTTCAACAAAAAGTGAATCATTTGTTTTGTGACACAAGAAAATGCTAATAAACGGTGAAAGAGATTTATGTTGAAAAACCAGAAAGTTTTGAAAATCCACATGCTAAACCTCAAAAGATAATTTTGGATCACCATTTGAAAGATAGTGGAAATTACATACTCAAGGGATTTGAGTTTGTAACTCACAAAGGGAACCAAAGTAATGGCTTGGGTTCCTAAGTTTCTAACTCTTTTCTTTGTGTCTGGGGAGCAACCCAGAAGAGGAGCTTAAAGATCATCTTATTATGGATAGTGGTTGCTCTGGAAGTATGAATGATAAAGAGATCCAATGCGATTTTAGAAATATTAGTGGAGGAAAAGTTGCATTTGGGAATGATCCCAATGGAGGAATGGATCTTGGGAAAGGAACAATTAAAGCTGGAAGAATTGACTTTGAGAATGTCAGATATGTGAAGGAGCTAAAGTTTAACTTGTTGTCAGTTTCTCAAATCTGTGATAAAAGCATCTGTGCTATTCACTGACCTGAGAATGTCTTATTCTTTCATCGACTTCAAACTGTTGATGATGACTTGGTAGTGCTTAGAGTACCCAGGACAAATGATGTGTATAGTTTAGACATGAAGAGTCTACATTCCTATGGAAGAGCCACATGTTTGGGGGCTAAAGCAACATCAAGAAGCATCAATGGCATAGAAGATTGGACATGTGAATTTCAGAACATCAACAAAGCGGGTCAAAGGCAATTTAGTTAGAGGTTTACCTTCAAAGACTTACAAGAATGATCAATCATGTTTGGCATGCAAGAAGGGTAAACAACACAGAGCATTGGAATGATTAACTACTAAGCTTTGTTTAAGGGGAGGACTATAAAGTGTTAGGTATAGTCTGTGTGCTTGAAGGATGTTTGTGTATTACTTAGTTTATATGAAGGTTTTGGCAAAGTACTGTATTTCGAAAGTCTGCTTGGGAATCTGCTTGGAGAAGTCTGCTTATGTGGAAAATCTGTTTGTCGTATTAAAATCTTGTTCCAACGGTGGAGGGTAATTAAAGCCAACGGTTATTTTATTTTGGGCAGTGATTTTTCAAAATCCTACCTATAAATAACAACTTTCCGATTTTCCCTCTCACATTATTCATTACCTCTTTTCCATACTTATCTTCCAATTACCATCTCTTTATTATTCGATATAATCTTTCTATTGTGATTACTTTTTCAACAATGGTGAATCGTTTAACTGTTTCGAAGCACAATATGGTGGCTAATTTGGATAAGACTGAGGCGAATGTGGCTTTCTATGATATCATTGATTATCTAGTTGGGTCGCCTATTAGTTATGCTCTTTTAGTTGAGCCAGATGTTATTGAACCATGGATTCAAGAATTTTGGGCTAATGCTAGAGAGAATATGGAGGAGGATGAATCTTATATTAGATCCTCGATTCTTTGGAAAGTCTATCAAGATTACAGAGGTCTCCATTCGTGATGATTTATTATTTGGAGATGAATAAGGGGCTATTAGATTTGCCAAGCAACTGATTTGGGATACTTTTCGTACTTTAGGCTATGAAGGTTCTTTGGTGAACAAACTTTTAAGAAGGCTTTATTCTCCTCAATGGAAGTTTTGATTCATGTTTTGCTCCTTGCATAAGTTCTAAAAGCACTTCTTGGAGCATTTGGGTCTATTAGCGTCTGCAGTGGTTGGCTTAGCTGACGAGTGTTTAACTTTTCACGACTTATTTTGGATGGAATGCTCTCTCATATATCATATGGGGCAACTTGGTTGATGTATCCAAGGTTTATACAGGTTTTCTTGAACAAGCAATTGGCTGATGTTCCAAAACCTGCTGCTTTACTTCCTGTTATTGTGCAACAACCTAAAATCTATACTTTCATGGCTAGGAGAAGTAACTTGTTCAGAGGTGGAGATATTCCTTTAACAACATTCATGATGGAAATTGTACAAGCTGTTCGTCTTGCACCACAGGATAAGCCCTGAAGAATGAATCACGATCATGGTACTGCTTAGGTACTTGCATCTGCAATCGCTTCGTGAAGATACTGTTTCGTTACAAGGTGATGTTTCTTCGTCCGAGGTTCAAGCGAGAATTGAGACAACGCCTACTTCATCTTAAAAGTTCTATTCTGTTTCAGGGGCATTCACACCTCAAGGTGATGCTCATTCTATACCTCGTGAAGCTTTGACGTTAGATAACTATGCTTTGACAAGGGAGCTAGCTAGGTTAAACAAGACTGTTGAGCGTCAAGCTAAAACAATTAGGAAGTTGAAGCGTAACTATTTCTGTTTGAGAAATTTTGTTAAACCATATATTCAAGGTTTCAACTTATGGGTTAAGGAGGAAAATAAACGTCGTAAAGCTCTTCGAAAGGAATTAAAAAAAAGAAAGAAGGTTCCTCAACCATCTTCTGTCAACTTGGGGAGGAATTTAGAAAATGAAAATTTGAAAGAAGATGTTATGAAGAAGAAAGAGTATGAAGAAAATATTACAAAGAAGAAAGAACTTGTAAGTATTAGTTGGTCAAAGGAACAAAAGAAGAAGTACAAGTTCAAAGTACTGGTGTTCAAGGTACTGAACATCAAAGTACTAATTTTCATGATACATCAAGGGAAGAAGTAATAACACCAATAACTCCAAGGGTATTAAATTTTGATGAAGAAGTTGGTCCTTCTACATTTGTTAGAGAAGAAGAGGAGGAAGCTTCTTACATACCTATTCATTCAGCTAGTGATGATGAATTAATTGCTACATTATTTGATTGTCACAAACCAAGAGGAGGAGTTACTATTAGAAGCACGAAGAAGAACAACCAAGAACTGATCAACACCGCAATTGATCCAAAAGACAAAGGAAAAGGTGTTCGGTTGAGACTAAGAAAAAAGCTCACTTTGGCAGAACTTAGAGCATTTGAAGTGGCTAGGAATGAAGCTCTGCTAGAAAGTTCAAGAAGAATTAGATGCTAAAGACAGAGAAGAACAACAAGCTCAAGAAGCTAAAGACAGAGAAGCAGCTCAAAAGGTGCAAGATGAGTTAGATGCTGAAACTACTGAACCTTTCGTCTCCAACACCTTAGATTCATGTCAAGAAGACCTAATTTAGCTAAAGAAAGGAATGCAATGATGGCATATTTAAAAGGCAGAGGATTTAAAGGATTGCAAAAGCTAAAGTATGTGGATATGAAAGATTATATGATCTGAGAGAGAGGCTTATAAGAAAGGTGTTGCAGGCATTAAAGACTTTAGAGAAGAAACTTATTGGACTGGCTGAAAGGAAAAGCTTAAAGAGGAAAAAAAAGCGATGTTACAGTTTCAATTTTCAAAGAAAGAAAGGTTGAATTAAGATCGAGACTAGTGATGAATTGAAGAATTATCTCAGAGTGGTAGATTTTGATTATACCAAGGAAGATTATGATTTAAAGATGAACGGATCAAAGATCAGTACTTTTAAAGTTGTGAAAACCAAGAATGAAGAGTACATGGGTTTTCATAAGGAAGATAAAAGTTTTAAGGTTTTCAAAAGGTTATGGGATTTGTTGCATGTTATTGATAGAGTATATCTATTCTACTTATATCAAGTTATAAAGGCGTATTTTGAAGATCATCCATTAGAAGGTAGTGGATTGGTTTTACATGGGGATTTTGTAACTATGTGGGGAAATGAAGAAAGCGATGATATTTGGAAGGATCAAGCGGGAAATAGTTTCTGGAGATTCTTTGATGAATCTGGTTCATGTCCGGAGCTAGAAAATGGAACAATGATTCACATGTTTGCAGAAAGAAGATATCCTCTTACAGTTGATCTAATGAGAAGAATGCTTGAACATGGTTTGGAAGTAGAAGAGGATGATGAAACTGCTTGCATGGTGATTAATTTGTTTATAGACTGGACTACCATTGCTGAAAATGATCTTTATGAATTTTATTTGAATAAATGCTTTTTGATATATCAGTACTTTTATTCAAAATACTGCTGATCAGACAGTACTTTCATCAAAGTACTGTTTGATGAACTAATTCAGTTAAATGATTTTTAGAAGAAACCTTTTTGCTTAATAATAAATATTTTTGAAATAAAGGTTGAATAAATGGGTTTTGTGATGATAACATCAATAGGTTATCAATCCACCATGGTTACAAAAGGATTGACTAATCCATGAGCAAACGGCTCTGGTAAAGATATATCAAATCCGTTTTAGTTGTCAACTTGCTAATAAGTTGGATGGTCATCAACTCACCATATCAGTAAATGTGAAGAGTTGGCTAGCCCACAAGAAATGGCTTGTGGTAAAGGCAGTGGAAAAACCATTATTGGTAATTAGTTCACCATTAGATTAAAGAACTAACTAGTCCAGAAGGGTACAGCTTTTGGTAAAGACTAAACAAATCTGTTGATAGCGGTGATTTGCTAAAAATCATATGGTTATCAATGTACCATGGTCTTACACACCAAAACATTTGGCTACTCCAAAGATAATGGCTTTGGTAAAGAGTTCTAAATCCATTGAATTTTCAATGATTCACTTTGAAAGTGATGAGAATAGTATGCAACTTAAACTGAATCACTGTATAAATTGTCATATGTTCTGTGTTCTGAAAAGATGGAGATTCTGGATCTTGTGAAGAAAACAATTCTAAAGATATACTTTGAAAAAGCCAGATTCTGGAGATATAATCTAAAGTGAAGAACAATCCGTTTTAAAGATGAAGCATTAAAAGATATATTCACAAAGGAACTTGAAGTCAAGCAAGTAGAATTCAAGTTAGGGAGGATTGTTGGGATATGAAAGTGCTGAAGATATCAAAGTCTGAAGATATATGAAAGTACTGTAAGCTGAAAAGAACTGGAAGAAGTCAAATAGTCAAGGTACTGCTAAATGACAGAGTCAAAGTACTGCAAGAGGAAGTCAAAGTCTTCTAAGAACAAATAACTGTTATATTCGTTTATGGAAAGTATTGTAGATTACTTGTCGTACAAGGTTATCAATTGTAAACCAACTAGGCTATCCTTGAGCCTATAAGGACTCCTAGATTGGCATTAGAGGTACGATTTCAGAAAAAGAGTTTTAGAGTTTACGAATTAGAGTTTAGAGAAAAGTTCGATTATCTTAGAGTTGTATTAGAGTATCTGCATAATAAGCAGATTTAGAGTTTGTTAATAAAGTTTTTCTTCTTAGCTTTGTTAAGTAAATTCCGCGTACTTAATAAAGATTGCTCAGTGTTTCTTTGTTAATAACTTAGGATTTATCCGAGGTTATTAAACCTTAACAAGCTAGTTAAGTTAG
Organism: Chrysanthemum makinoi; assembly: GCA_910596185.1. Classification (NCBI taxonomy): domain Eukaryota; kingdom Viridiplantae; phylum Streptophyta; class Magnoliopsida; order Asterales; family Asteraceae; genus Chrysanthemum; species Chrysanthemum makinoi. The sequence continues at coordinate 35,855,739 of OU343216.1, read as the reverse complement.
TTTGATTAAAGTATATCGATCCAACACTTCATTTTATCAACAAAACATGGCTTGAATCATTCGTTAATAGTTACGCGTAGAAAGTCATACGCGTAGGTCAAAACCCTAAGGGTTAAGAATTACGCGTATGATTTTTAACCATAGGATTTGCACCATATAGATTAATTTGGAGTCTAGAGTGTTGTTAGAGTCTTTAGGCCAAGTATTAACATCAATTCATTGAGAATAAAATTACCCAAAAGTCATGAACATTAAACCTAATTCCAAATTATTAAACAATTAGCGTTTACGGTGGTTAACAATACATGGAAATCCTCAATTCAACAACATATGATCATAACCCAACAATCTTTTAGACCAAAACACTTCACATTCGAAAATACCTGATGAGTGTCTAAATACTCATCATTTTTGTACCATCTAGGACACCAAAAACATCGAAAACACTGAAATGCATCAAATGATAAAATATCACAAATAAGTGTTTTATGTGTTTAAATGCAAAAATATCAAAAAGCAGGATGAAAAGCGTATCAAGTTTGCATAAGGTGAGTTTTAGTCCCCAAGTTTCAAAATGTCAAATATAGTCCTTGGATTTATAAAATGGAATTTTATGCAATATTGGTCCTTGTACTAACCATTAATTGCAGGTTTAGTCCTTGTGTTAACTTTGGAATATTGGCATTTTAGGTCCACGAAATCTAGAAATTACATGAATGGTCCTTATATTAATAACAAACCAAACTTGACCCTTTGTGTATTTTGATCCCAATAACAAAAGAACCCCACATATATACCTATGACCCCATTTTGACCCCTGCGTTATTAATAAAAAGCGGGTCAAAAAAGTCAAACCCAAAGCGCTACCAGTTCCTTTTTTTCTTCTCCCTACTTTCAATTGCATACCAAAACAGTTGTTTTCCCCACCTCTCCACCTCACCACCACATTTATACACGTCCTGTCTAACAACTCCTTTCCACCTCCACAAACACCCAAACTTCTTTAATTGCAAAACACACTCCAAGACTTTTTGGCCAAAATGACAAATGGACGGATTTGATGTAATTGAAGAATCCAATGGTTGGAAAGAAGTGGGGAACATTGAGGTCGACAAGGAACTCTAATGATATAAAAAGAAGAGATGGATGAGAGAAGACTTAACTTTGGATTAGCCATTGTTCACGTAGTGTAACTTTAAAATGCTTTCTTTAAATTACTTGTCATTTACAGTTTTAATTTTGTAATTTTCATCAAAGTAGTGTAATAGAACATCATTTGCAGTTTAATTTCAAGTAACTTTTAAATTTCGTATTTTGCTTAAATTCCTTTAATTTTCAAGTCACTTTAAATTCTTGTTATGTAGTTGTTTAATGGACTTCTTTAAGCTCATATAAGCTCCTGACAAAGCTTTAAAGCTTTTAGAAACCTTAAAACAAGTTTAGTCTTTAAAATTCAGAAAACACTAAAAATCAAGAAAACAATGAAAATCCAAAAATAATGAAGTAATCTTGGTGAAACTGCATGGAGCATGGTTAATTGTGGATTGCCTTTGGTTTAGAAGCTTTGTGGAAAGCCTTAGGATGTGTTCTGTGGCCATGATTCTCAGTTTCAAGCAGGATTTCATTTGTAAGCCCTTTTTACCATTTTTTGCATTTTATTGTTCTAATCTTTTATATGCTTTAATTATCATATTTCTGTGTTTCTTTGCTGTTTGTTAATGATATTAGAGCTTAATCTTAGGTTCTTATGTTTTGGATTTGATTATGGTTTGATTTGGCATTTTGACTGTCACTATGCTAGTTTTGAGAATCCTAGGTTTAGACTTGAGTGATTACTTGTTTATGCTTAAAAAGGTCCATTTTGACACTTTGGTACCTCTGGATTTGATGGAATATGTTTACATAATCTTTTGCTTTGAAAAACTTCATAACAGTCCATTTTAAAGGTTGTTTGGATTTGATAATGAAACTGTGTTTAAGGTTGTGTTTGTGGTTGCTCTTGTTTGATGTACTCTTCATATGGCCTAAGTAACTCAGTGGAATATTAACCAAAGGGTGTAGCATGGTAGAAAGTCAATTTGACACTTGACAATCTCATTATGAGCACTGTGAGGTTGTTAGATCCTAGAATCTTGCATACTTGTTCAATTCTTGTGTATCTTTGTTTATTTCATGTTCTTATAGCTTAATATAACATATTAAATCAGTAGATTAAGTTTTAAATTCAGTTTAGTCAACTCTTTAGTGTTCTTGTAAAAGTCAAATTTTCACTTTTGTCATTTTTGAATAAACTAAATAATTTCATTGTGTCTTTGTCAGTTAGTTTCATGTTTAGTGCTTTTAGAGTTTTAATGTTTTGTTGCTAATCTTGCTTATTGAATTTTTGTTTATTTTTATTTTCCATGTTTAATAGCTTATTTTATAGCTTTTTATAGCTTGTTTTTGCCCTGTACACAGCTTTAGACCATCAAATTAATGAGCTTGCAGAAGCTTCATTATTTGGCCCAAGCTTGTGTACTTGACTTCTTTGTGTAGCCCTTGTGGCCTAGTTGTTATGTGTATGCTTATTTTTATCTTATTAGCTTATTTAGATAGCTTAATCAACCCACCTTTTTGTCCAACCAAACTAACTTCACTGAAGCAAACAGTGAAGTTGAGTTGTAGTTCTAAGCTCATGAAAAGTTCCTCATTGAGCTTGAGCTTGTGATTTTTTGCCTTATGTGAGGCTAATCTATCATACTCATTGTTTAGTGCTTGTTGAGCTCTCATGAGCTAATTTGATAAGTTAAATTAGAGCTTGTTGTTTGCCCATTCTCAATAGTTCACTGAGAACTCAGTGAACTTACACCATTTCCAACAGCTCTAAAAAGCTCATTTGTGGTCATAAGCTTGTGTGGTTTAGTTTTTTGTGAAGCTCATCCACCCAACTTTAAGATCCTATGCTTAATTTTTCCCTAGCAGCTTATTTGCTAGGGCTGCAAGTAGCTTATAATTATCATCACTTCCTTTGGTTCAGCGATGTACTGGATTCTGAATGAATGGCTTATTAGCTTATTACAAGCTTATTTGATGAAATCCAGTACACATTGCTTGTTTATACTTGTTCATATAACTTGTACATATATTATTTTTCCTTTACTTTTCAGTGTGGAGCTTATACCAAGCTTTTACAAGCTTTCACTCCATCCAAGTTAAGCCCAAAAAGCTTAACTGTCTAAACCATAAGCTCACACTTGTGCACTTCCTCAGTCCATTTTCTTGTTTATATTTATCCATTGGACTTGTGTACATCTTACTTTTTCTTTTGTTTCCTGTATAAAGCTTTTTCCTAGCTTATTTTAAGCTTAAACTCCACTGTAAAGCCAAAAGCTTAACTGTTGGACTCATAAGCTCATATATTGCTTATTTCTTAGTTTGTAAAGTTTTGTCTTCATTAAACATGTATATTATCAGTATTTAGTTAGTCGGAAAAAAGAAAAAAACCAAAAGCTCCACTTTAAAGCTAAGTGATATCTTCTATTTAGAAGCTTAATTGCTTATTAGCTTATTTCTGTTAATAACATATAGTTTTTATATTTTTCCTAGCTTCTTTTATTTATTTAATAATTATGTAAAAGTTTGATTTTTCTTTATTCATTTATTATTTATAATAAATCAATAATAGTTTTTAGTAATTAATAATAGTAAATAATACATAATAAATAGAATAATAGTGTAAAAAATACATTTTCAGTTTTAAAATTCATTTTATAATATTTTAGATTTTTCAGATTCTTTATTTCATTTATTTAAGTTAATTTTAGATTTTATTATTATTAAATTCATTATTAAATATATTTAATTCAATATTAATTTATATTAATTAAGTACATAGTATAAAAATTTATTTTAACTTCCCAATAATTTTCTTATCTTTTTAGAATTCCAAAAATATGATTTTCATATTTGTGGGAGTTGTATTGGATTGAATTCAGTTTTTATTTTGTTACGTTTACGTAATTGTTACGTAAACATATACGTTTTAGTTTTTAGATTTTCTTAACTTTTATATAAATTTGTAAATTATAGTTAAATATTTTAATTATATTTAATTTGCATTTAAGTCACTAAGACATGCAAATCCCTATTATAGTTATTATCGTTTTATTTTTATACGTTTATGTTTAATTAAAGTTAAACATCGCTTGTATATCTTTCGTTTTAGGTTTCGATTGCGTTTTTAACGACATAGCTGTGACAGAGCTATCACTATTCACATTCCTAGTGTTAGTCAATAAGATTCCTGTTTTTGTATATTCAATATCATTTCGAACACGATGCGTTGTATTACAGTTTACACACCTCGTTGGGACATAATGACCCGGGGATATAATTCTATACTCCCATAGATTTTAATTGCCTTTGGTCCTAGATTAGTTTGACTTTTATGGTTGACCATTCACAAGTGGTTGACTAATATAAAGATGACTAGTTTAGGACCAATCAAAATTTGGCGCCGGGGATAAAACTTGACGGTTCAGCCTCAATCAAAATTTGGCGCCGTTGCCGGGGAAGTGTGCTGCGTATAACGTACTTGTATATGCATAATATCATATTTCATTTCCAAAAACAATATAAAACACAAAAATATTTTTCTTTTCTTTCTATATATATAAAAGATAAAAATACAAAAACATTTTTCGTTTTCTGTTTATATTATAAAATCAAAAACCAAAAATATTCTCCTTACCTTACTATTCATAATTCTGTGAGTGGTGACCCCACTCCAATTTCTCATCCAATCATTTCCCCATGAACCATTTAATTCGGGGTCGAGTCAAGCTAGCGACTCGGTAATCAAAAACAATAGTTAAACATGGGTTTTAACCCGTGTGTACCCCCTTAGTGTGGGGGAGATGTCCCACATGTTGTATATAGATCTTAAAAATGAATGAAAATTGTAAATATTAAAAATAAAAAGAGAATAATTGTTGTGTTTCTACACTTAGCTAGTAATGTTATCTTTTTACGTTCAAGGATTCGCATAATAGCGGGACTTTGAATATTGAGGACAATATTCATTTCTAAGTGTGGGGAAATTCGGCAAATTTGATCATAAATGTACCCTTTTAGTCCCTTTTTCCCCAAAATGGCCAAATTTTAAAAAAAATTTAGTGGAAGTACTATGTACTAAACACAACAAATGGTAATCAGTCCACCATGTCTAACCCACATAAGGATTGGCTAATCCAGGAGCAAATGGCTCTTGGTAAAGATATCTCAAACCCGTTTATGGCTTGCAATTTGCCCAAAATTGTATGGTGTTCATCTCACCATATCTTTAATTAGTGAAAAGTTGGCTAGCCCGCAAGTTTATGGCTTGTGGTAAAGGCAGTTGGAAAGCCATAATTGGTAATCGACTCACCAAAGATAATATTGATTATTTATCTAAGAGTTTGGCTAGTCCGAAGCAAACGGCTTACGGTAAAGACAAATCAAAACCGTTGAAAGCTTATGATTTGCTCAAAATCATTTGGTTATCATTGTACCAAGGTTCTTACTTGAACTAAAACAATTGGCTACTTCAGAAGTAATGGCTTTTGGTAAAGAGATGAAATCCATTAATTTTTCTCAAAAGATTGCTAGGGACTAGCAATATCTTAGTGTGGGGATTGATGAGTGTCTAAATACTCATCATTTTTGTACCATCTAGACTGCAAAAACATCCGAAAACACTTTCGAAAATGCATCAAAATGATAAAAAATATCACAAATAAGTGTTTTATGTGTTTTAAATGCAAAAATATCAAAAAGCAGATGAAAAACGTATCAAGTTTGCATAATTGGCAGTTTTAGTCCCCCAAGTTTCAAAAATGTCAAATATAGTCCTTGGATTTATAAAAATGGAATTTTATGCAATATTGGTCCTTGTACTAACCATTAATTGCAGGTTTAGTCCTTGTGTTAACTTTGGAATATTGGCATTTTCAGTCCCTCAAAATCCAGAAATTACATGAATGGTCCTTATATTAATAACAAACCAAACTTGACCCTTTGTGTATTTTGATCCCCAGCCAACCCAAAAGAACCCCTGCCAATATACCTATGACCCCCCATTTTGACCCCCTGCGTTATTAATAAAAACGGGTCAAAAAGTCAACCCCCCCAAACCAGCGTTCCTTTGTTCTTCTCCCTCACCTCAACTGCATACCAAAACCAGGTTGTTTTCCCCACCTCTCCACCTCACCACCACCTGTTATACACCTGTCTAACAACTCCTTTCCACCTCCACAAACACCCAAACTTCTTTAATTGCAAAAACCTGCTCAAGACTTTTTGGCGCCAAAATGACAAATGGACGGATTTGATGTAATTGAAGAATCCAATGGTTGGAAAGAAGTGGGAAACATTCAGAGGTCGACAAGGAACTCAGAATGATATAAAAAAGAAGAGATGGATGAGAGAAGACTTAACTTTGGATTAGCCATTGTTCACGTAGTGTAACTTTAAAATGCTTTCTTTAAATTACTTGTCATTTACAGTTTTAATTTTGTAATTTTCATCAAAGTAGTGTAATAGAACATCATTTGCAGTTTAATTTCAAGTAACTTTTAAATTTCGTATTTTGCTTAAATTCCTTTAATTTTCAAGTCACTTTAAATTCTTGTTATGTAGTTGTTTAATGGGCTTCTTTAAGCTCATATAAGCTCCTGACAAAGCTTTAAAGCTTTTAGAAACCTTAAAACAAGTTTAGTCTTTAAAATTCAGAAAAACACTAAAAAATCAAGAAAAACAATGAAAATCCAAAAATAATGAAGTAATCTTGGTGAAACTGCATGGAGCATGGTTAATTGTGGATTGCCTTTGGTTTAGAAGCTTTGTGGAAAGCCTTAGGATGTGTTATGTGGCCATGATTCTCAGTTTCAAGCAGGATTTCATTTGTAAGCCCTTTTTACCATTTTTTGCATTTTATTGTTCTAATCTTTTATATGCTTTAATTATCATGTTTCTGTGTTTCTTTGCTGTTTGTTAATGATATTAGAGCTTAATCATAGGTTGTTATGTTTTGGATTTGATTATGGTTTGATTTGGCATTTTGACTGTCACTATGCTAGTTTTGAGAATCCTAGGTTTAGACTTGAGTGATTACTTGTTTATGCTTAAAAAGGTCCATTTTGACACTTTGGTACCTCTGGATTTGATGGAATAGGTTTACATAATCTTTTGCTTTGAAAAACTTCATAACAGTCCATTTTAAAGGTTGTTTGGATTTGATAATGAAACTGTGTTTAAGGCTGTGTTTGTGGTTGCTCTTTTTTGATGTACTCTTCATATGGCCTAAGTAACTCAGTGGAATATTAACCAAAGGGTGTAGCATGGTAGAAAGTCAATTTGACACTTGACAATCTCATTATGAGCACTGTGAGGTTGTTAGATCCTAGAATCTTGCATACCTGTTCAATTCTTGTGTATCTTTGTTTATTTCATGTTCTTATAGCTTAATATAACATATTAAATCAGTAGATTAAGTTTTAAATTCAGTTTAGTCAACTCTTTAGTGTTCTTGTAAAAAGTCAAATTTTCACTTTTGTCATTTTTGAATAAACTAAATAATTTCATTGTGTCTTTGTCAGTTAGATTCATGTTTAGTGCTTTTAGAGTTTTAATGTTTTGTTGCTAATCTTGCTTATTGAATTTTTGTTTATTTTTATTTTCCATGTTTAATAGCTTATTTTATAGCTTTTTATAGCTTGTTTTGCCACATGACTTTAGACCATCAAATTAATGAGCTTGCGTAGCTTCATTATTTGGCCCAAGCTTGTGTACTTGAATTCTTTGTGTAGCCCTTGTGGCCTAGTTGTTATGTGTATGCTTATTTTTATCTTATTAGCTTATTTAGATAGCTTAATCAACCCACCTTTTTGTCCAACCAAACTAACTTCACTGAAGCAAACAGTGAAGTTGAGTTGTAGTTCTAAGCTCATGAAAAGTTCCTCATTGAGCTTGAGCTTGTGATTTTTTGCCTTATGTGAGGCTAATCTATCATACTCATTGTTTAGTGCTTGTTGAGCTCTCATGAGCTAATTTGATAAGTTAAATTAGAGCTTGTTGTTTGCCCATTCTCAGCAGTTCGAGAACTCAGTGAACTTACACCATTTCCAACAGCTCTAAAAAGCTCATTTGTGGTCATAAGCTTGTGTGGTTTAGTTTTTTGTGAAGCTCATCCACCCAACTTTAAGATCCTATGCTTAATTTTTCCCTAGCAGCTTATTTGCTAGGGCTGCAAGTAGCTTATAATTATCATCACTTCACTGGTTCAGCAGTATTCTGGATTCTGCTGAATGGCTTATTAGCTTATTACAAGCTTATTTGATGAAATCCAGTACACATTGCTTGTTTATACTTGTTCATATAACTTGTACATATATTATTTTTCCTTTACTTTTCAGTGTGGAGCTTATACCAAGCTTTTACAAGCTTTCACTCCATCCAAGTTAAGCCCAAAAAGCTTAACTGTCTAAACCATAAGCTCACACTTGTGCACTTCCTCAGTCCATTTTCTTGTTTATATTTATCCATTGGACTTGTGTACATCTTACTTTTTCTTTTGTTTCCTGTATAAAGCTTTTTCCTAGCTTATTTTAAGCTTAAACTCCACTGTAAAGCCAAAAGCTTAACTGTTGGACTCATAAGCTCATATATTGCTTATTTCTTAGTTTGTAAAGTTTTGTCTTCATTAAACATGTATATTATCAGTATTTAGTTAGTCCAGAAAAAGAAAAAAACCAAAAAGCTCCACTTTAAAGCTAAGTGATATCTTCTATTTAGAAGCTTAATTGCTTATTAGCTTATTTCTGTTAATAACATATAGTTTTTATATTTTTCCTAGCTTCTTTTATTTATTTAATAATTATGTAAAAAGTTTCAGATTTTTCTTTATTCATTTATTATTTATAATAAATCAATAATAGTTTTTAGTAATTAATAATAGTAAATAATACATAATAAATAGAATAATAGTGTAAAAAATACATTTTCAGTTTCAAAATTCATTTTATAATATTTTAGATTTTTCAGATTCTTTATTTCATTTATTTAAGTTAATTTTAGATTTTATTATTATTAAATTCATTATTAAATATATTTAATTCAATATTAATTTATATTAATTAAGTACATAGTATAAAAATTTATTTTAACTTCCCAATAATTTTCTTATCTTTTTAGAATTCCAAAAATATGATTTTCATATTTGTGGGAGTTGTATTGGATTGAATTCAGTTTTTATTTTGTTACGTTTACGTAATTGTTACGTAAACATATACGTTTTAGTTTTTAGATTTTCTTAACTTTTATATAAATTTGTAAATTATAGTTAAATATTTTAATTATATTTAATTTGCATTTAAGTCACTAAGACATGCAAATCCCTATTATAGTTATTATCGTTTTATTTTTATACGTTTATGTTTAATTAAAGTTAAACATACGTTTGTATATCTTTTACGTTTTTAGGTTTCTGATTGCACGTTTTTAACGACATAGCTGTGACAGAGCTATCACTATTCACATTCCTAGTGTTAGTCAATAAGATTCCTGTTTTTTGTATATTCAATATCATTTCAGAACACACAGTCGTTGTATTACAGTTTACACACCTCGTTGGGACATAATGACCCGGGGATATAATTCTATACTCCCATAGATTTTAATTGCCTTTGGTCCTAGATTAGTTTGACTTTTATGGTTGACCATTCACAAGTGGTTGACTAATATAAAGATGACTAGTTTAGGACCAATCAAAATTTGGCGCCGCTGCCGGGGATAAAACTTGACGGTTCAGCCTCAATCAAAATTTGGCGCCTTGTGAGGTGTCTGCGTGATAACGTACTTGTATATGCATAATATCATATTTCATTTCCAAAAACAATATAAAACACAAAAATATTTTTCTTTTCTTTCTATATATATAAAAGATAAAAATACAAAAACATTTTCCGTTTTCTGTTTATATTATAAAATTCAAAACCAAAAATATTCTCCTTACCTTACTATTCATAATTCTGTGAGTGGTGACCCCACTCCAATTTCTCATCCAGTCATTTCCCCATGAACCATTTAATTCGGGGTCGAGTCAAGCTAGCGACTCGGTAATCAAAAACAGTAGTTAAACATGGGTTTTAACCCGTGTGTACCACCTAAGTGTGGGGGAGATGCCCCACATGTTGTATATAAATCTTAAAAATGAATGAAAATTGTAAATATCAAAAAAGAGAATAATTGTTGTGTTTCTACACTTGGCTAGTAATGTTATTTTTTTTACGTTCAAGGATTCGGCATAATAGCCGGGACTTTGAATATTGAGGACAATATTCATTTCTAAGTGTGGGGGGGAAATTCTGGCAAATTTGATCATAAATGTACCCCTTTTAGTCCCTTTTCCCCCCAAAATGGCCAAATTAAAAAAAAAAAATTTAGTGGAAGTACTATGTACTAAACACAACAAATGGTAATCAGTCCACCATGTCTAACCCACATAAGGATTGGCTAATCCAGGAGCAAATGGCTCTTGGTAAAGATATCTCAAATCCGTTTATGGCTTGAAATTTGCCCAAAATTGTATGGTGTTCAGCTCACCATATCTTTAATTAGTGAAAAGTTGGCTAGCCCGCAAGTTTATGGCTTGTGGTAAAGGCAGTTGGAAAGCCATAATTGGTAATCGACTCACCAAAGATAATATTGATAATTTATCTAAGAGTTGGCTAGTCCAGAAGCAAACGGCTTCCGGTAAAGACAAATCAAAACCGTTGAAAGCTTATGATTTGCTCAAAATCATTTGGTTATCATTGTACCAAGGTTCTTACTTGAACTAAAACAATTGGCTACTCCAGAAGTAATGGCTTTTGGTAAAGAGATGAAATCCATTAATTTTTCTCAAAAGATTGCTAGGGACTAGCAATATCTTAGTGTGGGGGATTGATGAGTGTCTAAATACTCATCATTTTTGTACCATCTAGACTGCAAAAACATCTGAAAACACTCAGAAATGCATCAAAATGATAAAAATATCACAAATAAGTGTTTTATGTGTTTTAAATGCAAAAATATCAAAAAGCAGATGAAAAACGTATCAAGTTTGCATAATTGGCAGTTTTAGTCCCCCAAGTTTCAAAAATGTCAAATATAGTCCTTGGATTTATAAAAATGGAATTTTATGCAATATTGGTCCTTGTACTAACCATTAATTGCAGGTTTAGTCCTTGTGTTAACTTTGGAATATTGGCATTTTCAGTCCCTCAAAATCTAGAAATTACATGAATGGTCCTTATATTAATAACAAACCAAACTTGACCCTTTGTGTATTTTGATCCCCAGCCAACCCAAAAGAACCCCTGCCAATATACCTATGACCCCCCATTTTGACCCCCTGCGTTATTAATAAAAACGGGTCAAAAAGTCAAACCCCGCCCAAACCACGTTCACTGTTCTTCTCCCTCACCTCAACTGCATACCAAAACCAGGTTGTTTTCCCTACCTCTCCACCTCACCACCACCTATTTATACACTGTCTAACAACTCCTTTCCACCTCCACAAACACCCAAACTTCTTTAATTGCAAAAACCGCCAAGACTTTTTGGCCAAAATGACAAATGGGACGGTTTGATGTAATTGAAGAATCCAATGGTTGGAAAGAAGTGGGAAACATTCAGAGGTCGACAAGGAACTCAGAATGATATAAAAAAGAAGAGATGGATGAGAGAAGACTTAACTTTGGATTAGCCATTGTTCACGTAGTGTAACTTTAAAATGCTTTCTTTAAATTACTTGTCATTTACAGTTTTAATTTTGTAATTTTCATCAAAGTAGTGTAATAGAACATCATTTGCAGTTTAATTTCAAGTAACTTTTAAATTTCGTATTTTGCTTAAATTCCTTTAATTTTCAAGTCACTTTAAATTCTTGTTATGTAGTTGTTTAATGGACTTCTTTAAGCTCATATAAGCTCCTGACAAAGCTTTAAAGCTTTTAGAAACCTTAAAACAAGTTTAGTCTTTAAAATTCAGAAAAACACTAAAAAATCAAGAAAAACAATGAAAATCCAAAAATAATGAAGTAATCTTGGTGAAACTGCATGGAGCATGGTTAATTGTGGATTGCCTTTGGTTTAGAAGCTTTGTGGAAAGCCTTAGGATGTGTTCTGTGGCCATGATTCTCAGTTTCAAGCAGGATTTCATTTGTAAGCCCTTTTTACCATTTTTTGCATTTTATTGTTCTAATCTTTTATATGCTTTAATTATCATGTTTCTGTGTTTCTTTGCTGTTTGTTAATGATATTAGAGCTTAATCTTAGGTTGTTATGTTTTGGATTTGATTATGGTTTGATTTGGCATTTTGACTGTCACTATGCTAGTTTTGAGAATCCTAGGTTTAGACTTGAGTGATTACGTGTTTATGCTTAAAAAGGTCCATTTTGACACTTTGGTACCTCTGGATTTGATGGAATAGGTTTACATAATCTTTTGCTTTGAAAAACTTCATAACAGTCCATTTTAAAGGTTGTTTGGATTTGATAATGAAACTGTGTTTAAGGCTGTGTTTGTGGTTGCTCTTTTTTGATGTACTCTTCATATGGCCTAAGTAACTCAGTGGAATATTAACCAAAGGGTGTAGCATGGTAGAAAGTCAATTTGACACTTGACAATCTCATTATGAGCACTGTGAGGTTGTTAGATCCTAGAATCTTGCATACTTGTTCAATTCTTGTGTATCTTTGTTTATTTCATGTTCTTATAGCTTAATATAACATATTAAATCAGTAGATTAAGTTTTAAATTCAGTTTAGTCAACTCTTTAGTGTTCTTGTAAAAAGTCAAATTTTCACTTTTGTCATTTTTGAATAAACTAAATAATTTCATTGTGTCTTTGTCAGTTAGATTCATGTTTAGTGCTTTTAGAGTTTTAATGTTTTGTTGCTAATCTTGCTTATTGAATTTTTGTTTATTTTTATTTTCCATGTTTAATAGCTTATTTTATAGCTTTTTATAGCTTGTTTTTGCCCTGTACACAGCTTTAGACCATCAAATTAATGAGCTTGCAGAAGCTTCATTATTTGGCCCAAGCTTGTGTACTTGAATTCTTTGTGTAGCCCTTGTGGCCTAGTTGTTATGTGTATGCTTATTTTTATCTTATTAGCTTATTTAGATAGCTTAATCAACCCACCTTTTTGTCCAACCAAACTAACTTCCTTTGAAGCAAACGTTGAAGTTGAGTTGTAGTTCTAAGCTCATGAAAAGTTCCTCATTGAGCTTGAGCTTGTGATTTTTTGCCTTATGTGAGGCTAATCTATCATACTCATTGTTTAGTGCTTGTTGAGCTCTCATGAGCTAATTTGATAAGTTAAATTAGAGCTTGTTGTTTGCCCATTCTCAATAGTTCACTTTGAGAACCAGTGAACTTACACCATTTCCAACTGACTCTAAAAGCTCATTTGTGGTCATAAGCTTGTGTGGTTTAGTTTTTTGTGAAGCTCATCCACCCAACTTTAAGATCCTATGCTTAATTTTTCCCTAGCGACTTATTTGCTAGGGCACCAAGTAACTTATAATTATCATCACTTCAGTTCAGATACGGATTCTATTTGAATGGCTTATTAGCTTATTACAAGCTTATTTGATGAAATCCAGTACACATTGCTTGTTTATACTTGTTCATATAACTTGTACATATATTATTTTTCCTTTACTTTTCATTATGGAGCTTATACCAAGCTTTTACAAGCTCACTCCATCCAAGTTAAGCCCAAAAGCTTAACTGCCTAAACCATAAGCTCACACTTGTGCACTTCCTCAGTCCATTTTCTTGTTTATATTTATCCATTGGACTTGTGTACATCTTACTTTTTCTTTTGTTTCCTGTATAAAGCTTTTTCCTAGCTTATTTTAAGCTTAAACTCCACTGTAAAGCCAAAAGCTTAACTGTTGGACTCATAAGCTCATATATTGCTTATTTCTTAGTTTGTAAAGTTTTGTCTTCATTAAACATGTATATTATCAGTATTTAGTTAGTCCGAAAAAGAAAAAACCAAAAGCTCCACTTTAAAGCTAAGTGATATCTTCTATTTAGAAGCTTAATTGCTTATTAGCTTATTTCTGTTAATAACATATAGTTTTTATATTTTTCCTAGCTTCTTTTATTTATTTAATAATTATGTAAAAAGTTTCAGATTTTTCTTTATTCATTTATTATTTATAATAAATCAATAATAGTTTTTAGTAATTAATAATAGTAAATAATTCATAATAAATAGAATAATAGTGTAAAAAATACATTTTCAGTTTTAAAATTCATTTTATAATATTTTAGATTTTTCAGATTCTTTATTTCATTTATTTAAGTTAATTTTAGATTTTATTATTATTAAATTCATTATTAAATATATTTAATTCATTATTAATTTATATTAATTAAGTACATAGTATAAAAATTTATTTTAATTTCCCAATAATTTTCGTATCTTTTTAGAATTCCAAAAATATGATTTTCATATTTGTGGGAGTTGTATTGGATTGAATTAAGTTTTTATTTTGTTACGTTTACGTAATTGTTACGTAAACATATACGTTTTAGTTTTTAGATTTTCTTAACTTTTATATAAATTTGTAAATTATAGTTAAATATTTTAATTATATTTAATTTGCATTTAAGTCACTAAGACATGCAAATCCCTATTATAGTTATTATCGTTTTATTTTATATCGTTTATGTTTAATTAAAGTTAAACATACGTTTGTATATCTTTTACGATTTTAGGTTTACGATTGCGTTTTTAACGACATAGCTGTGACAGAGCTATCACTATTCACATTCCTAGTGTTAGTCAATAAGATTCCTGTTTTTTGTATATTCAATATCATTTCAGGACACACAGTCGTTGTATTACAGTTTACACACCTCGTTGGGACATAATGACCCGGGGATATAATTCTATACTCCCATAGATTTTAATTGCCTTTGGTCCTAGATTAGTTTGACTTTTATGGTTGACCATTCACAAGTGGTTGACTAATATAAAGATGACTAGTTTAGGACCAATCAATACCCAATTTGACTCAAGAACCCTAATTTTCAAAAATCATTAACGTGTTTTTCTGGGTGGGTTTTGATGGTTAAAATGATATCCTTGATGTATTAGAAGCGTTTAGACACAATCCATTTAACCAAAAAACACACACAATGATTGTGTGTTCATACGCTTATGCATAGAACACATAATCACGCTGTAACTAACAATTTTAGCCGTAGGATTTGCATGAAATTAAAAACCTTGGCTTAAAAACATGTTAAGATTGTTAAACCATTTACAAAATGATGATCAAAGTAGCAGATTTCTCATTGAATCTTAGGCGTAGATGTTAAAAGTTGAAAGTAATAAATGTGAAGTGAATGAGTAGGTGGGAGGTGTTTTATTAAATTTAACTTTAACATTTTGGCAGTTTTGGTCCTCCCCTTTTCCTTTTTCAAACAAAGCCATTTAACTTCCATTTTGGTTACCAAACAAAGTTTTAGGAAAGAAACTTGACGACACTCCCCCTCGACTTAAGAAATAATTAAAGGTTATAAATTTAGTCCGAGGAGTGTCATTTAACCTGAAAAGTTTACCACCATTGATAAAAGAAAACAACCGGGGTAATATAACATGCAAGTACACAGATGTTTTGAAACAGTTAAGTGATATTTTTCTTCCCCTCAACACTTGATCGAAAAAATACTGAATTTTGAAAGATTAGAGTGTTGAAAAACGCATTACTTGCCATGTTGAAAGAAAGTTAGATTAGAAGAATATTTTTGTTGTTTTTATCAGGTTTTATATTTTTGTATTTTGTTTTTGAAAAATTATTTACAAAAGGGATTTTGGTGTTTGACAGGTTATTAAGACTGTTTTAGGAGTTCATCCAATTCCTCTTGAGTCATACATGTTGGATATTGGATTTCATAAACACATAACAAACAATAATATGGGTCGAATTGTTTAGAGGTTTTAGAGAGAGAAAGTGGGAGCCTTTCTAGAGAGAGAAAGTGAAAGAAAACATAGAAGGTTAGATTAAGATGAATGAAAGGTCCAACCCTCTACCTTGGGAGGTAGAGGGTATTTATAGTTACAAACTAAACGTCCTCCTTCGGACTGTGGATCAGGCATACAGTGGGTAAAGACCCATCCTTTCTCCACGGTGTTACTCTAAACTAAATAACTAACTAATAAAACAGTAAATAACGATATTTCTACGAGCTAACTTATGCTAGATTATATTTGGGGTGACCGCTACTTCACTATGGAATTTTCTAATTCCTAACAATCTCCCCTAAGGGAGGTCACCCCATGTTTTATGTTTTGAATCCTAGCATTCTATTTTATCTTCAGTCTTGAGCTCGTAGACTTGAATTCTTCAACATCGACAATCTTTGTGCTTTAGTAGTGATTCTTCAAAGTCCGCATTGACTTGTACTTTTAGTGGAGGCCTTTAACTGATCCACATCTTTGATGATCTTCGAGCTTTCATGGAGATCATCACCACGTAAATCTCTCTAGATCACCCTTTTGTTGTGTTGCCATCATGTGAAGTTGTGACTTTCGGACCGACATGCTCACACTTTTGAATCTTAACATCTTTCCATCAGTAGCGAAGCTTTAGGTTCAAGATATTTGCAGCAGCAGCACGAACATAGTATAGAAATATCGAGCGGCTATGTAGATATGCACCATCATGATTTCTTCAAATTAAGTGTGGATCTTTGTGAGCATGTGGCATTGGATTGACCGCTCAATTCGATCACAACCGTCCAAATGTACCTGCAAACAGTTAGCAATAAAACACACGAAAGTGTCTTTGATCACTTTCGTTGAATTGAGGTACACGGCCCACGGTTCCCCGTGATCAGTACAAGTACTGCTCGTGATCGGGTAGGATTCCGAAGAATCTCCTTGACAAGGTTTCGCAGTGTTCTATTTGTTCTCAAACCGGAACGTCTCAAAGAAGACAACACGGAGTGAGTGAACCGGCAATTGAGATTCACCGATTGATGAAAAATGACTTGAAAAACAATCGCGTATTGCTTAGAAGAAAGAGTTTTGCAATACGACGAAGGTTTTATGAGAAAGATCAATTTTCAATCAAAAATACTTTTTGTATTTAAAAGAGTACACATTCGACGTGCTAGAGAAAAGAAGGTTTGCACATCGAACGGTTTTTCTAAAAGTATTTTTCAATCAGAGATACTTTTTGAATTTGAAATGAATACACATTCGACGTGCTAGAGAAAAGAAGGTTTGCACATCGAACGGTTTTTCCAAAAGTATTCGTCAATTCCATTCCTGGACCAAGGTTGATTCAAGAGTGGATCGCCCCATTGTTTCTATCCAGTTGTCACAAGTTTGATCTTACGAGAAGATCTCACATGTCACCCACCAAGAGCTTGTTTGAAGTTGGCTCTAGAAGGATTTCCATCTTCATCGTGAATACTTTTACATACCACTCAGATGTTCTGGCAATACCACAAGGATAATGCGTAGGACTCTTAATATATACTTACTTTCCACATTGTGTGAAACAGCAAGTCTTCATGAATTTAGTGTCCTAATGAGATATTGTGGATGATCTCTTGGCTCTAGACTCAATTGTGCACTTTTGGTTTCCAATGCGGAGACTAGGGAGAGGGTCTCCTTCTTCAATATCAACAATCTCTAAGAGAAAGTCGATAGATAATGTCGGTTCCCCGTGAGAATGAAACAAGCCCTTTTAAGAGGAACTTGAGTAGCTTGGGAAGTTTAGTGCAGTGCGTCACGGGTCCATGACGTCTTGTCTTCAATACCGGTGTTACCTTAGTAACCACCAGTAGCATATGTATTGAACCCGGTTTTTGCCCTAAGGTTGAATAAATGGAGGGCTATTTCTTTTCACCCCTTTTCACATTCAATTCTTTTTCATTCTTCAACCCCTTCAGTGCTTACGAGACTTCATAACTAGAACCTTGTTGGGTTTATTCCAGTACTAGCTCTGTCTCAATCCGCACTCTTCCCATATCTCACTTTTCTCCTTTTTTCAATATACCTAAGGACTCTACACTATCTAGTGGATTGTCCGTTGGTAGATCCCTCCGCTCTGGCGGGATCGTGGGAACAAATACCTAACCTAACCATCCTTATAACTCCATGCATAAAGTGAAATGGTCGGTCTTTTGGTACAGTTCATTCTTCCTTGAAACCAATTGAAAAATCATTTGGAAAAACAATCAAGGTACTTGTGATACGAGATCAAAGCATTTTGTACCTTAATAGTTTTGATCATTTAGAAAAGCTCCCCCTCAACATGTGCATATGATATTGAAATTGTTTGACACATGGAGGCAAGAGTTCTTTGAAATAATTTCTTTGAAATAATTTCTTGATTACATTTTCCTTAGAAAAAGCCATTTGAATTTCTTTGGTAAATTCTCCCCCTCAATATGTGCATAGAATATTTGAAATCATTTTATCACATAGAGGCAAGAGTTCTTTTGAAACACATCCACAATCACAAAAACCATTAAGAAAACCATTCAAAAACTCAATCAAGGTACTTTATAAATCACTTTAAAAAAACTTTCGTACCTCGATAGTTTATTTGCTCCCCCTCAATATGTGCTTCAAGATTCGAAAGCGTTTAGCACATATGTGCGAGCAGCGTGCACAATTAAATCAAAACGATCACCTTTTATCAAATTTCATTATTAAATCACAAATTCTCCCCGATCAAAAATATCAAACCCTTTGAGATTTTGGATCCCAAGTGATTTAATAAAGTTTAGAAAACATGGGAGAAAATGTGGCCTTGTTTTAAATACTCATCTGGTTTTTGGATAAATCCTCCTCCTCAACATGTGCATTGTGTATTTGAAATCGTTTGGCACATGGAGGCAGGAGTGCCTTTGAAGGACTAAAACCAATTCCATTAAAACAGATTTGATATTTAAATCACGATCTCTACCCCGATCAAAATTTCAAACCTTTTGAGATTTGTGATCCCAATTGATTTAAATCATTTAGAAAAATTTGGGGAAAGACGTGGCAAGATTCAATTTTGAAATATGACAGATAAGGACCATTATAAGACATTAAAGATTGTTAGTGTCAGGTATGATTGTTTTTAAGAGATCTTTTAAGTAAAACAAAACAATTTCACAATCAAACAAGAACAGAAAAAATTTCATTTTGAAAGACCTTGATTCAAAAGAAAAATCATACCATGACATAACATTAAATCTTTAGATCACCACATTTTAACGTACAAACGGAACTTTTATGAAGAACTATTGTTTGAAAATATTATATTTTAAATCAATCTCCCCCTCAATCGATGAGTAAGTCAATAATTGAGTGACTTAAGTTTTGATAACATGAAGTCCGGTGATTTTCAAAAATTAGTCCAATATATTTTCAAAACAATATTTTCCATTTTCAAAAACAATTTAATCAATTTATTCAAAATTGTTTAAAAATGGTATCCTGCACAAAGATACGTTAGGTGGTTGAGAAGCTTCTGTTGATGTTGCTGCTGTAGGGTTTGGAAGAAAAACCATCTGCTGATGCAATGAGACTTCTTACGTTGCATTTTTTTATGCCAACTGAGGTCCAATTAAGCTCTGTTTCTTCACTTGCTGAAGAAAACCATCTGTGATGCATGTAAGACCTCTTACGTTGCATTTCATGCCAACTCTCCATTGAAGTCCAGTTAAGCTCCGTTTCTTCATTTGTCAACCCAAGATATAGTTACCCTTTCCTTGCGGCATCCAATCATCTTCATTTGTGGGATCCGGATCGGGAACATTCTTATATGCCAATATACCTGCATATGTTAGTGAACACACATACAAATATATGGTGGTCGACAACACCCAAACAACAATCGACTAATAAAAGTCAATCCAACATATCAATCAGATCATGTAAGGTATGGGTATAATGTGTTTCTCAAACTCTAATCATCTAAACCTAACAATCATATCCTAGAAACCTAGTCCTTCAACATAAGCAATTATATTTTTTAATAAGCATTAGGATAATTAAGAAAGTCCGTTAGATGATATAAATTTGAAAACATTCTTCCCCTCAATCAATGACTCATTTTATGAAAAGATTAAAAGCGCTGAAGTCATTGATTGAGTTTTCAATTTTCACAAAAACTCTGAATCTGATTGATTTTTCAAGCAACTCATTTACCACCATTTTTGAAAACACAACAAATATTTTTCCGAAGAATTTTAGACGGAAAAACATTTGTGTAGGAACAGCAGTCCTTCGACATACTTTCCTCATTTTGTTTTTGGGATAAGTGCACGAAATTTGTGAAAAACGTTTAAGCGTAGCACTTTCCTTCCTTATAAGAGCGGGTTGCTATCTGAAATAATAGCAAACCATGATTTTAAGCACGGGTTCTGATCTGAAATAGCGCAAGCCATATTTTTGAAGCGGGTTACTGATGCGAAATAGCGTAAGCCATAGTTTAAGACATGTTTTGAAAAGAATATTTACACCTCCTTCGAACTTCATCTAAAGTCCCGTGCCATTATTGAATGACATTTCTAAGACCGTAGATGTTATCGATAACGGAAGACATGTCTTGAGAAAACATATTTTTGGAATTTTCAAATTTTCTGATTTTTATGGGTTTTGTTGGTTTTATATTTTTCTATTTTCTTTTTCTTGGTTTTATATTTTTCTATTTTGTTTTTGATAAATATATACAAAGATAGAGTAGATGATATAGTTAAAGAAGATGATGATACGAGTACCGAGATAAGGATATCGAGCAGCCCGGTTGTAGAAGATAGAAGTCATCATCCCTAAAACTTTCACCACCAAAGCTTCCAAGACTCTTGAATCTAAGAGAGAAATTGAGCCACTTGAAAGTGAGACTTTGGCAGCTTCCCCAAACCGAAAATCCTTATGTTGAGCAGATTCGAAGCTCTATTTCAAGCTTGCCTTAGCAGGTGCGAGAAAAGCACACCATTATCATAAATCCCACTGCTCCATTTAAGAACGATAATCAAGGTTCTCCATTCGGGGTTATATCATCAACAAGAATATCAGCAAAGTATCATCCCACATAAAACAATCTTCTCAAATTTCTTTTCTCGCGGACGTCTGAAGCAATCCATTCCAAAAGGTGTCAAGAGACCACTTCCCCCACGTAGTTGAATTGATGCAGTCAGTCTCTTTAGACTAGAGCTCACGAACCCGAATACACATACCCGAAGACAAAGAAACTTATACCATCGGAGTAGCAGATTAAGTCCAATAGCCAAAGAATAACCCTGATGTATACTTTTCTCTCCCACGAAGTAAGTGTATGAAGCTCAAGAACCGAAGTACCAATGCCCAAGAGAGAACAACCGATAACATTGAAGAAGCGGGCCGAATCAGCGATTATCTCTGCGGGTGACAATCTCTGCGGATGTCAACTCCGGAATAAGTGATTATATCTCTCGAATCAGCGATTAAGCCCTCAAGTGAGCACCTGAGTGTCCCCAATGTACACAATCTCTCTCCTCTGATGAATGCGATAGCATCATCACACACTTGTGTACCTCTTTTATCATCAGAAACTAACTCTTCCATCTCTTCCCCCACATAGTTGGAATAAAAACACTAAACGCCATGAGTCAAATCTTGAGTTTCTCTGCGGTAATGACGATAGTCTTCCCGGGATATCTTCAATCACTTAGAAGTATTAAGCTCATCAAGATTACTCGCGTATAGATGCGTGTCTCCTTTCCCCTTGCTGGTTTTGATGCTTCAGAATCAACAACTCATTGAAAGCCCGTATACTAGAAATTTGTTGAGAAGAACACTTGAATTCTTTGTGAGAATCAACTTGCTGAAGACTCTCTCAGACTATTTATATCAACCCTTCTGTAGACAATTTGAAGTGACCACTTTGAAGAAGAAAACCGATATACCCTACTTGAAACTGAAGTCAACTTCCCACATTTGTATCTTAAGCTTGCACCTAATGATGGAAGAACGGTGTAGAGAATTTATGCTTCAAGCAAATCTCTAAGTACTCATTACCCAAACAAAGTATGAGACATTAACACCTCTCGTGATTATCCACACCGTCATATGCGTGTGACCGAGTAAAACAAAGTAACTCCTATAGTGATAGTTAACGGTCTTCAACCATCCACCTCATTTCGGTAACTAGATAAACCAAGTCTTCACCTCAAATTCTTAAGCCCGAGCAAGTTATCAAATAAGAACACGCCTTTGTGAAAGTCAACTTCAATCTCAAATAAGTGATAAATGATTAACTCCGAAGTAATCAACTTATGTCAAATACCCAACACGTGAATAAACATATAATCGGATGTACATTCACCCACTGAATGAACCGGAACAAATGATGCCTCACCATCAATGCATTCTTCCTAAAAGTATACATGTAGTGACTGATCTGGAAGATTCACCAATAATGTGTTCGAGCGGATGAGGTAGTCATTTTCCTTAATGTTCATGTGGTTGATTTATAGCATGCACAATGAGAGGAACAATAATCCGTGAAGATTTGGTGAAGGAATACCAAAGAGCGGATCATTATTCATGAGTGCAACTGCAATATTATGATAATCATTATCAAAGCCTTGAGGAATAACTGGAGATTGGGCTTCTTGAGTAGTCTGAGTTGTACTTCTTTGATGATCATCAATCATATATTGAACTCATGAATCACATATTCTTTGATGATCATCAAATATTCGCTAGCGGTTGTAAATACTCATCAAACATATCTTGAACCAATGAATCCCAAACAATAAATCCCATTTATCCTTAGTGAGTGAAACATTAAGCGTTGGAGGAGAGTCATCAAACTTTAAGTCGTATAACCATTATTCAAACATCCATCATTATTTAGTATATTCACTCTTCTCCCCTCAAAAATTGCATCCGAAGTTGCCATTTTTGATTTAGCAAGTGAATAAGAATATATGTTAATGAATGTAGATCCACTTGATGACCGAATGAGCATGGGAGAAACATGAAGCTTGTTGATGAAGAATGTCGATGAGAATGGTCATAAATATGAAGATTTCTCTTCTTAGAAGATAAAGCGCCTGAAGCGTACACTTTTCTTTTCTTTGAGGAACGGGGCCTGAAGTGTTATCTGCAGACGTCATAATGATGAAGAAGCGAGGCTGAATGATGTGAGCAGACGTCATAAGAAGATTTCTCTTCTTTCCAAGATAAAGCGCCGAAACGCATTACACTTTTCTTTTCTTTAGAGAACGAGGCTTGAACTGTAGTGTTCAAGCGTCATATCCGAAAGAATATCAAGATTGAGTTACTTGAACCCGTGAGTTATGAGATATCAATCCTTGTGTTATCCATACTTTAAACCAGTCCATGTTTTGAAGGATCGAAGTCTCTGGCAACTGAGTAAGGTCTACCTGCACTAACATTACAAGCTTGATTGCATATATATTGGTTAGTGACATTAGTATCCAAACCCTTTGAGGTTTCACGGTCAACCTTGATTTTGTCATCAGAGAACAACTTTCCGGTAGGAATCCACCTAAGTCCAGCATCCTTAAACATTCTACCGGACGGTATCCACTTATGGCAAGGTCTAGGATTGTTAGGCTTCTTATGCGCAGTGGAAGACTTATCCTTATTCCTAGTTTCCAAAGATTTAGCAGTTGGTATCCATCTAGGAGAAGTTTTTGGTTTGTTTTGCTTCACAACATGTTGGAACTTAGTCGCATAAGTAGTCTTAGGGGATTGTACCTTAGCATGTGAATTAGAAAAATGTTTCTTTTGTGGAAAAGACTCAGAATTTCTAGTTTTGTTTTCTACATGCTTAGCATTCTTATGCACGTGACTACTCTTAGATGTCGCCAATCCCTAGTCTTTTGAGTGTTCCTAGGTAGTGGTTTACAACTACTAGCAGTGCTTTGAAATATCGTAGAATTCATCACCCTAGGTTTTGCACCTAAAATTCCGTCTTTTCGAATCTGTACCTTTTTCCTAGCTTTTCTAGATAATAGTTCTTCCACAAGTCATTCATATCATATGAATTCTGGGTTTTAATGCTTGGTTTTGACACTTTTTTTGAACTAATCCTAGAGGTCTTTGGGAGTAGAAGTGGCTACGTGTTGAGGGTTAACGGAGCTAGAAGCCTTATTCTTAGATAACTCGGTGAAGTGGTGGTTTTGACAAAACTTGTTTCTCATCAACTTGGGAGGCAATCCGTGTTTTTGAAAATTTTGGTCTTCGGATATAAAGCAGTAGGCTGCCTAACAATGGAACGGTTTCTAATGGGATAAGAAACTGGTTTCCCCAAGGTTGATGGTTTTGTAAACTTAGTATTCACATTTTCCCTACAGTTTTCCTAAGCTCATTTTTTAAGGCAACAATAGCGAAACTCTTTTCTTGAATTTGAGCTTTGAAATCATCGAGTTTTGCTATCAAAGAGTTTGTTTGTTCTACTGATTTAGTTCTAGCATCTTTGACAGAGTCACTTAGTTCTATGTGATGCTTTCTCAAAGACTCATTTTCCTTTAGTAATTTAGCCACATAAATTGACAGTTCATTATTTCTTGTTATAATAGCATCAATGTCTTGTGTATTCATGACTAAATTACTTTTCTCATTCAAGACAGAAATATGTTTCTTCAGATTGTAAATGGTTGACTCTTTGTCTTGAAGCTGAGCTTTCAAAGTGTTAATTTCAAAAAGTTCACGGAATTCAGGAAGTTCCGGTTGTTTACATGGTTTGTTAAGTTGAAAACTTTCTTCTTTACTCTGAATCGCGATTTCAAGAGAAATGCAATGCTTTTCAAGATTTGAGAATTTGTTTGAAAGTTCATCAAAAGCCTTCTTATCAACCATATCTTTTGTTTTGAAACACTTAATCTCAGACTCAGCCTCAATAGCAGAACATTTATGAAAGTTATGTTCAACATCATGATCATTTGTTTAAGAACTTTAGAGATGCACTATGTTGAACGATGGGTACCTCATTACATGACTCTGTTCAATTTCGGTGCGATATGCATCCACATCATGTGTAATAAGAGTCACTGAACCGCTGGCTGTTTCAAGCTTATCTGTCTCGAGCCTCGTATTGATTGTCAAGCGATCCAACATCACGTGTGCCATACCGGTCTCAACACAACAATTTATTGATTGTACCCGAGATACATTCGCCTTTCTGATTACAGCATCCACTTCTTGTGAGACGAGTCACGGCGGTGGTTACATCATTCTTTGTTGTTTTTGATATTCTGCATTCAACAACACCCGACCTTTCTGATACATTTCCCAACTTATCACAAATAACTCTCAACTGAACCTGACTCTCATCTACTTTTGCATCTTTACGAGTAACTTCCTCATATACTTCTCCACATTATCCATGAGATGGATAAGTGTCTCCGTGAACACGCTAATGTCCATTCCAGTGTGTCTCTTGAAGGACATTTCAGTCATGTCTTGATCATAATCGGATGTGAATTCCCTTCTAATGAATGACTGAAAGTGTTTGTAGATCACTTGAAGTGCAGCATTGGAACTATCCTTATGAACCTTCTCTTTGTCAAGTTGTAGCTCCAATTGCTCTAGGTTTAACAGCAGAGTTCCTGTTAATGTGGAAAAATCCTGACGGAAGAGGGCAATACATGTTCGTTCCATTGATGTGGGTAGAAGTAACATGAGGTGAGAGTGAAGTTGTTGATAAGGTTCAATGATGCTTTCCTTTTGCATGGCATTCTGTAGCATTGACTGGTGCATTTGCTTTTCGAGTCTCGAACCCGAGATATCATATCCTCATTGATTGATTCAATCATCTTTAATCGTTAGTGTAGCATACAAGATCATTGTTGTCCACATCATCATACAATTTAAGCACTTACGAAATCACTGGTCAGTAGAATAAGACATGATGTGGTGGAATGCGCGGGATTTTACAAGTCTATGATTTAAACCGAGAAATAGAATCTTTCGCGGGATTTTACTAAAATCAAGACCAAACCGTTAAGCAATGACCAATGGAACGTGTTAAGATGACTTATGGATCGACACAATGATAGACAATTGTGTGTTAGGACTTATGATTGTTTGTGGGATAAGCAGAGATGTTGTTTGGTTGAGATTTGGATTGGTTTATGCACGATTTTCCCGAGAAATTTGGGTCTAAAAACATAAAAACCTCAATAACTTCGTTGAGCGGATTTAGCCCTCGAAGGTTGGTTCATTCGCGTGACATTCTCCTCGTTCTCACGGTCGTTTTGATGGGTAGAACGCTGAAAACGGAGTTACGGATCAAAAGTTATAGCCGTTTGAAGTTTTGTCGGGAAAAGTCAACAAGTCGCTAAGAATTCTTGAACCAAGTCGCTAAGATAATGCACCAAATCGCTAACACCTAATTCGCTACACCCCCAAGTCGCTAAAGTCCCAAGTCGCTAACAGAAAAGCAAGTCGCTAAGTAGTAACTCGCTACAGACCAAGTCGCTAACCAAATTTTTGGCAGCAATTCGCTACACAAGTCGCTAGAGACACAAGTTGCTAAAGAGCAACTCGCATCTTGACCAAGTCGCTACCAAGCAAATTAAGCTACCCGTAGTGGAGAATCCACTACTTGTACTTTAACTCGCTAGATCTAACTCGCTAGCTCCAACACTGTAAGTCGCTACAAAATGTGAAGCAAGTCGCTACCAAGAAAATATTCCGTGAACTAAGTCGCTAGCTTGAAAAACTTCCAAAACACACTTTTCAATCCAAAAACAACCCAACCACGATGATTCAAGCCTTCCAAATCACAACCTAAACACTTATGATGATCCTAAACACAAAAGTACAATAAAAATCCAAACTTTAACACAAGAAATCAACCAAATGATGCAAAAACCACTAAACTTTCTCAAACTCAAAACCACCTAAAAACCACTAGAAATCCAAAGATATGTAAGAGATGATCTAACCATGGCTCTTGATACCAAGTGTTGGATATTGGATTTCATAAACACATAACAAACAATAATATGGGTCGAATTGTTTAGAGGTTTTAGAGAGAGAAAGTGGGAGCCTTTCTAGAGAGAGAAAGTGAAAGAAAACATAGAAGGTTAGATTAAGATGAATGAAAGGTTCAACCCTCTACCTTGGGAGGTAGAGGGTATTTATAGTTACAAACTAAACGTCCTCCTTCGGACTGTGGATCAGGCATACAGTGGGTAAAGACCCATCCTTTCTCCACGGTGTTACTCTAAACTAAATAACTAACTAATAAAACAGTAAATAACGATATTTCTACGAGCTAACTTATGCTAGATTATATTTGGGGTGACCGCTACTTCACTATGGAATTTTCTAATTCCTAACAATACACCTCATACCAATCCGGTGGACCAACTCATTAAACCTAGCGGGAGGCAAGGCTTTGGTGAGAAGATCTGCCAATTGGTATTCTGTACCCACAAAATATAATTCAACAATACCCTGTTCCACGTGGTCCTTGATGAAATGATATCGAAGATCGATGTGCTTTGATTTGAGTCTTGGCCGAGTTGCGAGATTGCAATGGCACTCCGATTGTCGCAGATACATCGGGATTCATCAAATATGTAACCATAGTCTTTGAGTTGTGTTCTCATCCGATGACTTGAGCACAACATGCGACATGGCTACATATTCTGCTTCGGTTGATGACTGCGATGTACAGTCCTGCTTCTTCGATTGCCATGACACCGGTTTATCACCAAGAAATTGTAAAGCTCACGAAGTACTTTTCCGTGAGTCTAAGCATCCTGCATGGTCAGCGTATGAAAAAGCGATTAGTTCAAAACTAGAATCCTTCGGATACGGATCCCCAAGTTAATGGTTCCCTTTATGTATCGGAGGATTCTTTTAGCCTCTGAGAGGTGGGTGTCAGTTGGTCGCGACCGATAGCGGGAGCATAGATAACGGCAAAGACAATATCAGTGCGCTGGTGTTAGATACATGAGAGACCCAATAATACTACGGTATTTTGTAGGGTCCACCAATTTCCCATGTAAATCGGCGTCTAGCTTCTTGGTATGAGCCATTGGTGTGGCATAGGTGTCACAGGTTTTCATTCCAAATTTGTTTAACAATTCAAGGGCATATTGGACTGACTCAAGAAAATACCACCGGGTGATTGATGAACTTGTAGTCCTAGAAAGAACGTGAGTTCACCCATCATGGACATTTCAAAATTTTTCTTCATTAGTTTTGCAAAGCGATTGAAAACTTTTTATGTGTAGACCCAAAATGATGTCATCCACGTAAATTTGAACAATTAAGATATGTGCCCCGTGATATTGTATAAAAGAGTTGGGTCAACCGAACCTTTGGTGAAATTATTAGCAATGAGGAAGGATGATAGCTTATCCTACCATGCCCGAGGGGCTTGTTTGAGACCATCTGAGCTTTGTTAGGTTTGTAGACGTGATTCGGAACTTCGGGATCAACGAATCCATCCGGTTGGTGACATAAACCATTTCTTTAAGTTGTCCATTGAGAAACGCAGTTTTGACATCCATCTGATAGACCATCATGTTCATATGAGCCGCATGAAGCGAGAAATATCGAGCGACCTCAAGGCGAGCAGCACCGAGCAAAAGATTCTTCAAAGTCTATTCCCTCTTCGACGATAACCCTTAGCCACGGGCGTGACTTATTTCATATAACATTTCCTTCAGCATCCAATTTTGTTTTCCAAATCCATTTTAGACCAATGACGTAGACTCCTGTTGGTCTTTCAACCCGTTCCCATACTTCAAGGCGTTTGAATTGGTTGAGTTCTTCTTGCATGGATTCAATCCAGTTGTCTTTTGTCATTGCGTCTTTGATGTTTTAGGTTCAGATTGGCAGACGGTGAGTGCATAAATGCAATGTTCACCGTCGGAGTGAAGACGTTGTCTTGTAACGGCGGTTGATTCGGGTTGCCAATAATGTTTTCCAGAGGATGGTCTTTCGTCCATCTATGTGTGGAGGGTTGATGTTGATATACATTGTGCAGATTTTGAGGATTCAAATGGCTTGTTGAAGATTCGCGACATCCGTGCGGCCCTCATTAGCAAACGGGTTGAAGAACGCATTTGGATCAAAATCTGCAGGTGGGGGTACTACATTCAGAATATCATTAGCAGTTTCATCATTGTTGGAAGCGGTTTGTTCAACTGTTGGTGGAGTCAAGCTGGTGTAGGTGCATCTGCACAGTAGTTGTTGTAGCGTGTATCGTATAAGAGTATTATCGTTGAGCGGAACAGCGGATACACACGGAGCACGTTCATCAATATCGTCAGCGAACAACGGAGCAAATAACCTTTCCATTTGTTGACGAGTAAGTGGGGGCTTTGTTCAAATGATGATGGGGTTTGGGGAAGTTTAAGCGGTTGTGTCCGGGTTCCAAGCTGTTATACTCCGAAGCCATTTCCGTAAGTTCATCAAAATGAGCATGAATCGTTTCCATCACCTGTTTTGTACGACGATTCCGGATTCGGAAACCTTTTGAATTATCACAGTATCCGATAAAGACTCCAATGTCAACTTTGGCTTTGAGCTTTCCAAAGTCATCACGATCATTATTCGGATAGCAAAGAGATCCAAATACATGAAAGTGTTTGAGATTCGGTTTTCTGTTGTGGACAAGCTCGAAAGGTGTTTTGTTGTGGCGTTTTGTAATCATAGAACGGTTTTGAGTGTAGCATGCAGTAGATACGACTTCTGCCCATAAGTAATCTGGAAGTTTAGCATTGATTAACATTGTTCTTGCGGCTTCCACTAACGTTCGGTTTCGTCTTTCGACAACTCCGTTTTGTTCTGGTGTGCGTGCAATAGATGTTTGATCTTTGAATTCCCACTTTCTCATAGAATTCACGAAGAGTTTGTTAACAAATTCAGTGCCTCTATCTGATTCGATTAGTGGGCGTGTTTCGTAAATTTGAACTTGTATTTTGTGAGAAAGGTGATGATCATCTGTGGAGCTTGATCTTTGCTTTGAAGAAAGTAGACCCAAGTCCAGCGTGAATAGTCATCAACAATTACTAAGATGTAGCGTTTGCCATTGATCGTTTGCACACGCATCGGGCCACACAAATCCATGTGAAGAAGATGAAGCACATGCTGAGAATCGTGTTCCACCTTTGAAGGAAAATGAGCACAAGTGCTTTTGCCTTGTTCACAAGCTGAGCAAAGGTGATCTTTAGAATAACGAAACCGTGGGAGTCCTTCAACTAGTTTGTGTCGAGCAAGGTTGGTGATGGTTTGAAAGTTTAGATGTGAGAGACGACGATGCCATAGCGAGGATTTTGTTGATGTTGCCTTTGAAAGTAAATAGATGGGAGATGAAGCAACCATGTCTTTCATAGAGATAGTGTAGAGACTAGAATTACGCGATCCCGACATAAGGTCATTTCCTTGTAGATCACGAATGAAACAAGTTTTCTCCCGTAAAGCAACTTCCAAATCTCCATCACAAAAGCTGACCTCTTGAAAGCAGATTATGACCGAGGCCTTCCACATAGTAAACCCTGCTAATTTCGATGTTCCCATTGACATAATCTCCAGTAGCCCATGATAGGCTGCGAAGTGATCATTCCCGAACCCGACAGTGCCAATGAACTTTGCAATAAAGTTTGATAACAGTTTAAGATTGCTGTCATGTGTCGGGAACATCCGCTATCAACAATCAGAGAATGATCGTATCACCTATATTACACACTGAGGCGACACGATGGAATAGAAGTAGATGTGGAAACCGAAATGTTAGAGGGTTCCGTAGCAGGTATAGTAGATATACACACATCAATAGCTTTAGGTATCCATTTAAATCCTAGTGTGTTATATATCCATTTCCGCCATCTATAACTACTCTTTGCTTTAGTCTTAGTGAATGCACTAGGTGGTACTACATTCTTAGGAGGTGAAACTGGAGCTACAGGGACAGTAATGCGTTTCTTAGAATCTAAAGAGGCGGTCTACCAAGCACAGACTTAGAAAGATTAGTGGGCCTAGAGGTATTCCGGTTCTTAGGATTCCTTAAACGAGAGATGATAGCTTTAGCAACACATTTATCATGACAATCAAAGTTCATACTTTTACGACAAATAACACAAGGTGCATCGGTGAATATCAAAAGTACTTAACGGTTTAGCATTCGTTACATCACTATTTCTATTACATTTCGGGGCGCAATATCTATAGTGGAGGCAACGTGAGTCTTATTCATAGTCCTAGGGTGTTCTTCTACTTTAGCATTCTTGATTGATCTTTTCTTAGGTCGCAACTTCCTATTCTTCGATTTAGTGCTCTAGGTCGTGAAGTGCGGACATTTGGAAAAGATGCAACTATTCTGTTTGAGTAGAAGGAGCACGCGTTAGCAACTTGTGATTTGGCAGTAGGGATTCTAGGTTCATGAGTACTAAGTGTTACTTGGGCTAATCTCTTAATGATGGTTGGCGGAAGTTGTTCATACTTTCCTAACATTTCTCTTAACTTGAAGATAGTGTGAATCGGATCTTGATTTTCAGACCGAACATTTCCGGCAAAATGCATAACTTCTTTAGTGTGTGCAAGATAATGATCAAGTTCATTTGATGCTTCATCACGAGTCTTTTGAGTAAATCAAATATGACACCATATTCCTTTTTAACTTTTTAAAGTTCTTGTTCATATTTTGAGATTTGACACTTAAAAGACACGTTTTGATCATCCAGTCGCTCAATTTTAGGATCGAGAAGGTTTTGCACTAAGGCGATTTTGTGTTGAAAAACAAGTTGTTGATCGTGAATATCTTTTGACACCAATTAAGACGACGAATTGCATTTGAAAGTTCGTTTGACAATCGCTTGTTTTCAACTTTTAAGGACTCGACCGAAGCACATTATCGGTGTTCTCAACATTTACCACAGAATCAACAATATCAGCAGAGATATAATCAAATGCATATGACAAAGAATTCAATAGCACAACATTATGGACATCGGCACAGATGACATCTTCCAAGAGTCGATCAACATCTTTTCTCAACATTTCTTTTTACGTTTAGTGTTAGAAATAGATGTTTACGTTTTCAAAACGACCTTCATTAATCCAAGTTCCTTATGAAAATCCTTTTCCCAAGACAATGCACAACTTTTCAAATTTTTAACATTTGGTAAAAGATTTTTCTGAAAAATGTCTCTTTGTTCTCTCGCTAGAGGCGATTGAAAGTGTTGAACTTTGATTTCAGAATGATATTCTATCTCATGTTGAAAAGTTTTGAGGTCACCATGAAAATGTCAAAATATCTAAGAATTTTGCGATTTTCAGGTTTTGAGTTTACTTCACCGATGGAAGGTAAAGGACCATAAGTTTGTGCATAATCTGGTTGGGGATTAACATTAGAAGACTCGGTGTTTTATGATAATCCTTGGTGTGTTAGAAGAATCCGTTGGTGTGACGAAAGTGACCGCTTTTGAATAGTTAAAAGGTTTGTTGTAAACAACTTTTCTAATTTTGATCGACTCTCGTCTTCCGCATCTAATTCCTCTTGACGATGATATTCAACAACACTCATAACATAATTATCAACTTTATATTACGCCTTTGGAAACTTCGGATTTGGTTTGAATGCTTTGGTTGAAAGCTTAGGTTTGTGTCGGCAAGATTCGGTCCATATCCATTTGGATTGGGTTTTAAAGTAAACTTTTCAATGGTTGTGACCGACTCGCCATGTTTGTAAACAACACTTTTAAACTCTTTAAGTTTGTTTTGCAAGCCGATGATTTCTTCAAGATGATCATCTATTCGTTTCGTTGATTGCTTTTTGTATGCACAGAGAATTTTTGACAAGTTAACAACTTCGGCCTTAGCTTTTGATTTTCCAAGGTGAGGCGTTAATTTGCTTTTTATGTTCATGTTTGATTGTTCTATTTCGCACAACAAAGCTCTTCGGCCAAGTCGGTCAATCGCTGCGGGCTTTGTCTCGGTATCCATCGGTTTCATCGTGGCACGTATCATGTGTAACTCATGCATATTAGCCATCAACATACTTAATTTTGCATTGGCACCGCAAGTCCTCCATATCATCATCACGAGGTACGCATTTGCCATAAAACTCTGTTCTTTGTCCGTGAGAGATCCACCAGCTTCATCCTTAAGAGCCAAAAGAAGAGCCTCTTTGAAATAAGCACCGCCCTTAGTCCTTTGCTTTGGGCATGCATTATCAGTGTCCCTTCTCATTGCTTGTTGTAGCATGAAGACCATTCAACCCATTCTTAGCATTTCCCTGTTCCACCTTGGAGCTTCGATTGTTATTCCTACCCACAACATTAAACCCTTGACCACCGCCCATCTGGCGACCATAACCATTACGACTTCAACTTCGACCATTGTTCACAACTCGCGGCTTGATTCCTTGTATTAGATGAGGAGCGAATACGGTTGTTGGATTTGTTGGTATAACGGCTAAAGGCATTAGCAATCATAGCAAATCCTTGTTGCAATGCTTCGAACGGATCGGATTCCTCATTAGCTTGACAGGCATTGTTGTTGTTGTATGGAACCAATTGAGTTTGTTGAGATGGAGGTTGTGGAGAATAAGCTTTGAGCATATAAGGCAAGTTGTTGATTTTCGGATGTGTTGGTTGAGCAATTTGAGCACGGAGACTCCTTTCCTTATCAACTTCCTTTTCATGAGGCTTCAAGTAATCATACAACAATCCGTAGGTAGAATGATGCATGTTTTTAAGCAATGACGGAGAAAAATGACATACTTCTCCCATTCAGGACCAAGACTACTTAGGAACTTAGTATTCACTGCAATTCTTGGCATGATGATGTTGTGTTTATCCAAATCATTGATGATGTCTGAAAATCGGTGATGATAGGACTCTAGTGTCTCTCGAGGTTCAATCATGAAGTGTTCATAAGCCAAGTAAATTTTGGATTCCAAATCTTCCGATTGAGTCTGAGATCCTTCCATAAGAAGACGAATATGATCCCACATTTTCTTTGGAGTCTTTTGAGCATCAACACTACGAAGAATTAGGTTTGGTAATCCTAGGAGGATATATTCCATTGCAAGCTGCTTCATAGTGTAGAAGTTCTTGAGGATTCAAGTGCGCAATGTAGCAATGTTCGTTTGTTCATCTCTTGGTGGAATGGCATTTGGATCTCCAGGTACAATGACAGGTAGGCATCTCAAATGGACCTTCCAAGATAACCTTCTTTAAGAACTTTCCATGTGGCTTCTTTAGATCACAAAACCTAAAGAACCTTATCACCCATTGATCGTAGTTTCCTGGAGTGAGCATTGGAGGTCTATCAAGTGATCCGACCTCATGAATTGATTGTTGGTTGCTTAAAGTTTCAAACATCTTTGCAAACCAAGTGGGTTCCTTCATAGTGATCCTTGATGGATGTTGATTAAAGTCATTTATGTACGGTTGAACTTGAAGACTTGGTGGTGGTTGAACCATTTGAGGTTGTGGATTTCGCGCAAGTTGTGGAGTATGTTGTTGGTTAAATTGTTGTTGATAAATTGCTTGTTGTTGATTCCATTGTTGATGTTGTGGACTTAGTTGTTGTTGTCGGTGAGGATAAGTGTAAGGGAAATAGTTAGAGTATGGTGGTTGTGACATGTTGAAAACTTGTGTTGGTAAAATGGATCTTTGTAGTCGAATGAACCTTTGTTGATGAAGTGTCCTTAGGCGTAGAAAAGACAAGAACCAAGTAGCACTTATGCGTAGAAACACCAAAGTTACTGCTGTAACAATAAGGAGTTACGCGTAGGATTTAGCTTACGCGTAAGTAGGAAAAACACTAAAGTTATGCGTAGACAAAAGTTAGCGTAGGATTTTCTTATGCGTAAGACTAGGCTTGGCGTGGAAAAATCTTAGGCGTAGGATTTCTACGCGTAAGCTTATGCTTATGCGTAATTTTAGGGTTTTGCCCAAATGATCTTTTACACTATCACAGGGCAAAAGATATCCAAAGTCGACGTATTTTCAGACTTATCCAAGTAAGAAAACACGGAATAAACCACGAAAAAGAAGATCAAACCAAGGAAAACTTCAGCGTAGTTTTAGGGTTTTACTACGGCGTAGGAAATACTCGAAAATTTGATTTTGTCCAAAGTGTTTCTAAACCAGTTTTTGTGTGATGAAATAGCTTCAATAACACCAAAATACACAAAAGTGTGAAACTTGATGAACCAAAGCCTCTAAAAGCGGTTACAGTAGGATAGAACCCTCGCTCAAAACTAGATCAAAAACAACTATCCACGCAAAAGTTTGAAACTTTTGCCAAAACAAGTATTTTAACACCTTAAAACGTTGAAAGTACAAGAATCTTGGATTAAAAGTGTAAAAAACAAGTTTTTAAGCGAACCAAAGTATCAAATGTGCTTTTACGCGTAAGACCAAAACCAACTTCAAAACAAACACGTTCACCCAACTATTTGGCGATTGATACCCTTTGTTAGGTCATAAGTTTTACAAACACAAGTTATAAGAAAGATAGAAGGCGATTGAACAAGTAAACAAACACACACACACGATAATATAATACGGTTTATGGCGTAGGAGTGTGAAAGAAAAGCTTGAACAACCAACCTTCAAATGAAGGTTTACATAAGGTATTTATAGGAGGGAAGCTAGGGCAACACTCCTAGTTCCTTCCTTACTCCTATGGGCTTGGGCCTAAGCTCATGGGCCTTCTAAGCTTAAGGCTAATAACAAACATAAAGGCCATAATAAGCTAACTATTACATATGAGTAACTAACACTTGAATAAGGTTTAGGAGTGATTCCAACAGGTTTACTCGTAAATTTGATTTTGCTCAAAGTTGTTTCTAAACCAGTTTTTGTGTGATGAAATAGCTTCCATAACACCAAAAGACACAAAAGTGTGAAACTTGATGAACCAAAACTCTTAAAACGATTCACAGCATTAGAACAATACCCACGAATAAAAACTAGCTCAAAAACAATGATCACGCTTAAAGTTTGACTTTTTGCCAAAAACAAATATTTTAACACCTTAAAGCGTTGAAAGTCTGAAATCTTGGATTCAAAAGTGTAAAAATCGTTTTAAGCGAACCAAAGTGTCACCCACTTTTGCAGTAAGACCAAGAAAAAAACCTTCAAAACAAACTTGTTCAACCAACTATTTGGCGATTGATACCTTGTTAGGTCCAAGGTTTACCACACAAGCTTATAGAGGAGATAAAGAAGCTGATTGAACAAGTTATACCACACACCTGCATTATGAGTATTAAAGGCGGTTTAGGTAGAGTGTAGTGAAGAAAAACTTGAACAACCAACCTTCAAATGAAAGTTATTACAAAGTATTTATAGGCAAGGAGCTAGGGCAACACTCCTACTCCTTCCCTTTCTCCTATGGGCTTGGGGCTAAGCTCATGGGCCTTCTACATAAGCTTAAGGCTAATAACAAACATAAAGGCCATAATAAGCTAACTATTACATATGAGTAACTAACACTTGAATAAAGGTTTAGGAGTGTTCAACACTTTATTTGTTTCATTCTTAGTTAATATATATATATATATATATATATATATATATATATATATATATATATATATATATATATATATATATTTTGTTTGTCTAACTTTGCTTGCAGAATTGTTGTATATGGTTCCGTTGATGGTTATCGACTCACCAGATGTGCCTTGTGTTCCTCAAAGAGTTGGCTAGTCCAAAGGGTACCTCTTTGGTAAAGGCACATCAAATATGTTGATAGCTGTAATGATTTGCTCCAAATCATAGGGTATGCAACTCACCCATGCTTAATTGTTGAGGGTTGTATGGTCATCAATTCACCATGGTTTATTCCTTTTTGGAATCCAAGTATTGGCTAGCCCACAAGTATATGGCTTGTGGTAAAAGGCGATGGAATACCATATTTGGTTATCAATTCACCAAGGGTTCTTTCCACCTCGGAATTGACTAGTCTGAGCATGACTACAAGTAGGACATGTCAAATCAGTTCATAGTTCTGATTTGCTAGTAAATGAGATGGTTATCATTATACCATAGTTTTCGAAATCAAACATATGTAGCTCAAGTAGTGGCTATTGGTGAGACATCAAATCCATATTTTCAATGATTCACCTCTCAAAGGCGTTAACACACGTGGATGTGATGAGAATAGTATGAAACTAATATGTTTTAATGTACATTTGTCATTTTTTACTTAAAGATATGGCGTTTTTGAAGTTTTGTCATCATAGAGATGTCATTGTTTTGGTTCTTTCTTTGTTCTTTTGTTTGAATACAATCCTCTTGTTTTGCTGTGTGTTAGATCTATCAAGCTGGAACTTAACCTAGTCAAATTCCGTTTAGGGAGGATCGTTGGAATTCTACTAAGTATGAATTATGTTGAAGTTCTTGCCGAAGATTACGCTGAAGTGTAATGGAATCTGACGGCGATATAATTCTATTTGAAGTAATGAAACCGTGTAGTTGGTTTACGTGGGGAGATATTATTCATTATTCTATAGTTAGTTAGGATATCCATGAGCTTTATTAGGAAGTGATTGTTTATATCTTATTTAGTTTATGTTTATCGTTTTCTTGGGAAGCGGGTTAGGGTTCCTAGTGTATAAAAGGAACACAATAGTATGAATTATGTACGAGTTGAAAAAATAAGTTTTAGTATTATTATCCATAGAGGATCAAAGAAGTTCTTAGTTATTTGTGTTTGTTCTTGTGTTTAATTTCCGCTTGACTACAAGTACTAGAGACTGTCTTTTAGTGTGTTTGTGATTACATAAACATTACTAATGATCTACGAGTGCTCTAAGATCTATCAAGGTCTTAGGTTTCAACAATTTTGATTCATTGAAAACATCGGGGGGAAGAGATTATAGGTGGTGTTTGCTTCCTTTGATGTTTTTGGAGTTTTTTTGAAAACCCGTTTCCTTTCATGAATTTCTTCAATTAAGGGGAAGAAATGAGACGATATGTAGTTCAAATTTCTTACTTTGGTGTTATTGTCTCACTTTCACAGAGTTATCGTGTGTGAAGTTACCTAAATAGGATGTTATGATGCCTCTCACACGGTCATTTATCTAGTGCTTGCATATTCACAAGTGATTATTATTCGATATACTACAAAATTGAAGTCATTTCATTTAGATCTTTCATGGTTTGTTTGGTGTGAAGCATCTACATACGTGAGAAGATCTTGTTGATATCTTGCATGTTACCCCGAATGGTTTTCATAATAAGTCGATTTACCTTGTGTGGTTTTCTCTTGCTCATCTACAAATTCAGCTAACGTCTTGAAAATTTCAAAAGTTAGAGGAAATGTTCACTACATCAAAGTTCGAATCTGCTAAAGGCGGTTGTGGAGTTTATGGGAATGGCGATTGACTTCATAAAATTAATGTGAGGAGAAGCTACTAAAGACATGGAGCATGATTTGGGGAAGTTAATCAATTCATGCATATTACATCATTTACCTACAAGTGAAAGCGGTTCTCAAGTCGAGGTACAAGAAGAAGACAAAGAGCGTAAACTTTCATCATCCTCAGCACTTGATGAGCTTATGAAGACCTTTCTTTATTTGTTTTCTATATATTTTTAGTAAATGTTGTAAGTAATCCCTATGTCGTCCCATTGGGGAAGATTGTTGGTCGCTCCTAACTTCGTAAATGGAGCGACATTGACGGGGATTACATTTTCTATCTTTGTTAGCTTAAACACATGGGCTTTTTATGTCAATTTGCCATTGTTGTATGTGTTTAGGTATAAATACCCTCCTAAACTTTCCTAGGAGGGTGAGACTCTTAGTGTAAGCTTTTCATTTTCCTTAATAGTACACACACTAGTTTCCCTTCTCTCTCTAGTTTCTCTCTCTAACTTGAAATGGTGTTCTTCCATCTTCCAAGACCTCTCGATTCACCAAATCATCCATATATACGATTCTAACACAATACTCATGAAAGGGATTGCACGTTAGCCATGCTCGCGTGAACTCATCTTCCGTGATCATTAAGGGACTGCAGCAATGCCTGATGGGTGGTTCCTCCTCTTCATTAATCGAGAATTTAGCTAATCTTTCTTCGTCGTTAAGTGCAGTCCACATGTATCTGTCATCATTAACCCTTTCTTTATCGACCCCTCCATCGCAGGTTTCGTTCCGAGGATCGCATGAGGCTCATAGATCATAATACTTTCCATTATCAATTGCAATAGCCTTACACCAATGATCCTTCCTTTTAGATTCGTCTAACTCGGGAGACTTGTCACTCCTCGTATCCTGGTTATGTCGTAACTCTGATGTTTGGTTACGGCGTAACTCTCTTCTGTCCTCAGCATCATTATCTTTATTAGACTCATCGGTGGATTTGTAATTCTCAGAAAACACGGCCTTATATACCGTTGATTTGTTCTTTTGTGCCTCATATCTTCTTTGTACTTCGTCGCCAAGCTTCCCAATCATGGTTTCCAAATTTTTTAGTGATTCGTCATGGCTAGAAAGGCTCTTGTTTGTATTATCTTGGAAGTTCTTCAGCCATTCTTCTTGCTCCTTCTGTCTATTAGTAGAATCTACGAGGTACTTATTAATTGTTTCCTCTAAGTTAGCTCTTCTTTCACCACGTTCATAATATGGGGGAGGTCCTCCACGATAACCGTTTCCATTACGATTATCACCATAAAATGGTCGATTTTCTCCATATTTGGCTTCTTTGACGGGGCTATCTTTGTCAATGTGAGGATAATTTTTGGTGAGATGTCCTCCTCCGTAGCTTTCGCAACCAACTTGGATGGCATGAACAGTTTCTATGATCTTGAGCATATCCCGACCAAGATTTTCTAGCTTGTTAGTGATGGCGGAAATTCCATCAAGACTTCCGCCCATACTTCTTTTGCTACCTCCATCGTGCCA
The DNA here is from genome assembly GCA_910596185.1 of Chrysanthemum makinoi. Taxonomy (NCBI): domain Eukaryota; kingdom Viridiplantae; phylum Streptophyta; class Magnoliopsida; order Asterales; family Asteraceae; genus Chrysanthemum; species Chrysanthemum makinoi. Next base: position 35,815,810 of record OU343216.1, on the reverse strand, counting down.
TTTTTGGGAGTGATCGGCCACTTTTTGGATGGCTTCAATCGCGAGAGTAAGAGTCATGCTCGGAATTGGTCCTTGGTAGTCCTGCATTTGTCTTGTAGTCACGTTGATTCCTTTGTAAAAGATGTTGACCTTTTGCTGGTTGTTTAGATCATGTGTAGGACACTTCTAGAGGAGATCGTTGTATCTATCCCAGGCTTGATACAACGTTTCATCGTCATCTTGCTTGAATTTATGGATCTCCATGAGCTGATTAGATATCTTTGACCAAGGACAATATCTTTGGATGAAGTGCTTTTTTAGAAGAGCCCATGTATCAACTGCCCTGGTGGGCAATCTTTCGATCCATCTTCTTGCAACGATTATAAGTCATGGGAACACACCGTAGCATAACGGCGTCATGAGACACAGCGAGGAATGTTGAAAGGCTTGCGATGTACAAGACATTTTCAACGTGCTCATACGCATCTTCGTCCATTTCCGAAAAGGGTTAGCGAAGCTCCTTATAAATTGATCTTTAATCTGGAACGGACATTGCTCCAGCCGGTCTTACGAGCCCGACCCTTGTTCTTCTCTTGTCAACGCCAAATATTCCTCAAGAGGGAGGTCATCAATGTTAACCTTCCTTAATTTTCAGAAACTTGAAAGAGATCGTGAGAAATTGAAAAAATTTAAAAACAAAACAAAATGAAAGACTTAATAAAATTCAAATATAACTCCCGGCATGGTAAAAAACTTGATGCAGGTTTTACTAACCAGGTTTTAATGCACTAACGGGCAGTGTAACCGGTCGTGTGTAGTGTAGTATTCGGTAAAACCGAGGTCGTCCCAAGAGCTATGTGTGCAGATTTAAACTAAGTCTAGATGTCATAGATTTTAATAGATTTTAAGGTGGAAGTGATTAACTACTAAAACAAGAGAATAAAGAAAGAAAATAGAGGCGAGGGTTATGATCAATAGGGGAGAAGTGTGCTAACCTAGTTATTCATCCTATCAAGCTAAGTTCATGTTCAATAACTTCCAATTACTTCAAGTGGGGTCAAATTAAGGGCGGCATTTGGTGATTAGTCTAACCTATCAACAAAGGGTTCCACTCGAGATGTCGGGTGACGTCGAAGAGTCAGTTGTTCTTAGTCCCCAAGCCAGTCATTAAGTCTTTGCTACATGCAAGATTTGTAATAATGAGTGCGGCTAGCATCTTTAAACACTCATCCACAGCTTCTTAAGTTCATCCAAACAATAGGTGGTCATTGGTCAAATAACACAAGCGAAGAAGGGTTGTCGAGTTGGTCATATGTTACCCTTCCCACTCGGTCTACCTACTTAGGGTCAGGTTGGTCATATCTCCTAAGTAACTAGCCACTACCGCCATTCAAAACTACCGAAACAATGGTAGCTACCAACAAACTATGCAAGCATACACTAGAAATAATTATACGAAAGTGATGTAAACATAAACAAAGCAATTAAGGAATCATAACTAGGCTAGCACGGAGACAGCAGCTAATATGCTAAAACAATGATTCAATGTTTAACATTACGAAATACATGAATTGAAAGTAAAGAAAATATAAAATGTTAATGCTTATCATAGTGGTGATTTCTCCTTGGAGATGGCTCGTATGTTCCCTAAGATGCACCTTCAACCTTCTACTCATGTTCACTGTTGTGTGTGTGAAATGGGATGATTAGAAATGCTGGAAATCGAGTGATATTATAGGCCAGATCTGGTTCGGTACGTAACTAATGTTAAAGATTCTGTAGTAACACCATTATCTTACGTAATTTGCACTAAAAATGTTGGTTCTGGTAACATTTGGAATGAGTTACGCATATCTTCAATAAATCACGGTTCAATTTGTAGTTGAGACAATAGTTACGGCATTTTAGCTGCTGGCCTTGAACCTCATTTAACCTCCTAGTTAGTTCGTTCGTAATATTTGGAAAGTTCGCTTTAATCTTGATTGAGTTGGTTTTCTTTGCCATGCTTTTGTTACGGTAATGTGAAGGAGGGATTACAGCGTAACATCTTCAAAATGAGCATACTATCATATATCTTCAATAAATACTCCAAATACGCGTCTCTTTAGCTCCAATGCTCGTAATTTACCTGAAAGTGAAATATAGAGGAAAACAAGCATAAATCCGTATAAATGATATAAAATCGAGAGCATTATCGGGGGAAATTGACACTCAAATTTCAGGACTATTTGATGTTATCAAACCGCCAAGCCTATGATAGAATACATGCTTTGACTATGTGTTGAGTGATCACCCCGTAATTGACACTTAGATTACAGAGAGTATGAGTTTTTCTTTCCCATTTCGTGAGGTGTTCAGCTTTGAAAATTCTAGCATAGGAAAATTTTAATCTCATATTTTCCAAGTAAAATTGGGGGATATCTTTTTAGAAATGATTCTAATAAGATCTACTTGAGGGTAAGTAGAGTTTAAGTGGGGGATATTTGATGACATCAATTAATCATGATATTTTAGTGTCAAATTCCCCCTAATATTCTCATTATTGTATTGGTTTATATGGATATATGCTTTGAATTTTGTATATTTCGTTTTCAGGTTATAGATGAGCATAGGAGCAAAAGAGACGTGTAATTGGAAAAGTACTTACGATTATACGCACTTTAGTGTGCTAACTTTGAAGAAGTTACGGCGTAGTTACACTCTCCACTTACGCCATAGCTAAGGATTTATAGACAAAGACCAAGTCAACACAAATTAAAGATTACGAGGTAACCCACTCGTGAGGTTACGCCGTAGTGACAAAGTATGAAGGTTACGGTGTAACTTGGCAATTTAGTTACGCCGTAGAGATATTTAAGGAGTGGATAAGTACATGATGACGAAGAGTTACCGTGTAACTTAGTGATTTAGTTACACCGTAATTAATAACTTAGGCGCGAAGGAGTTTATGTCCAGGGGTTAAAAGCGGCCAAATGATATTAAAGTATAATTATTACGAGGATTTGAAGTAATAAAAGCAAGTACGATGGAGGACTAAAGTTGGGAGAATCATATGAAGAATTAATTATCACAAGGACTTGTTATAAAAATAACAAGAAAGATCAGGGACTAAAGGTGATAATTCAAATAAAGTTTTATTATGTCACAAGGACCAAGTATAATAATATCAAGAACGATGAGGGGATGAAATCATACGAATCCTATATAGTTTTACACTTATAATGCATAAGGACCTTGAGTGAAAACTAGGCGCTACTTCAGGGGGTAAATCTGTACATGTCAATGAAATTTAAAAGAACCAATCATATTGCTTTATGAAGATGAGTTACGTGTGAATAGAATCTATTTAGTTCTGACGTAACTGCGGAATCGATGAAAATATTTGTGTAAGTAATAAGTTGCAGTAATTAATAGAGGTTTGGTATGTGCTAAAACACATACCTTTTCATTGTCAAAATAGACCCAAAATAACCAAGAAAAAGCCGTTTATTGCTAATATTTGTGGTTTTCTTGAGTTTGTGCTTGTGCAGGTATGGATATGCAAAAACACGCAAAAAAGGAACCAAATCAGACATAAATCCGAGCACGAGAGATTAAGAGAACTTAAGATTGGCTGGGAAGGTGAAATTATGCATTTATGAAGATTTCTAATCTCTGAGGATGATTTGTGAAGATTTGATCAAAGTTTGAAGAAATGTCAGAAATGGCCCCTCAAGTTTCAACAATTGGCAAAAATGGTCCTTAAAGATTCAAAAATTGCAATTTGGCCCTTGGTTTATTTGAAGGTTGGCAAATTCATTCCTTTGAAGATGGTTTCAGATTTACATCTATGGTCCCTCAAAAATCCGAAAATACAAGATTAGTCCCTATATTACATCTTGGATCACATGCTAGTCCAATATATATCCTATTTATCTCAAGTCCAAAATCCACTTAAAAAACAACTCTCCGGCCCAACATACCGAGTCGGCTAAACCTATCCAATCCCTCCACCCAATTATCCCAACCCGGACACACCTATTACCCGGTATTTTAACCCAAGACAAAACCCAACCACCCGGTCAACAAGCTTTGAAATAATATTATTAATCCCAAACGCGCCCTATACAGTAACCACTCCTCCTTCCTCCCAAACGCAACCAAACACCACAATTCACCACCACACCCAAACACCCAACATAGTACTAGCATCTATCCTAGCTTCTAGAACCTCTGAAGTGTCTGATAAGGTTGCCACGTGGGCAATCCAAGCACTCTCATTGGCCGTGACACCTCACATGGGTGAAATGGAGCATTTTGATTGGTTAAGGTGACAGATGGGATGAATGTGTGGCCACCAAAGGACTTCTAGGCTCTTCTCAATGGATCCCAAGGCTTCTCTTCAGCTCTGCTATATATAGACCTCTTTGCTCACATAGAGATTTGTCCAATTCCTTAAGTCTTAGAGGAATTTTGACCACTTTATTTCCTGTCACTATTTCATGTTTTCAGTAGTTTAATGATTGTAATTTCAAGTCAAGCTTTGTAATCTCATTTTGTTAATGCAAATCTCTTACTTTCCCATTCACTTCTCAAATATGATTTCAAAGCTTTTTAGTGTTTAAGAATGCTCAATTTCTGTTTTTGGTAGCTCACATAAGCCTTTGCAAGCTTATGTGAGCCTTTGGTGGTTACATTCTAGCTTAATCTCAAGTTTTGGAAAAAGTCAATGAAAGGTCAAACGGGTAAAAATCAATAGTCAAACCAATTTTTTTAGAGTGATTGATGATTCTCATGTGTTAATGAGTTGAGTTTAATGTTTGTTTGAAGTAATCATTTCAGTTTATGTTAGTATTCATCAAGGTTTTAAGTTTTAATGCATTTTAGAATTGTTAAAGGACCGTTTGGTTTAGTGTTTTAAACTACTTTAGAGGTCAAAACAATGGAGTAGATCAGTTGTTTGAGGTTTGTTATAGTCTATTGCATCAATATCTGTCCTTGTTTTGTGCTTGTTTCTTTCAAAGTCATCATTTTATAAAAACTGTTCTTGAGCTCAATACTGTTAAAATCAGTGTTGAGATCTGAGTTAGAGGTTGAAACATAGTAGTAGTTCAGTTGCTTTAGGTTTAATATGGTCCATTACATTCATCTCTATCCTTGTTTTGCACCCATGTCTAGGTAAGGTCAAAATCACAACATAAGCTCTTGTATGCATTTTCTGTTGAGAACAGCTTTAAATCAGTTCATATAGGTTAAGGATTTGATAAGTAAGCTTGCTATAGTCTTATCACATCTTATTTCATCATTGTCAGTCTTTTATTTGATCTTAAATTTCAAGAAAGTCAAATCTCTTAACTGCTTTCAAAAGTCAAAGCTGTGTCCAAAGTCAGTTTATCACGATATTGCAGTCATTGCATAGGGTTCATTACAGCTAGTTATGGTCTCATTTTTGGTCCATTTGTAGTTTGCCAGGTGGTCTTCAAGGCCACATATCTTTTGGCTAAAGCTTTAGAAGCTTGTGCATAAGCTCAAAGTTGGGACTGTTTTGTTTTGCTTGAGTGTGCAGTTAGCTCAATCACTGGTGAATTGCTTATTAGGAGTTAGGAGTAGCTGTAATAGGTTTCTTTAGAGTAGTTTTGGTATTACTTAGCTTGTGTAGAAGTTTGGTTCACTATAGTGCTTATTAGCTTATTTTCAAAGTGCTTATTTAGGATCAGTTACACTCAGACCTTCATATTTCCACATAAGCCTATGTTTTATTATTTTTCATAGCTTTAGAATTATATTTTAGAATTTCCCTGCATTTTTCATAATTTTTAGCTCTTGTTTAGTATTTTTCTTGATTAAAAATAGTTTTTAATCCTTTTTAAATAGCTTTAATTGCAATTAATTTAGAAAAAGTTCCAAAAAATAATTTTTCAATTTTTCCAATTTAAGATAAATATAAAAAGCATAAAAAATATTTTTCCTTATTTTTCCCTTTTTATTTGGTATTTTTCACAATTTAAATTAGATTTAAATAGCATTAAATTCATAGAAAATAGAAAATTAATCTGAAAAATACAAAAATTAGTTTTTAAAATTCTCTTAGGATATTTTAGATTTTATAAAATTAGTTTCATAATTTTCCCCTTTGTTTTTATAATTTTTAGTTATTTAGTCTTATTTTTAAAGTTAAAAATTAGTTTTTAATTTAAATAAAATCCAGAAAATTCCTAAAAATTAGTTTTAATTCATAAATAGTTTTCTAATATCATTTTTAGAGTAAAAGTAATTTTAGGTTATTTTTAGGATTTAGAATAGTCGTAGTTGCATTTTATTCGCGTTTCGTTTTAATTTAGTTTCGTTTAGTGTAGAATTGCGTAGTTTGCCTTAATTCTTAGGTTTTCCCCATAGATTTTAGTTCCTTATGCTTTCCTTATCCCGTAGTTTAGAATATATCATATTATTCCCTTCTCTTATTCAAATCCGATGTCGAGGCGTGAGTTGGAAATTCCATTCAACCGTTCGAACGATCTCGGGTGCTCAAACCTAACACGTTTGAGTTACCCACATACTACTTCTTCTCTTATTATTGATCAGTGTCCTTACCGTTTTAAGTTTCTTACGGTTAGTCATTCACAAGTGGCTAGCTTGTGTGAGTAAGCTTGACGTTGCTTGTTGACATTGAGAAACCAATTTTGGCGCCGTGGAAGGGAGGACTTGTGCTTGAGTTTTAAATTAGTCTCGAATCAAGTGTGCATTTGAAGATCCTTCCTCGTGAAGCTATCGTTGATATTTGTACATATCCCTTTTATAAAAACCCAAAAAGATTTTCCTTTTCAAATATGTTTTTTCTAAAAACCCAAAAATATTCTTCTTTACCCTCTGATTTGATAATTATTTCCTTTTATCCCTCTTTTATGATTAATTCTCATGGAGTCTCAAAATTTCTTTCCACCCTATTGCTTTAATTGTAGAGATTTATTAAGAGATGATTCACTTTGTGAACGTTGTTTTTGCAAAGGGTGTGGATTTTATCGCGAATCTTGTATGTGTCGCACTTTTGAAGAACCCAGGGTTATCATAGCGTTTCCATCAATTTTGAAGAAAGATTTGAGCGACGTCAAAACCACATTGAAAGCATGCTTCAAACTTTATTAAGCCGCATTCAAGCTCGGCAATGTGTTAATGAGGAACCCGTTCAAGTTATGGAAGATGATCACACTATTCCGAGCTACCAAAGAACCCACCGAGGGTCACGGAGCATTTCTTTGAACATCGTGATTTTCTTAACAACATTGAAAAACTTGAAGCATTTTCAAAAATTTTGAAATGTAAGCTTGATGAACCCTCGATTCCTACTCCGGTGAGGGAGATGGAACATGTTTCGAACCGAGGTGATTCCCGTTTGTACTCTCGACTCTAATCTGAAGAATTCTAGAATCGATCCTTCTCTTTCACAATTCGCTATTACGAGTTTGTCAAGTTACAACAAAACGAAATTATGAGCTTAAACGATTTCTAAGCAGGCAGGCAGGAGACCACAACGAAGTGGTGGAACTTGCTAGCTCTCAGAGCACACTACTTGTCCCACCTCCGGATTCTTATTGCTCTCTTATTTCTGAGCCTTTAATTTCCGACCCTTCCCCTTCTCTCACGGTTGAGAGAAGTGCGTCGTTTTGGAAGAGGTCGATGATTCTATTTCTACAGACATCGTTGAACCCGTTGATTCTCTCATAATGGGGGATGAGCATCTTAGTACAATTCCGGAAACGGAAGTGTCTAATGTTGAGATCCTTATCCCAAGCCCAAGAGAGTCCGAGTCTGGGGTTGTTGTTGTTTGTGATGAGCCTTCTCTTGATATTTCTAACCATCATGTTGAGATGTTCTCTGATTCCGATGATGATTCTTATGGAGACATCGATTTTGTCGACGATTTACCTTCTGAGCCCGAGCCAGAAGAAGAAGAGATTGAGCCCAATGATATTGAGATCGAGGATGAAGCATTACGAAACATTGTGAATGTTTATCTTCATTTCTAAGATTGAAGCTTTGAACGATAAATCAAGTTCGCCTCCTATCTCCGTTAAAGATAGTGATTTCTCTCCTGAGCTTGAGACCTTCCGATTTGATGAAGAGCTTAGTGGCAATCCCACTATTGATGATGTTTATCCTCCGATTCTTGAGCGATTCTACGTCGAGGTTGATATGAGTAAAGTTTTGAACGATATTTCCGATAATTCGACGAATGACCCGATCATTGAGGAAGCCGACTCATTTCTTGCTCTTGATGACTTGATACCACCGGGTATTGAGGATGTTGTTATGAATGATCCCGAGGGGGATATGATGTTTCTTGATGGACTTCTTGAATCTCCTCTCTCTATTGAGTCCACCATCCTTTATCCCGTTGAGCTAACATGTGAAGACAAAATCTTTAAACCCGGGATATTAGACATAGATGAGCTTTATGCTAAAACCGTTGTTAGAGAAAAGGATCCGCACTTGGATGCCTTCATTGTTAAGCTTTCACCTCCTTACCGTGAGCTCCCGTCTTTCTTGGAGTTTTCTCACTTTGATTCGTCATCCTTTCGTCCGCCCGTAAAACCACCGGATGATGGATCCTTCTTACATGATATGCCTTATCCACTCATTTTCTTCACCACCCAACCCTCCCAGTCATTCTTTCGGAATGAGGACCGCGTTTTTGACCCCGGTATCTCTACCACTTTCTTCCCCAAGGACAAATGAATTCGGGGGCGAAAGTGGGGCTAGCGACTCGTTTAAGAAAAAACGATGGCGCCGTGGGAGGCACCCCATGCTTATCCTTCTATCTTCTTTCTATTTTCTAATAAGTAACGTGAAGGGCTGCCTCCCGATTTCGTGTTTGGTTGTTTGTGATGTTGTGTTTAGGATGTTCCGATATGAAGATTCTCGTGCTTTCGAGTTTGTCATTTTCTCTACTCGAGTTTCATGATCGATCTTTGATGGAAATCCGATATCCTAATCTTATCGACTAACGTTTATCTTTGAGCATACTTAATAAAAGGCTTTTAGATTTTCGTGATACCCTTGCTTTAAACATTGAGGACAATGTTTCGTTCTAGTCTGCGGTAGGGTAATCTTGATTTGATTTGACCGCACTTGCTTATTTTTGTCATGTACTCATAACCGTTTTCCTTAGAAAATGAAAAATTGTGCAAAAATGTGAAAAATTTAAAATTTTTGTAAGCTTTTGTTAAGTCTTTTTGATTGAAAAGTTTGCTAGTCTCTTAGATAAGAAGCTATAAAATGCGAATTCTAGCTCACAAGGCCAATATTTTGCAAGTTCCCCTGAGTGACTTTAAATATGCATGACTTGATTTCATTAGACGAAGCATTTGCTAAGTTAATATATGTTTTGACACCTTGTTGACTTTCCATTGGTGAGAGTAGGAATAGAATTCTGACTTGACCGGCGTGTTGAGCCCTAGCTTGTTCCCTTAACCATAGATAATCTAAAAATAATCGGCTAAGCATCTATGGATCTCATTATTTGGGATTTTAAATTTGCGAGATCGAAATGAAAGAGAGTCGTTAGGAATTAGAAATTCCCGGTATTAAAGAGTCGGTCACCTCAAGTATATGTAATCGTTAGTAAGCTCGTAGTCATAGTAATATTTAGTTAAGTAGTATTTAGTTAAGTAACACCGTGGATGACGGACGGGTCTTTACCACCACATGTACTGATCCAGCCGGATGTGTGGCGATTTATGTAAGACTATAAATACTCTCTACCTCCCAAGGTAGAGAGTTGGAGCTCATAATAATATCTTTCACTTTCTCTCACTAAGTTCCCTAAACCTCTAACTTTCGCTCTCTAGAATTCCATCTATATGTTACTTTGTGTTATGGTTTGATGTGTATGTGAAAAGTTATATCTTACAATTGGTATCAAGAGCCATGGTTAGATCATATCTTGCACATCTTTGGATTTCTAGTGGTTTTTAGGTGGGTTTTAAGTTTGAAAAAGTTTAGTGGTTTTTGCATCATTTGATTGATTTCTAGTGTTAAAGTTTAGATTTTGGTTGTACTTTTGTGTTTAGAATCATCACAAGTGTTTAGGTTTTGATCTAGAAGGTTTGAATCATAGTGGTTGGGTTGTTTTGGATTGAAAAGTGGTGTTTATGTGTTTTTCATGCTAGCGACTTGAGCCCGCGGAAAAGTTTCTTCAGTAGCGACTTGCTTCACATTTTTTGTAGCGAGTTACAGGTTTGTAGCTAGCGACTTACCTAGCGATTCTGATTACAAGTAGTGGACTCTCCACTACGGTAGCGACAGGTGCATGGCGAGTTGCTCTTTAGCGACTTGTATTCCTAGCGACTTGAGTAGCAATTCTTGCCAAAATTTCGCTAGCGACGAGGTTAGCGAGTTACTACTTAGCGACTTGCATTTGTCTAGCGACTTGGGAATCTAGCGACTTAGTGGTGTAGCGAATTAAGCGTTAGCGACTTAGTGCATTATCTTAGCGACTTAGTGCATTATCTTCTAGCGACTTAGTGCATTATCTTCTAGCGACTTGAGTGATTGTTTACGGTTTTCTCTTGATTTAGTAAAATCGTGAAAGAATCTATTTCCCGGTTTAATCATAGAGTTATAAAATCCCGTATAACTGTAAATGTCTACCAACGCTTCCTCTGTCATCTCCCTGTTGCGAGGATGTTCAAGCGGTGGCTCGGATACTAGATCCACCCATGCTTGGCAGAGGCCGACTACGATTCTTGGGCTCCAGAATCGGATTGTCTTGCCTTGGGAAGGAAAATGGTGTCAACATTCTCAAATCCATTGATGAAGGACCATATCGAGTTGAGGCGACTAGAGACATACTTGATACTAATGAAGATGGTACTCATTGTGCGGAATGGACAGACCTAAAATGTATGATGAGCTTGAGGATAAGGAGAAAAAGAGATTCGATGAGATATCGAGGCTTCAAACATTGTTCTTCAAGGTCTTCCTAAGACATCTAGTGATCAATCATAACACTGATGCAAAGGCAGTATGGGATAATGTTAAGATGCTTCTCTCCGGTTCAGAATTAACTATGGAAGGCAGATCCCAACTCTATGGCGAATTTGAACACTTCAAGATGAAACCAGATGAGAGTGTCTATGAGTACTATGTGAGATTTCATAAGTTAAAGAATGACATGAGGAACATCAGAATGACTATGCCTAACATTCTGTTGAACTCAAAATTTGTGAACAACATGAATCCCGAATGGCACAAGTTTGTTACCGCCGTGAAGCTCACTAAAGGATTGAAGAATACAAACTATGAGCAACTCTATGCCTTCCTCCTTGAGAATGAGAGACATGCTATGTTTGAAAAATTGATTCTCAATCAGTTCAAAACCAACCGAGGAGACAAGCTCGATCTAATGACTCATGCCTTCTACTCAAACAATGGAATCACAACCAAAGCATCACAAGTCATACCCTTGGGTAATGGTAATCACAAAATCATTCCTGATCCTATGTTCAAACAAGCTGATCTTTGATCGCGTGGGTAACTTCATTAATCAACTAGCTCTTCTGATTAGTCAAAACATGAATTCTCTCCCACAAACCAACAACAACCTCATAACAGCATCTAACCCACACAATCAAACCATTGTTAAAGATGGAAGGATCGTGGTGCAACCAGTTGGAAAAGACGGTATGATCGGGGAAGAGGTGGAGTTTGGTAGAGGTTATGTTTGTAACGATATCGAGGAAGGAATGGTAACCAAGGTCAAGCTAAGCCAATCAAATGTTATAAGCGTGGTGGTGGGGACACATTGCAGGCGTACGCATCTCCAGCGTCCACGAGAATCTTTGATTACTTGAGAGATAAGATCTTTGCTGGTACAAGCTCAGGACAATGGTGCTACTTTGGATGAAGAGGAATTCTTGTTTCTTCTGAGGGCAATGCCAAGACCTATGATGCAGATGTGGATGAGCAGCCTATTCAGGAGATAGGTCACAATCATTAGAATGCCTTTCAAGTCGTACTGATTGTGATGCATACGACTCCGATGTGGATGATGGACCTACGGCACACACAATTTTTATGGCTAGCATTTCTCCAATGGTTTCTCCCAAAGTATCTTCTTCACCACTAGTGGCCAATCCAGACAAACTCATCTGAAGGTATTAAAACTATCGATAATGCTTGATGTGCAAAAGATGCATGACAAAGTACATTCAACTGAAACTATTGAATCAAATGTTGAAAATATGGGTAAGATCGATATTATCCCATCGATCAATACGAAAACAAAGTGAAAGTGAAGTTGTACCAAGTGATGCATCTTCTGCAGTCAACAATGACTATGTTTTAGATGAATACACTGCATGCCTACATGATTAAATTTGAACTAAATGCCTATAAAGAACGTGTTGCTATTTATGAACAACGTGCTAAATTTGAGTTGACCACTCGTGAGCAGGAAATGGATGACCAAGTGCGTACAACTATTAGAAAAAGTAGGTTTAGAGAAGAAGTATTAAAACAAGAGTTAAACTCCTTACAAGAAAAGCTTTCTAAACCTGCTAAGCAAAAACACGAACTTCAAGAAAATGTTAAAATGATTAAGCAAGAATTCAAGGCTAAGGAATCAAAACTTTTGAATGATTTTTCCAATCTTAAAACTTTGAAAAACAAGCTTGAAAATAAGTTGTACATACAAGGGAATACCATTCAGACTGCTCACATGATCACTAAGCATAGAGTCTTATGCGATAAGCATAGCATTCCCTTGTTGAGGAACCTAATCCAGAGGGTAATTAAAAGGCTAGAAATGCTCATAAGGTCCTGTATGATGGTAATGAGATCCTTAAGCCTAGACAGAAACCTAGTTGCGCTGAGTGCACTGAGGAAGATAAGAAATGAGATGAAGTCACTAGGGAGAAAATGAATAAGAAGCTAGAAGATCCTGAGTGTAAAAAGAACAAGATAACAATAAAACCCCATGATTACACTAAGGAAAATTGGATATCCTTAAACAAGTTTAAGCCTCAGACTCTATTGACCCTGAACAAGTGTTCTGGAAAAAGGATATGGACTTGCAAAAAGTTGAAAATCTTGTTGAAAAGAATCCCCCTTATAGGAAATTCCCTAAGCTTTGTGTATCCTCCAAATACACCAATGCATTTAGTTCCTAGAACTATTGCCACTACGAGCAAGACCTTAATCAGTCAATATGTTATTCTTCAACTATTTACCGATTTTGAGAAAACTTGTAAAAAAAGGATCACACCCGGGATAACGAAGGGAAAGGGTTTTGAGCAAATGAAAGAATGTTATTTAACCGAGGTCATGCCTTTCTTTAAACAACTAAAAGATCATTTTGAGAGTCTTAAAAGGGGATAAAATCAGATATTAAAGAAATGGAAAAGGAATTTGATGCAATGGTAGTTGAAGTTAGTGATTATGAGCGTGCACTAAAATATAATGTGATTGAGAGGAAGAACTTGCATACCTTAAATGAGACTCTTATTACTGAATGTGTTGCTCAAGATATCTTTTCACTGCTTCAAATTGCTCTATTAATGCTTCCAAATTTCATGAACTATCTGTGGCCTGAAAGTCTCCCATGATCATGTCATTGAGCTTGAAAAAACTAATTCTAAACTAAACGAGAAAATTGAACCGGATGATCACGACAATTTGGTTAAACATTTTTCTAAACTAGAAGTTGAGCATTTTAATTTACAACTAAAATATCAACATCTCAAAGAAAATGTCAAAACTTCAAATATCAAGACATCATCAGATGCTCCAGAGTTTTGCAGTTTTCAAATTAACAAGCGTGATGAACGATTCAAGCTCATGCAACGATCGGAAAAGTTGAAAGCCCAAATCTCTCAATTAAAGGGTCAAAGCGAACAATATGACAGGGCTCCCAAATGCCTCCTCCTTTAGATTCTCGGAATTCTCAAACGTTTCATCTTCAAAACCTAGTAAATGCTTTACAAAGGGAAGCGAAAGTTTTAGAAGAAAATGAAAAGGTTAAGCGACATTTTAAAGAGTTATATGATTCAATAAACGTCACCCGTGACCAAAACAACGAAAAAATAGCGTCTTTACAAAGGAAATTGAGAATCGAGAAGTGGGAAATGGGAAGCGCCACTTGTTTCCAATAAGAATGTTGTCTCAAAATCACCCTTAGATTGCAAATACCTTTGTGGCAGTTAAATATATTCCTCCTCATCTTAGGAATAATGAACATGCTTTTCATGACTACTGTGCTCACCTTAAGGATAGTCTAGAATGTCTCCGTGAGATTGTCGAAGAGGATTTCATTAACAAACCTCTTGATAGTGAAATTAGGTTTGCTTGCCTCGAGGCCAAAGCGATCTCAGAGGACGCTTGAATGTGTAATGCAACATGTCCAAAACCCTTAGGTGAAAAGGCAAAGTGTGAAGCCTTGTTCTATGCCTAGTGCCAAACAGGAAATCCGTTCTATGCCTAAAGCCAAGCATGTGACCCTTGATATGCCTTGTTCCATATCTAAATTCAAGCAAGCAACCTGTGATGTGCCTCCTAAATTTCAGATCCCACTTCTAGACCGGAATGCGAGAAAAGTAGTGAAGCCATGTAATGTTCCCATCGTTACTTCTACGGATGTTAAGATTGACACTAAAGTTAGCGGGTCAAAACCTAGAAGCTATGCAAAGAAGGATAGGATTACGCAAACTGAAAGTGTTCATGATAAGGAAGTGAAAGAACACCATAGGGACAAGAAGTTTGATTTGAACAAAAAGAATCGTGTTAGTTCTAGTATTAGCTCTAAGCTTACTAAAATTAATTCGAGGCCTTATGCTGTCTGCAAAACATGCAAAAGATGTTTAATTTCTGGTAATCATGATAAATGTGATGTGTTATTTCTGAGGTCTAAGATTCATAACCCAGTTAAGAAAGTTTGGAGAGCGAAACAGATTAAGCAATCCTGGAAACCTACAGGGAAGGTTTTACCAATGTAGGATTTCAGTGGAAATAACAGGTCGAATATTCACGAATGGCAAACCTTGCCCTTTAACTAGATCCACTATGCCTAGAGTAGTGCCTGGCATACGAAGCCAACTGGTAGAATCAATCCCATTAAGCAAAAATGTCCCTCGACTAAGTCCGATGCTTCTACTAGTTTAGCTCCTAGTGACAATGACA
>OU343216.1:35709801-35800581 GCA_910596185.1 Chrysanthemum makinoi | reverse complement strand
GTTGAGATAAGGTTAACCCCGACCCTTAAATCAGCTAATGCGGGAATCTTAATATTACCAATAGTACAAGGGAGAAGACTTTCACTGTGCTAGCGGCTTCTCAGGAAGTTGGCTAGGTAGGAACTTCGTGGTCTTAACTTTATCATCCTCTCTTAGGTAGTTAATCCCAGAGAGATCATTAGTGATAGAGGATGTGCATTGCTCCTTTTGCTTTGTCTAGCAAAATATGGCTTTGCAGGAAGTGGCTTTAGCATTACTTGTTGGTTCTTGGCTAATTGCCCAATTTGTGTCTCGAGGTTCTTAATTGCAGCATCTTGGTTACGTAGGTTCATATTAGTGTCCTCCTTAACTTTGGTCATCCATTCCTTGAGCCTATCTTCCTTTTTGTCGATTCTTCAATGTGTTGGTGCATTATTTCATCAAGACTCCGTTTAGGAGTATTATTGTTGATTTTTGTGTAGAACCCAGGGGATTTTCACGGTACCTAGGTCCGTAATTATTGTAGCTTTTGAAAGGGAATTATTTTCCATAGTTCACTTCACTGATCCTTTTAACTTCTTCATTGGAGGAACAATTTTTTGAAGGATGACCCCCATCTCGTTCCACATGAATGGAATGCACATTTTCTTTGAGCTTCTTCATTTCCCTTCCAAGGTTCTCTAATTTGTTGTTTATTCTTTTAGGCCCCAATATCATTATTTTACTACGGTTGCTTCCTCCATTTTGCCATTTGTGAGAGTGGTCGACCATTTTTGAATGGTTTCCAAAGCTATGGTGGGTGTCATACTAGGAATCGGCCCTTGAGAATCAATCATTTGTCTTGAAGAGATGTTTAGTCCCTTGTAAAAGCGTTCACTTTTTGGCAGTTAAGATCGTGTAGTAGGGCACTTGTATAACAATTCGTTGTATCTTTCCCAAGCTTGGTATAATGTTTCATCTCCTCGGCGAAGTTATAAATTTCCTCCATTTTGGCAGCCGTTTTATGGAGGACAATATCTCTGAATGAAGTATTTTTTAAAGATAGGCCAAGTGTTGACAATCCCTGCAGGTAATCGATCGACCCATCTTTTTGCAGCTCCTGTGAGAGAAATATGGAATACTCGTAGCATTATAGCATCGTATGAGATTCTGGGGATTTTGAAAAGGCTGACAATGTATTCGACGTTGTCTACATGTTCATGGGCATCATCGATGCTTCGAGAGAAAGGGTTTGCGTAATTCCTCATGAATTGAGGTTTAATTTGAATCGAGCATCTTACGCAATGGTGGCCTTACAATCCACGGCCCTTGTTCATCTCTTGTCAATGCCAAATATTCCTCAAGAGTGAGGTTATCGATGTTAATGGCTTCCATGGTACTTGAAAACTTGAAATATGATCGTGAGAAAAGTTTAAATATAAAATGAAAGACTTAATATTAATCCTAATATAGCTCCCTCGGCGTGGCGCCAAAACTTGATGCAGGTTTCTTGACCATGTTTAATATTTTTAGTGTCTCGCTATACCTAAGGTCTACCTTAATGCACTAGCGGGCAGTGTACCGGATCGTGTGTAGTGTAGTAAATGGTAGCGAGGTCGTCCCAAACTATGTGTGTCAGGATAATTACTAAGTCTAATTGTCACAGAATATTAATGGTTTGATAGGGTTTAATTAATTAAACTACTAATGCAGAATATAAAAGCAATTAAATGGTAGAAAGGAAATCAATAGAGGACTAGTGGTGCTAACCTAGTCAATCCTCCTAACTAGTTATGTCTACGTCTACCTACTTCCAATTACTTGGTGGGGTCAAATTGAGAGGGCGACATTTGGTCAATTAGCTAACCTATAGCAAAGATGCACACAAGGGAGAAATGGGAGCAAGTCATAAGTCACGTTGTTCCGGTCCCAAAAGCGAGTCATTAAGTACCAGCTACATGCTAGATTCTAAATAGTGAGTGCCCGACCGTTAGGAACTTAGACACTACACCCCCAATTCTTAAGTTCATCCAAACGATAGGTGATCGGTTGGTCAAATCGCACAAGTAGAAAGGGTGCGTCAGGTTGGTCATATCTTACCGCTCCGTCTTCCGGTCCCAAAACTCACAGGAATTGATTGGTCATATCTCCTAGGCAATTGGCCTCTACCGCCATTCAAAACTACTGAACCAGGGGTGACTACCAAAGAACTATGCATGCATACACTTAGAAATAATTGTATGGAGTAAAGGTAGCGTAAACAAAACAATTAAGGAATCATAACTAGGCTAGCACCAAAGGGTGCTTAGCCGCTCATGTTAATCATGCACATCAATTCAATATTCAAAGGTATGAAATACATGAATTGAAAGTAAAAGAAATAATCAACGCTAAAGCTTATCGTAATGGTGTGACTTCTCCACTAGAAGCAGCTCGTATGCATCCCTAGACCTCCTTGAGTATTTTCCCGCGTTCTCGAGGTATTGTGTGTGGAATGGAATGAATAGAAATGCTAGAATTAGTAGGGTATTTATAGGCCAGTGCGGGTTACGGCGTAACAAAAAGATGAGTTCGCTGTAACCTCCGTAAATGCACTAGATCGCTAGTTCTGGTAACCTTATAAGTGGTTACGCCGTAGTCTTCAATAATCACGGTTATTAAGTAAGTGATCAGTGAATTACGGCGTAAGTATCAGCGGCGTGGAACCTCTTTTGACCTAATGGAGTTACATCGTAACCTTTGGAAGGAGTTAAGCGTAACCTCTTGATAGGACTTGAGGGTCCACAATAGTTACGGTAATGTGAGATGAGTTACGCCGTAACCTCTCAAAATAAGCATCTTGTGATAAATCCTTAGTAATGTTTCCATTTCCGCGTCTCTTTATCTCCAATGCTCGCAATTTAACTGAAAGTGTAAAACAATGGAAAACAAGCGTAAATCCATATAAATGATATAAATAACAAGTATTAACGGGGGAAATTGACACTTAATATTTAGGACTATTTGATATTATCAAGGGCATATAAGAAACAAAAGTTAAGGGAAGGCACAAGCAGGAGGGGCGAAATCTTTTTTACGTGTGGTCAAAGTTTTTATGCTGCAAAAGAAGTGAAATATAGGATCTACCTCTTTCAATAAAGACTAGGAGGAAATTGCAACTAATTAAGAATGACAAACAGAGAATTAGGGTTAGGTGTCTTGGACAAATACCGGTTTGTGGAATAACCTTAGAAGGTTGGGGAAAATCCCAAAGAGGAAAAATGGTCCGATAAATAGAGGCCTTGGTAGGGATGTATATTTGCAAACGCAAGAGCAAGCAACGAGTGTCCATGGTTGTTGTATGTAGCCAAAATGAGATAAAGATGTATGGATTGTTCAAACTTTAGGGGATGAACACAAATGTTTTGTCAAGAGACATTAAAGTTTGTGACTACAAGTTTCTTTCGAAGCAAATAGTTGACCAAGTTCAGGTCAATCAGATATTCAATCGAGGGATGTTCAAGATCAGCTCGGTAAGCGGTTTGAAGTTCAGGGTCTATGCAAAAAGCATTAAGGGCAAAAAACAAGGCAGAAAATGAGATTAGGGGTGATCATAGCGACAATACACTTCTTTGAGGACTGTGTTGAAGAGTTGCGAGAAAACTAACCAGATACAGCGGTTAGGATAAGTGTACAAAGCACACTTGATGCAACAAGTCCAACCCGAGTTTTCAAGAGAATGTATGTATGCTTAGGTGCTTTGAAGGAAGGATATAAAGCTTGTCAAAGAGAGTTATTGGGGTTAGATGGTGCTTTTTATGAGGGGTCCTTTTCTGGCGACTTTACAGTGGTCGGTATAGACGGCAACAATGGAATATACCACATAGCCTAGCGGTTGCGAGGCGAAAGCAAACTCATGGATTTGGTTTCTTGAATGTCTAAGAGATGATCTTGACTTGCAACCAAACTCGAACTACATTTTATCGGCAGGCAAAGGTGATTTTACCATTTAGTTGATTAGATTCACTTGAATTTTCGTTAAATGCAAGTTTTATTAGTAAAGAATTTATGTTTATTTGTGCGAGGGTATCATTCAGCGTTAGCGAGAAGTATTCCTAGTCTTTGAACACATATATTGTTTGAAGCACTTCCATGATAATATGAAATTGCAATGGAATGCTAAAGCATACAAGGAACATTTGTGGAGATGTGCAGCAGCAACAACAGTCCAACAATTTAAAATGACCATCTGGCATTCAAGAGTTTAGCGAACACTGCCCATGATTGGTTAAGTAAGATACCACCAACTCATTGGTCAAGGTAGCATTTTCGAAATACCTAACCAAATCTATGTCTACTTGTACATCTTTTGTTCTCGACATTTTGGTTACCTAACCAAACATGTTGTAGGGAGGGCTCATTATGATGTGCTACTTAATAACATGTGTGAGGTGTTCAATGGGAACTAGTGGGAGGTAGGCACCAACCCATCATTCTTGCTTTGGAATACATTAGAAGTCTTGTATGAAAGAATAGTGAGCGTTGTAAATGTGATTCAAAAGTGTCTTGGGACCATTAACACCAAAGGCAACACTCATGTTAGATGCAATCAAGAAAGAGGCTTATAAGTACAGCGCTTTCGGGTTGAAGGAGAAAAGTATGAGGTCAGTGGATGGGGAGACAAGTGTCTTTGTGAATGTTGAAGCTAGGGCTTGTCCATGTAGAAGATGGGAGCTTACAGGTATGCCATGTAAACATCTTTGTTGCTACCAGGTGTATGAGGTTGAGTGGAATGCAAATAGGATCTGTTGAATCATGGGTGCATCCATGTTACTTGCTTAAGACTTGGGAAGAAACTTACAAATACCACATCCAGCCAATAAATGGTTATGAGCATTGGTATAAGTCACAAGTGCCTACAACCATTCTTCCACCTAAATATCATAAACCATTAGGTAGGCCACGAAATAAAAGAACGGGGCTTTTCGAAAATGATAATAGTGACAAAACCAGTAACTTGTCACAGTCTAGTAAGAGTGTGGTTTGTGGTATTTGTTGCAATGCTGGACACAACAAGAAAACATGTCTTGGGCAAGGAGGTGTAACAGGGAAGTGGCACACTACACAACAGTCTCAAAAAACAGGTTCATCCCAGCCAAAAGTTACATCAAAGAAGAAGGCAAAGGTTCTGGTGACAACTATGAAGGTAATGATCAACCAAGTGTGGTCAGTCTCAATCGGAAGTCAAGTTGATCTTTACTTACGGTGGGTCTCAAAACAATTTTGGACTAAGACCAAGATTATAGCGGAAAGCTTTCTTCACCATAAAAAAAATCTTTGTTTAAGCATATGAAAGCCAATGTTATCCATCGAATATGTATTTCCTAAACATTATTTCTTTGTGTTTTAAATAATGTATGTTTCTGAACTTTGTAGACTCCAAAATTTTATGCATTTGGAAATATATCCATTTGCGTTATGTATGAAATCATGTCATTTTAGTGTATGGGTTTAATTGTATTTTTATTGTATTGTTTTTAGAGTCTTCATACATCTGTGTTTTGAGTTGGATACTGTTATTCTATTATCACAAACACTAATGAAGAATCAAAAATGGATGAACAACACCATATCAATTTATGTTGATACTTTCGAGAAATGGTGTCGGTTCAGCCATCCTTGAGACTTCATACGTCTATGAATCTTGGATCTGTTGAACTTGGATTTGTGTTTTGAGTTTGGTTACTGTTATTCTATTATCACAAACACTAATGAAGGATCAAAGATGGATGAACAATACCATATCAAGTTTATGTTGATACTCAAAAGTGGTGCCATACATCCATCTTTGAGACTTCATACATCTATGAATCTAGGATCACATTGAAGTTGGATATGGGTTTTAGGTTGGATACGGTTATTCTATCATCACAAACAGGAATGAAGGATCAAAGATGGATGAACAACACCATATCAAGTTTATGTTGATGCTCAAAAGTGGTGTCTGTTCATCCATCTCAGATCATTCATCCATCTTTGATACTTGGATCTGGGTTTTACGTTGGATACGGTTATTCTATCATCACAAACAGGAATGAAGAATGAATGGATGAACAACACCATATCAAGTTTATGTTGATACTCAAAATTGGTGTTTGTTCATCATCCTCATCATTCATCCATCTTTGAAACTTCGTATATCATTATGAGTTTCACCATTTGTGTGGAAGTGATATATAAATTCTTGGGGCAAAAGGACCTACTAGTAAAGGCAACAGAGTATAAGGACAAAGCATAAAAGAAATATATAACAACGTACAAGGACCAAACATTATACACCAAAAGACTATTCTTAGTCAACCTACACTAAAACTTCTTAAACACAACTAGACCATCTACCACCGATTCAAAACACTAAAACCAGTACCTATCTAAACCCTATAGAACAACCATAGAAAAAAAAAACAAGAAGATGACCATCCAAGACAACACACAAAATTTACTGAGACGACAAACTTTCTCCTTCTCAACAAGGAGATTTGCCACCAAGCAGCCTCTAGCTCGTTTGCCCGGTCACTAGCGTTGACCGCCTCCATAGTCTCAGAAACGAGGGCGGCTTCGTATTCTTGTAATGCCGCCTCATTCCTGTAGATTGTTCTCTGCAAGTTGATGATCACATCTCTTGCTCTCCTTTGGATGGGTGGATCGTACCACTCTATGAATGGACATGTTGTATCCTATAATTGATAATCAAAATGTTAGCATCTGCTTGCCTCATAAACACCAACTAAACCCACTTGTATAAAATCACAATTATAATAAAACAGATATACTATCATAATCAACACATTTTAAGGTAAACCACTACATGAAAACTTTAATATGAAATAAAATTAAGTGTCCCAACCTGTCTTGGACAGGCATAGAACCTCCTGCCGGGGTTCGTATTGTTCCAGCATGTTCTAATGACGGCCCTTCTGTTGCAAGAACACACCACCATTTTTCATATTTTCTTGGTCGGTGAAGAAGATAAGATTTTAGTTGTTAGGAAAGATAAAGGATGAGGGGTGATAAAATGTCCCTTTTATTAGCGAGGTTTTACTGTAGAGCCTCTGGTTAAACAAGTGGGCTGGCACGGTAATTAATGGACAGTATGGAAATGACAAAAGTGCCCTTGGACTAAAGACAAATCTAACGCCATAAGATGTCCTTGACTAACGGCAATATGGTCAAAGGACTTGTAGCGAGTATAAACCTTGAAATAGGGACCCCCGACGATGAAAAGGCCGAGTTTTGTCCCAGCGATGCGTCGAGCCAACTTTAGGGACCAACGGTGTATTTTAGTCTTTTTTTTTTAACACAAAACGATCTGTCGCTATAAAATCTCGTTGCTATGCACGGGTACTCGTTTAGTTTCTTATAATTGTGCCATTAATTGATCTTATCCATCAATTTATCATCTAATGAATAAAATTACTTAACCAAGTGGGCTAGCTTAGTTGGCCACCAAAGTTTTCTTAAAGTGTCTTGGGGGGGATATTCGGTTATGGGAGGTCTCAAGTTCGAGTCTCACTCGGAACTTTTAACAGAATAAGGTAAATTGCATTTAATTTAGTTGAGGACCAAACATGCAGCCAAAATCGTAAAATAAGAAAGTTTGCTGCAGTGATCAAAAATGCAATTTAATCAAAACAAAATTATAAAAATGAAAACTAATTATCTTTTTTAGAAAAAAAATAATATTAAGAAGTATTCCTGTCACTTTCATCAAAAGATGGCACGTATTACGATCATCAAAAATGCAATTTACTCAAAACAATTATGAAGACTATTCTAATTACTTGACTTAATGTAGAATATAAAATCTGTTCTACAAACCTTCTTCACCCATCCAAAATATGACACGTATTACTATCATGGACAGTTCATGCATGCGTTTGTTTTTTTGCTCAAGGTTCCAAAAGCTAATGCATGCGTGATCCAAAAGCAAACGCAAATTAGTCCAGTACGTCATGCATTCACCACAACAAATTAGTCACTTTCTCACACTTTTTTCTTCGCACTTTCTAAACCGTGAACATTTCTTTTAACATATTCATGATACTTATGAGTGTGCAAAAATTATTCACACTTAAAAGTGTGAGAAGTTGTTTTAAAATCATATTGTTTCTAAATATTCAACTTTAAAAGTGTGAACTTTTTTATAAATTTTCACACTTACAAGTGTGAAATTATTTGCTACACCCAATTGGTTCACACAAGCTAAGTGTGAACTTTTCAATTCTACATATTATAAAGTGTGAACATGTGCCTTAATTAATGTGAAAAATCAACTATTTTGTTGTAGTGATTCAACATTAATTTATAATATACACAAAAAACATGTATACATATTGGAGTATCATATTGTGCAAAGTCAAGTGGAAAAAACATAGAAATGGGTTACTAACATTGTTGGAATCATGCTAATAATTAATGGGAGAGTTTCAATGGTAAAAACCAAAATGACATGAATCAAAATGATTTATAGCTAAACATTTTTTAAATAAGAGGGATAATTTCAAGAGAAGATAACCCGAATTACATAATACCACAATTGCGACTGTTGTAATGCGAACCTAGTTTGAGATTCCCTCGCATTAGGCATCTTAGTACGAAATACTAAATGAAATACAATGATTCGCGCAACGAGAGAGACATTCTTAAACTAAGGTTCCAATGTTATATAAACCTTTTCTAATTTATCGATTGCTAGTATAATTTATTGTGACATTGTAAGAACATTCACCTTTATCATGTGGTTGTTACTTAATTAATGTATGTCGTAATCTTTTAAGCACAGCTTAAATCTACAATCATGGTGACTGTGTTACTTAATGTTTATATCTTCTAACAAACACTATTTATCACTTCCATGTTCAAAGAGTACAAGTTATCTTTGTAACTATTCGTGGAGATACGTTTATGGTACGATTTCTTTTCACTAAAATTATCTAATATTCCTTCAAGACATATACATACTAGGAAGGATTTTGGCCGTGCTAAGCACGGCCCAGGATTGTAAAATAAATAACGGTCAAACAACTACATAATTCGTATAACAATATTGTTAGAATTATATAACATGACTAATCATAAATATAAACAATAAACATCAAAGTAAGTGCGGAAGCGTATAGGAACATATAATGAATAATTAATTAACTAAAGAATAAAGTATGCGTACCTTTCTTGATTCTAGCCTAACAAGAATCAAATCCACAAACTAGCAATTAGGATGAACCCTAATTAGGGTTTATAGGATTATGTGAATTACCCCTTACCCTTTTGTAATTCAATCCAAGAATACTAACAATAATGTGTTAGTACCACTTTTCTTGTACACACGCATTAAAACCGAATTAAAGGAATGCTAGTTTTAATTAAACAAATAACTTTAAGTTGGAAAAGATGATGATCGACACCCTTAAGGTGGTGTACGATCGGTTTAGCAAGAAAACACACAAAACAAGTTTTAGGTTTAGCTAATGAATATAAGAGATAAATTACAAACACCATTGGTTTTGTATTTATACTCAAAGTAACTTGGTGACCAAGTTAGCTAAGGATTGGGTTATGGAAACCCATAGGATGATCGGCCTAAGACTCCACAAGGGATTCTAGAACCTTCTCGATCTCCAATTTCATCTTTAGTCCTTCCCATTATATTTAAGCGACCGTTAGTCCATTACAACTAATTACTTAACGTCCGTTATAGTTATTTAGTTTAATTAATAAATAAATATAATTATTACATTTATTTATTAACTTTAATTCTCATACGTAAAGTGTGCAATCCCGTGGTCTCGAATTCGATCCTAACACACGTCTATTAATTTATTGTCCATTAAACTACAATGTGACCCACTTGGACATATCTTAATAAAGTGATCACATCGGTTAGCGTCTAGCAACACTTCGATGCCTCTAGTACAACTCGAGCAAGGCTTCTGGAAAACCTTTTAATGATTTCTCATTATTATTATCCTTTTGTTTCTAATACCATGTTAAATAAAGATATGGAATTAAGTTATTCTTTATTCAACCATTCTGTTTCTCGTTATTAGTGATTGAACAAGATTATCAAATCTTCGAACATATTCGGGGAGAACTTTGGAGCATGGCCATGCAAACATCTTGTCAACCCTACGAGGGGCCCAGAAGTATTAAACTCCAAAATAAATTTGAAGGAACAAATTCTATCTTGACTACGAGAATAACCTATGAACTTTGCAACACTTGAGAAACAACCCTTATGACTACCAATTACGATAGCGTTAAGTTGCTCCACGAAGTGCACTACATTCATGACACTTATCTGGTATCTCAAGTCTGAGGATAACTATTCATAATTTACTTATAGCAATATCCACAAAGTAAATTATGTAGTTGGGATAAGTCCTATATTCAATTCATTGAATATCATCTGAAACTGGTATGCATTCTCATCAATATACTTTCAAGTATATTCTACCATATCTTCGATTTGTCTTAGTTTAATGATACTCCCATATCATTAATTGACAACGGACGATTTAGAATAAATAAATTTATTCACGGATTAAACATGCAAATATAGGATACAATATATTATGAAATCAAACATACCAAGTACTTGATTTATTATAACAATTGTTTAACATCCCTTATCCAAATACTAAATAGATCAATGCATGAAAATTCCAGTTGATGAATTATGCCTCAAGTAATGACAATCATACTTGTTGACAAGGCATAAATCAACCAACTTGATCTATCGTAATTTTGAGAATTCTTATTTCAAGAATTCAATTAGTGAAGTCCTTGTATGTGTGCATTCAACAATCCACATAATAATTCATAAAGTGTGTGACATCCTCTATCACCAATTTATGACAATTTAAACTTTCAAACATTTTAAAGTTTAAAGTATTCTTATTCTTTTAATGTATAATGCAACTGTGCTCTTATTAGCACAACTAGTTCACATGGCCATTAACAAGGATAAAATCCTACCATGACTAGTATTGAGTGTCATCTCAATTAAACCAGCATCATTGTATACAAACAACAATATGCTCATTAAAACTCCGTAAACTTTAATATCTTATTGTGTAATGTTTGATGTCTTTCGAACTTTCAAGTTTGAAGCTGATGACAATTTGCACAACTTTTGACATATTGTTCATCCATAGAATCTAGGAGCAATTCCAGGGTGAGGATGTAATTCTTTTAGAATATTCATTACACAAGTTATCTAATAACTTTTAGTTAGATATCAATGTTGTCAAATCACTTCTTATTCAAGAATGATACAACAATTTTAATACACACAACATGATGTACATGATGAATCTACAGGTCAAACTTAGATTTCATTCATGTTCTATCTTGTCAAAAAATAGTTATCCATTTCCTAAATGATATATCATGTTTTATTAGAATCATATATTTTACTGCTCATGTTTATTAATAATAAACATATATTCCAAGGTTGTATGTTTTAATTCTTAAATCTTACAAGTGAAGTTTCATTCCAATCTAAGACTTAACATTTAGCTTACAAGGAATGTTACTTCCTATATGTTATACGACATATAAGATTTAAAACCTTAACATAATACTCCCACTAGCTTTCAGGAATACTTAAAATTTATCTTATTTCAATTATAAATCGAAACTATGATTTAATAATTAAACATAAGAATAATTTCATAGATGCACGCATTTATCCATTCATGAATTATTGCACTTCGTACACTTCCAAAGATTATATATGAACTCAAAAAACCTTTCGATTACTTACCGTCCTCGCTCAAGTAATTTCTCAAGAAAGAGTTTTGATATTCCATTGTCATATTTCATATTCATGAAAACAAGTATGACCATTATTATCTTTATATATTTAATGTGTCTAGAAAAGAATATTCAATCATAATTAATTTCTTAAGTATGATTAATAATCTTGTCATGAAACATGCATTAAATATGTGTACAATATTGTCCATATGATTTCTACATAGAAATTCAAACTACTAGGGTTTTTCCTCTCTTTGAAGAAACTCATTTCCATTCTCTAGTCTAACTATTAAGATAAATCAAATTTCCAAAATTGATTATCTTTATGGAAAACATCTTTAACATTCATAGTATGAGTAATTTACCCAATTCAATATTTGGTAATCCATCATAATTATTATCAGGTTTACTATAATCCTGTAACTCATATTTCTCAAAGATATAAGTCAAATATCTGAGATATCCTTGCAGATCTATGAATGAAAATTCCATCATCATGAGGTCTATCATTTACATGTCTAACCCCATCATGATATTTACTAGTGTGTTTTAGAAGATTATGTATTTTGTAATTTTATCTTTCAAGATAAAAAAAAAACTCCCACTTGCCTTTTGTAATATATAGACTATCTATATATACTTAGCAATTTAGAGCAAAACTACATTGTTCTCTTTTTGGGACATTACAAATACACATTGATAATTCATGACTTAAGTTTGTTAATAACCTATTCATAAGTAGTTTAACAAATTCAGAATCTTCAATTTTAAAACTTAATGTGATTCATCACATTCCATAATGAAATGGTGTTTTAACAATCTTCTAGGTTGGAGTCATATTGAGTATATTCAATCCATACTCAATTTTCTAACATTGTTACTTTTTAAGAAAGAAGTTATGGTTATCTTGAATCAAACAAATCAAATATACTTTGATTCTCCTAACTGAACATACCATCAACTTGTGGTATTCATTAGAATTAATATTGTAAGACAATCTAACAATATATAAGATAAACATATTACTTTTTGGCTTACCTATTTACCAACTAAGTCAACTTAATGGTATAATAGACTTTTCAAGCCAATTGCATGCTTTATAACACAAATACTTTTAACCAAGTCACTTCATATCCATGTCTCATCAAGAAAACATAAACTGTTATAATCCCATTATACGTTATAAATCATTGATCAACTCAATGACTTGTTGTATATGTCTTAATTAAAAAACATAACAAGTTAACGTCTTACTTTATTATAAGTCTTAAAAGACTTCATGTTTGTCTTTACGATGAATTATAAACATGTTTAACTAAAGTAATTATGAACACAACTCTTGGTTTCAATAGTAATTTCAAGTTAATTTATTTACTTCACAATAATGTAGGACTACATTATTTATTCATTTATTTATGTCATTTCAAAAATTCATAAATATACAAATTAAAGTAGTATTAGATTACTTCATTTATTTATGTCATTCTAGTAATACATAAATATTTAATTTGAAGTAGTCTTATATATCATTTTGACACATGTTCTAAATACTTGTCTAATTTAGAAACTGCAAATATGTCCATGCAAGGTCTGACTTCACATAGAGATTTACTTTGTTATTGCAATCTCGCCAAGTTCTGACATGACGTAAATTACAACACCAAGTGTTTCTTGAATTAGATATGTTCAAGTTATATTAGAACGTTAGTCTCTTACCTTGCAGTCAAGAGAATCCGTTAAATCATATACTTATATGTTGTACCTTGCACACAATATAGATTTCTCCCACTTGTGCATGGAACAACATCATGTAGGAGATAAACAACACGACATATGTTTGTTTATGTGACTAATATGATTGTGTCATTGATATTAGCATAACTAGTAGATGTAGAACCACTTCATTGTCTAATAAGGAAACGTACATGACTATCCTTGAAAACATAAGTGTCTACAAATGGAAAGTAATTATCTTAAGACATTCTAGAGATAATCTGGGTTACTACCAAGATGGCAAAGCTTGTAACTCCCACTGAATTAGAGATCATTACATTAATTCCTTATTTAGTAATAAGAACAAAATACTCCCACTGGATTTGACAATATTGTAAGTGTTTCATAACCCAGTGAAAGAAAATAGTGTTCTATTTACTTCCCTACACCTTTGAGAAAGTCCATACATAACAATTACTTATGTACTTAAAAGAATGTATTCTACTATGTAGATGATGAATTTATCCATCAATGCTATTAACTTGAAAAATTGGGCATGCAATTTCTTTCTTAATAGTTCTACTATTCCAACAATTGTAAGTAGTACTTTTAAATGGTCAAAACAAAACAACTAGATAAAATATGCTAGTTTGTCTTTTACCAATTATACAGTAATTAGTCTGGCTTCTAATTTAATAACTTCAACATATGCAATTTTCTTAACTATTAAAATATGCTTACGAGTTATGTATTTAGAATTTAGACCATTCTAATTGTCCTATCATACCTTTCTTCATTCATGAAAAGGAATAGGATTGAATCTCACTCTTTCTTATGAAAAAAGGACTAGGTTTATTCTTTTAGCAAAGTTGACTCTACCAAAAACCCTTACAGGTGTAGATCAATTTACTAATACATGAATAACCTTCGCTACGGTTTAATGTTGCATTAATACATTTAAAGAATTAGCAAAATTCAATTTTAGTATTTTCGATAATTAAACTTTTCAAGAAAATAAAATACCCAAGGTAATATTCATATAACCATAGAATTTTCTCGAAAACTAGGATCCAAATTATCGTAGTTCCATTACATCAGTTGATCTACTAGTAACGAAAGCACATAATAAGGTAATCTGTCGAACAATAATTGGCAAACAATTTCCAATTCCTAGATCATTATGGGATTTATATTTTCCAACGCTATTGCAAATATAAACATGTTATATCCCATCTTATGCCTTGAGTCCAGGTCTCACTTCCTACTCAACTTAAGTGTCTAATTTAAAGAACTGCAAATATGTCCATGTAAGGTCTGACTTTACATAGAGATTTACCTCTCCATTACAATCTCGCCAAGTACTGTCATGACGTAAATTGCAACTTCAAGTGTCCCTTTAATTAGATGGCATATAACTTAATTTTAAAAGGGTACTAGTTTTGATTTTATGTGGTCAAATCAAATATGTACAAAGATGTCATGCATTCATCTTGTAGCATAAATTTAATAAAAAACTTTTTATTACCAATTCATAAAGATCAAATTATCAAAGTTTTGATTGAGGTATTGGGTTCACCAATCAAGGAATTTAGTGATAATTATCGTCCATTATACCGTACTTTTGCATAAGTGTAAACACTTAGTGTTTCGGGTAATTACCACCGAAGTGGCGCATGGAATTAAAACTAATTCACCCTTAAGATGAGTTTGTACATTTATGGCTTACTAAGTAGCTCCATTCGAATTTCTGAGAGGGCAGAGGACCGGTAAGCGCAAAGCATAACCTTAGACATCCTTTCAGTGTGACTATGCGCACTTCTTTATTAACCCCTTTATAGTTCATTCTAATGGGTGAGCCGTTCAGACCATTTGTACCAAAGTCACCAATCAATTAAACTATGAAAACTTAACTCTTCCAAAACAAATCAAATTTCGCCATTGTTTAGTCCGTATTATTTTCTATTCAAAATTACCCTTTGCTTAAACCTGTCTAACATAATAAACAAACAAGTAACAAATAAAAAATAAACTACTAAAAACAATGCACATAATAAACAATTTATACGTGTAAACAAGTAGCCACATGCAACTTATTGATAAAACCCTATTAATAATCAATGTCTAGGTTAAATTAATGTATATATTAATTAGGGCTTTCACTCTATCAATTGAAAGTGAGCCACATACATCGACGAATCGATTGCGTAAACCCATAATTAATGATATACCAAATTGCACATAATTGATTCATTAATGTATATAATTGGAGTTTTCCCAATTCAAGATTTATCATAAATATACATGTGTATAAAACTTAACAATTAATATCGCATAACCAATCTTAACAATTAAATATTCAAGCAACTACCCATGACGAACATGCATGTACCATCATGGATATAACATAACAATTATTCACGTTGTCACAAGATCGCATACAATTCCATGTCACATAACACTTTATTCATGAATTTATCACGTAACAAATATATTAAATCTAGGTTTCGATATAGATAACATAACAATTAATATAAACCCTAATAAAAATTTAAGGAAATCGATTAAAAAATTTTAGGGTTTCCACCCATAAAAAAATTTCGATCCATAATAGATTTTTAAAACCAAATTAGGGCAAAAGCCCTAACCCTAAAATTAGGGTTTATATAATCATAACCAAAACCCTAGAATAATCATATCTAACAACATACAATATTTGTTATTTATGCGTTTAGTAATTAATTACTCATTAAAACCAATGACTCGTGATGCCACTGTTGGAATTATATAACATGACTAATCATAAATATAAACAATAAACATCAAAGTAAGTGCGGAAGCGTATAGGAACATATAATGAATAATTAATTAACTAAAGAATAAAGTATGCGCACCTTTCTTGATTCTAGCCGAACAAGAATCAAATCCACAAACTAGCAATTATGATGAACCCTAATTAGGGTTTATAGGATTATGTGAATTACCCCTTACCGCTTTTGTAATTCAATCCAAGAATACTAACAATAATGTGTTAGTACCACTTTCTTGTACACACGCATTAAAACCGAATTAAAGGAATGCTAGTTTTAATTAAACAAATAACTTTAAGTTGGAAAAGATGATGATCGACACCATTAAGGTGGTGTAACTGATCGGTTTAGCAAGAAAACACACAAAACAAGTTTTAGGTTTAGCTAATGAATACAAGAGATAAATTACAAACACCATTGGTTTTGTATTTATACCCAAAGTAACTTGGTGACCAAGTTAGCTAAGGATTGGGTTATGGAAACCCATAGGACGATCGGCCTAAGACTCCCACAAGGGATTCTAGAACCTTCTCGATCTCCAATTTCATCTTTAGTCCTTCCCAATTATATTTAACGACCGTTAGTCTATTACAACTAATTACTTAACGTCCGTTATAGTTATTTAGTTTAATTAATAAATAAATATAATTATTACATTTATTTATTAACTTTAATTCTCATACGTAAAGTGTGCAATCCCGTGGTCTCGAGTTCGATCCTAACACACGTCTATTAATTTATTGTCCATTAAACCAACAAATATGACATGAAAAGTGGTAATATTGACTGTCAAAGTTAGATAATAGCGCGCTCAGAAAATATAAAATCAATGTATATTTACAATTGTAAAATTCAACTTGTATGAATATATTCAACTTCGTTCACCCGTGTTAATAAATTAGGACAGAATGAGCATTAATCTATGAGTATATATAAGTGTTTGGAACGTAGCATATAAGATTATTAAACAACGCATCTTTTAAGAATGTACTTAAGGTGTCTCACCACTTATTTAGAAATACTACTATAGACTTTTAACAGATAAAAATTCATAGTCACAACCTTTTAAAAAGAAATGTTACAATCCTTTTCTTGAGTTGTCACCAAAAAAAAGAAAAAAAAAATCAATTTATAAGAAAAGACTCGAAGAGTTTTTGATAGAGGACAAGATGTCTTCACTGCTCCTCGCATAGTCGCATGTACCCATTGTTGGGATTTTAGAACAAGTTAACCAATTAACCTCTACGAGTACGCAACAGATATTGGATCTAGTTCTCACAATTACGTTAAGCACGTAATTAATAAACAAATAATTAATACAATATTAATTAATTAAAAGGGATATTGAAAAGCTAACCTTGCTTGGCAATTGATCTCTAGTAACGGAACAAGAAACCAAAACGAAACCTTAGGTATCTAAAATAGATACCTCGAAGAGTATCACACACAAACCCGATTAACATATACGTTCGATTAAAACGCTAGTCGAGAACGTAATCAATAAAACCAAGTCAATAACTTGATACGTGAATAAAACCCACAAGCAGAATACTACAAAGAAACATGTCTGCTTCTGCCTTGCAACTTCTGTCCGAGAACGTAAAACCACCAAAGAAGATCTTTGCTTCTTGCCCGATATCAGATAACAAGTATCCGAAAAAACCTTTTTTGTCCGAGATAGTATCACGACCAGAAAGTAAAACCCCCACTTAGTTGCTGCTATTGTGTCGACCAGGAAACAAGGAAAAGAGCAACCAATTCAAATGCCTAAACACTTGTAGCTTGCAAGTTTAGGATTCAAGAAAACAAATTAAACCTTAATCGACTTAAAGGATAGTCGACTTAGGAATTATGCAGAGAACAATTTGGTTCGGTTTTAGGGATTTAGTGAATGAAGATATTTTTTTTTGCTGAGGGGTTGAATTTGTTTATATACTAAACAAACCTACTCCTAGTTGGAGTCCAAAACTTGTTCGACAAGTATAAGCCCAAGCAAACCCATTCCTTCTTTGTTTGCCAGATCAGTGGTATCACTAGGGCCAAGGCACTCCACATTCGACCCAACTAGCTGCCTATAACAAAGACATGAGTCGTACATATTACGTTCTACACGTATACTCGTGTTTATCGTGTGTGCCCCCATCGGCTCACACACTTCTAGTCGTTTTGTCGTGTTTATAATTCCCACAAACCAACACCCATGCCGCTACATCATTTCTTGTGGCTTACTATTTGCAGTAACTGCTTTCCCACACAATTTCATCATTTTTAGTCTATTATATTTCACTTTTGAATAGGCAACTTTGCTCACAAAAATTAAAAATAAAAATGCAACAACTCTTTACTCTTAGTCATCATAATTGTCAATAGACATAATCACATCATCCATACAACCCTTATTTACATTTTTTAAAAGATGTTATCTGGCAACATAATTCATGTTTATATTATATTTATAAAATATAGAGTAAGAAATCGTCCTTGTGGTTTGCCATGATTGCAGAAATCCTCCCTGGTCTTTCATAAATGCAGACGGCCTTCCTGTGGCGAAACCTTTGGATCGTTTTGGTCCCTGGTTTTAACAGGTGTTAAGTGGATTCCGTTAGCAGTTATTCATGTATTATATTTCTGATGGATTTAAGATGATCCATGTTTATGATGTTTGTTTAAATCGTAGGTACAAATCAAATTTCGTATGTTTTACCTTTAACTTATGTTCGTATACCAAATTTTCCATCTAAAGAAATTTATGTGATTTAAAAAAAATTAAGTCTAACTCATTCTTAGGATAATAGTTATGGGCGGAGATAGGGAGGGCTCTCGGGGGTCATGTGCCCCCTAGCAAAAAAATTGTGGTGTAAAATTTTTATTTGGATTTTTTTGTAATTTGCGCCTTTAATAACCATTTTGTAATTTAATTTCTAAAAATTATCAAAATGTGTCCTCTCGAGCAAGAATTTCTGGCTCCGCCCATGATAATAATATCTATAATTATGTAAATATTATAAAAAAATTTAAACAATTTGATGTAAGTGAGACTTATTATTTATGTGTCTGTTTCTATTCGCTTTAAAGTGGATGATTTGATTCGAGAATAGATAATGCGGTTACTTAAATAAGAAGAAAGTGTAGGTGGCTGAATGTAAATTAATGAATTTAATTTATCATAGGTGGTAAAAATTATATAGTGATAGATATTATAATTTAGTCTATATCTTTATATTTTTACTATTTACTTTGTGATAGGTGCCAACTCAATATACTCAAAAATATCAATTAAAGAATGTTATTTCATTTACTTTAAACAACTATTTATCTAATAAAATTTAAGCGAAATATTAATTTAACAAAAATTAAACCCAAAATCCGGTGTATATACGAGGATCTAAAACTAGTTATATATGAATATGAAATTATAAATTTTTAGTTTTAGTACTCCGTATAAAATATTGACTTTTTAGTAGGCCTAACATCATCAATCATATTAGCTATCTTTTGGGGAACTAAATATTTGTGTTATGGGAGTTGATTTGTACACTCTTTAAAAATGATTGAGACAATTACTTTTTGAATTTTTGGACATTTATACTTTTACATTATTTTTAGTTATATTTATCCTGTAAAGGTATAAATATTCAAACACTCAAAATTTAAGTGTCTCAATCATTTTTGAGAGTGTGCAAATCACATCCCTTGTGTTATTGATGGGTCATCAAATTCCATATTACTTATATTTTATATATAAAGTATATACTGTATTTAACTAACCAAAATGGTTAACTGTTAAATCTTTCGATCAAGAGTGTAAATTGAAAACACCCGGACTGTATATAGCCTTGAAGCCTTTTGAAGAACATTATCATCCACACTTGATGTTGATACAAAAGATGGGCGTTCCTTGTTTGGGCTCCGGCTCTCATACCAATTGGTGATTGTTGTTTGAGACCTGCGCACTAAGAGACAGGAAACACCGTTAGGCTTATCGTGGGATTGTCTCCCACGATTATCCTCCGGCGTGAGAGTAAGTAATCGATTTAGGGTTAAAGGAGAGTTAGGGTTTAGTAGATCGTACCTTTAACGAGGGATGTGATTCCCTTTATATACACACGAAATCCTTGTTGGTTCCGTGTTCCTCAACCTTTCCGGTATCCCGCCTAAGTCGGTTGGGGAATGATTATCTCCATAATTAGGATATATCCGATATCATGTTACGTAAATAACATCGGGTTTGGGCCTCAAGGGCCTAAACACTTATCGGCGTAGCCCAGCTCAGTCTTTGGGCTTATTAGTATAAGGCTTTAGTCGGGTTCGAACCAATATAGACTATACGTCATCATATGTCCCCAGCCTAGTATGCGCATGAAGGATCGGATGCTAGACTAATAATGCAGACAAATAAAAACTACGTAAGCGTAGCCAAGAAGCCAAAAATATATCCTATACATTGTATCTAGACATAGTATTTTAAAATGGAAGCCTCGTAAATCGGGGAAAGTAGTAGCGCCAGTCCACATCAAGGGATCTGAACCACATGTTGAAGATAGTGGGATCCACGTGTCGCCATCGCAGCGGGATGAGAGAAAATTTATATAACAAGCCTCACTTTAACTGCGGTGTTTCACGGTGAAAAACTCAATCCGCCATTGTTAAGAAATCCTCCATTTGCAAAAATGTAAAACTACCTAATCCAAAGGTAACCACGCGTCGCCTTTTAAAAAGAAAACGTAATACCATCGCCAAACGCTTATCCGATTTTTACCTCCGATATAACCGAGGGTGAACTTTTAGAGTTCACCTCGATTATTATATACCACTTAACGTGCATCCAGTTGTTCCTTGCGCGGGCATCTATTGCAGATTTCCCCAAGGAAAATAGGGTGTACACACGGTTTTGAAGTTCGCGAATCAATGTGTGCCCTCACATCTCTATTTCAGACTCGGCGTATTAAATTGTTACCACCGCATCTATCCCAAATGCCGTATCGGTGCGGCGAAGATTACCAACTTCGAGGTTAATTGCCGATTACTAGCGATTAACCCAACTATCCAATTAAAATTAAGCGTTTACCACACAACGCGGGTCGCGCGGTGGGTCTCATTTGCTAAACGCTGCTGGGCGCTACCAAGTGTTATACGAAAAACCGGACGCATTCCGAACCGGAGAGAGTCTTTTTCCGGTAGACGGCGACGTGTGCTTCCCGGGCGCTATGAATTTTATACCCTGTGGACATTGCCGAAGGATGGCTGCCGCCAGATCATATGTCGAGGATGCGGAATCGAAACGCCAACCGCATCCCTATTAGTTCCTATCCCGAGGAATTTCTCGTGCATATGGGCATAAGCCGTAATTACTTGGAATGCCGTGATGAGATGCCAATCTTCATAGGGCGCTAATGGCCGTGGTGGGTGCTCATCCCTTCTGATCCCCTTTCTTAAGTAATGTAAGAGCTTTCTTTCCTTTTGCACATTATGTAACCTGTGGTACTTGTTGTCTTTCGCTGCGAGATGGATCTATTTACAGGTTGTGCAATTAGCTGCCGCATCCAAGTGAAAGTGTAGGGACGCGCATCACAAAGAAGAGAAGAACCACTGATGCCACCGCAGGGCGTATTCCCCGGCAATGAATTTAGAGAGACGAGGACAGCAATTTTAGTCACCGAAGTGGAAGCGGCTTACCGCTGCAAAGTGTGCCAAACCCCATAGTGCCATCCTCAGAGCGCAGCCACCACCCGTGAGTAGCGGGCGCAGCCTTGGAGGAGGAAGGAAGAAGAACAAGAATCCGGGCTTAAGTGCAAAAGATCGCTTCTGAGAGGATGGCGCTTAGCTCATCGAGGAAAAAACGCCCGTGGTCTTCACCGTGGAATCATCCCCAAATGATGACGCGCCATCTCACCCCTCCGTAATGTCACGCCGCCCACAGGTAGAAATATCGTCCAGTAATTTTTTTTTACACCAACTACTTATATGGGAAACCGATAATGCTCATCGTGTATGCAGTTTGAATGTGCCGAAGCCCTCAAGGATAGTCCCTGCAAGGGCCTGAGCCTTCGAGCCACACACAAACGCAAAAGATGAGGATGTGTTTGCAAGGGATGCTCCAATGGAACAACCGGTTGAAGAGTTGGTGCGTATACCGCGCATCAAGCTTCGTTGGTTGAGAAGCTAAAGGCTAAAATTTCTTGTGAAAGCGTACCAAGGCCAAAAGGATCGTAAAATTGCTTTCTTGAGGCTAACCGCTAGTGCCAAGTCCGAGGCGAGAGTCCGGAGTGTGTATGCTCGTATAAGCCGATGAAAAATGGCTACGATGGGCCAACTAAGCCAAGAGCCTCAAGCATCCAGTACAAGTCTTCGTGTTTCCGGGCACTAAAATATCCGGAGAAGAGCAAGGATACGCTGACCACGAGCTTGGAAGATTTTGTACAACTGTGAGCGGCCGAAACACAAGAGATTTTGAAGCCGCGTGAAGCTCAGCTTTGGAATATGATGAGGAATTATATCCTTATCTTATGTTCATTATTGCCTGAAGCAGTGGCTTATCACCCATGGCTGCGCGCAAATGTCGCTTCTTACCACGCTGAGTCCAAGGAGGTAGTGGACGCATTTGGTGGTGGTCCAATGTGCCTTAGAGCCGGTAAAGCAAAAAGTTGTGGAGAAACTTCATGAGGAAGTTGAATCTGTTGAAGGTACCTCGGCCAAAAGGTACTCTGGCTATAATGCGCTAAGCTTATGATGAGCTAGTGGTTCCGCTATGGAGAAATGAAGTCTTTGGAGCTTCCAATGATTGAAATGGAACGACCAAGATTATCCCATAACCAAGTTATTATGGAAGTGGTTGACTTTAGCACGCCATCGTATTGATAATGTAGTAGCTAACCGACTATTTCTGAAGTCCGATGTCTCGCAGCCTCCAAGTGCTTGTTTTTGCTCGCCTCTGTGGACATTCTAAATCCTTTTGATTTAGAGAAAGAAATGTCAAGCTGAAGTGTTGGAAGCGCATGCCACCGACTTGCTAAAAAAGAGGTATCAAAGGTAAGTTTAGCGACTATGTGCGGATTGGTGCGGCTCATCTTCCAAGGTCCGACGGTGCCGCGTAAGTGTTGCCACGGTGTCTCGCCAAGACTCCGGACTTATTGAAGAGGCTAGCGAGAGTGGAGATGCCGAAAGCGCATGGGAACTTCATCATTACGTCGAATAGTATATAGATAGGATCTTTTGTTTATGAACATCCTTTGTAATAACTTAGTTATTAATAGAAATCTCTTTTTGTGAAATGTGTGTTCATATTATGGCAACTTGGACTTATCTGTTTGTCTTTGTGTATAAGGCATAGTCTACAGGTCAAAGTTCTAACTATTCAAAGTTCTAAGCACGAATAATGTATGAAATCCATAGTCATGTATGAAGATCATAGTATACTTAAGACATAATATCTAAGTAGTTTTTATCATAATCGTGTATGTGATGATATGCAGCGTACTGTAAATATCATATCAAGGAATCAAGTGTCTCGAATCCTAAGTTGTTAAACGTGCACCATATGCGTTATTTAAGCATCCATCGTGAGATGCGCACAAACTTATTCCAACGTCTTGTGAACAAGGTGTTTAACAAGGATACATGATCCAATCGTTGATGGGGTTGCAACCCTCTTACTCAACAAGTTGTTTAGTAGGTTAACTTATCCTTTTACCATCGTGGGTTTTTTAAGTGCATGCACGCTGTGTAGGCAAGAAATAAAAAATTGTTAAGACATACAGTATATGGAAATAACAGATTCAAATATGTCGCGGAGTTAGCTAGAAACCGCGACGTTTTTATTGATACTTGCAAGTTTTTAAAATAAATAAGACAGTATACTAAGGAAAACAAAAAGTAAATACATAGATGTTTATTGGGCACGTCAATAAAGTGCGTGAGCCGCGTCACGTATACTGGGACGGCCATTCCTATAGGTAGCACCTCTTAAGGTTGCAGAGATATTCCATGGGCTGGAGTTCACGACCATTTAAGCCTCGTAGCTTTGCGCTGCATTCCTATGCTTCAGTGACCTCATAGGGTCCCTCCCACTTTGGTCCAAGCTTACTCAGGTGTCTTCAAGGTGGCTCGCATCATTGGCGCCGGTAAACGAAGTCACTCGGTTCAATGAAACATAGCACTTTAGCGTCATAGTATCCCTTCATCTTTGACTTTGATTTTGCTTCCTTATAGGCTGGCGTTACCGTTCTTAACAGGTCTAAGTCGATGCGTGCGCCGCTTCGCCGCCGTTAGTTGCCACATTGATTTCAAAGAAGATCGGATAGTTGGCATTCCGATTTCGGGCCTGGTATGGCCGCTTTTGTCCCATAGACTGGAGAAAGGGGTGTCCCACGGTTTTGATTGGAATTGCGCCTAACGAACATCACGATAGTTCTTCCACCCACCTTCCTTTGTGCTTGTCCAGGCGTGACTTAATTCCTTCACCTAGGCTTCGATTCGCAAGTTCGACCAAGCCGTTGGTTTGTGGGTGTTTAATCCGCGAAGTCTTTGTTTGATTTTCACTTCTCGCACCAA
This sequence comes from Chrysanthemum makinoi, assembly GCA_910596185.1. Lineage (NCBI taxonomy): Eukaryota > Viridiplantae > Streptophyta > Magnoliopsida > Asterales > Asteraceae > Chrysanthemum > Chrysanthemum makinoi. The sequence goes on along the minus strand of OU343216.1, from coordinate 35,775,757 downwards.
TCCTTGAAAGGGTTATCACAGAATTGTTTCCCGTTGTCCGAGATGATTTCCCCACCGGCGGTATACAATATTTTCCCGGACAAAGCGTTTTACCCGTTTGCCGTGATGGTTACTCGCCTTTGCTTCGATCCACTTGGTGAAGTAGTCTATAGCGACTATGAGGAACTTTAACCCTCCCAGCGCAATGAGGGAAAGGGCCCGCAATGTCGATACCCCACTTGTAGAATGGCCATGGTGCCGTGATTGGTGTTAGCTCGTCTTTGTGGTTGGCGCGAACGGGTCTATGAACTTGGCAATCGTTACACTTCCTTATTAAGTCCGCGCATCGCGGTGCATGGATTGGCAAGTAGTATCCTCGACCTCAAGGCGCTGCCACCACGCACCGTGGTCCGAGTGCATGCTTTGCATGAACCTTCATGGATTTCTCGCGGACGTAATTTGCTTGTAGGGGCCAACGCAGCGTAGCCATGGTTGCGGAAGGAGGCGTCGGTACAGATATGTTGTCTCGAAGTTCGAACCTCGTGTAGTCTGCCGTATCCTGCGAGCTTCATACGCTCTTGGGGTAACGTTCCTTTGTTTAGGAATGCCGTTATCGGTGTCATCCACGTAGGGCCATCTTCCTCTATTACCGTGGATACTTCCATCTCTGAGATGGATTTGCTTTTCAACGTTTCCACCAACACTCGTTTGGATAGGTGTGCAAAGCTTGTGGATGCAATTTTGCTTAGTGCATCCGCGCTTTACGGTTTTCTCCTCTAGGAACCTCGTTTGATGGTAAACACTCAAAGCTTTGGATTAGCCTTTGGTTTTGTCGAGTCTTGAATCATGTTGTCCTCCATGGCCACGTATTCGCCCAACACGTGGTTGGCTACTAGCCTGGAATCTACATTTGCTTCCGTGTTACGTACACCCATTCGAGCTGCAATCGTAGTCCCGCTAAAAGGGCTTCGTGATTTACGCCTCATTCATTATTTGTTGCCGTGGAATTCGAAAGCGCATGCGTAAGTGAATTCCATTCCTTCGGGTTTGTGAGAATGAGGGCTGCTCCTGACCCGCTTCACGCATGAAGATCCATCTCGTGAACAAGATCCATGGATCTGCGGTTCTTCTTGCTTGGTGCGGGTGCATCATCGTCTCGGTTTTTCGATGATGAAATCTGCTAGTACATGTCCTTTTACTGCTGTACGTGGTCGTAGGATATGTTGTGCTCACCTAGCAATACGCTCCATTTTTGCGCGTCACGATCGTCGGGCTTGGAGATGATTTGCTTGATCGGTTGGTCGTAATCACCGCTATCGGTGCGCTTGGAAGTACTGCTTGTGGCTTTGGCGGCAAAGACCAATGCTAGGACCAACTTTTCCATTGCGCTATAGTTCATCTCTGTTTTCTTGAGCTCTTTGCTTACAAAATACACTGGAGTTTGTACTGAGTCCCTATCCGTTAGTAACCCTGTGCTGACTGCTCCATGAGTTGCAGATAAGTACATGATCAACTCTTCCCCTAGTCGGGGTGCTACAAGTGTAGGAAGTGTTGCCAGGTGTTGTTTGAGCTGTGCGAAGGCTTCTTCTGCCTCCGTAGTCCAACGAAAATCTCCCTTTTTTATACACTTCTTGAGTGTTTTGAAAAGAGGTAGCGATTTGTCTGCTGACTTGCATAGGAATCTATTTAGACCGCCCAGACTTTCCATTGAGAGATTGGACTTCCTTCAACGTCTTGTGGTGAAGTAAGGTCAATGACAGCCTTAGTCTTTTCGGACACGGTTTTATACCATCGGGTTCTATCAAGTATCCAAAGAACATGCCTTCAGAGGCAGAAGGTACATTTTTGGGATTCACTTCATGTTGATCTCGTAGAGTTTTGAACATTTCCTCAATATCGCGCACTAACTCATCTTCGATTATGGCTCTTTATGACCGGTCATCAACATAGACCTCTAGGTTTGCGGCCCACCGCTTCCAAAGCATTATCTACTAACCGTGATAGGTGGCCGCATTCTTCAAGCCAAAGGGCATTTTTGTGTAACGAAATGCGCTTGGCTTGTGTGAAAGGTCGTTTTTTCCTCGTCCTCCTTAGCCATCTGGATTTGATGATAACCTTTGTATGGATCTAAAAAGCACTTTAGTGGATATCCGCACAAAGACTCTATTTTCCGCCTATCTCGGCAGTGGGTAGCGATCTTGTGGACATGCTTTATTGAGGTCTGTGAAGTCCACGCACATTCGCCAGCTACCGTCGTTCTTCTTTACCATTACTTGGGTTAGAAAGCCGGTCATGGTAGTAGACTTCACGCATGATACCGCCTCTACTAGCTTGTGTACTTACGCCAGAATTGCTGGCCGCTGGCGGCGCTTCTTCGGCGTATGGTGAGTATCCTTGTCGATTCTCACTTATGTTCTGTGATTGAACGTGGTACCCCGCTTATGTGCTTTGGTTCCCATGCAAAATGTACAGTGTTCTTTTGCAAGAGTGCACACAGTTGCTTTGCCGTTGTCCGACGTGACCCTCCGATGGATATTTCGTCGGGTAGTCAGGTGGATTGCAACCTTCGGATTTGGAACTTTGGTTGCGCTGCTGCAGGATAGGTGTCGTTTCGCATGTAATCGTGTTACATTCTCTATGCGCATGCTGGCATTATAAAGAGTAACAATACCACCTTCAATGGGAATTTAAGCATCCCGCGGCTGTAGATGGCACGCGCGCATAGCAGCGATATCCCCGGTCTTCCGATAATGCCATTGTATGGCGAAGGAGATTTGATTACCATGAAATCCATCCGGTACGCAGAGTGTTCTTTAATTCCTCGACTAGTAGACGTATTTGCCCGATAGGCCATATCTTTTCTCCCGTAAAACCGGTCGGGCCGATCGCCGACGCTTAACGATCACAGATTTTAGGCAGCCGCTTGAAGCAGTGCTCATACATGATATCTGCAGATGCTCCACCATCAATGTACATGCGGTGGATGTCGTGACCCCTGATGAGTGTCTAAATACTCATCATTTTTGTACAATATAAACTGCAAAATCATCTGAAAACACTCAGAAATGCTTTAAAATGATGAAAATATCACAAATCAGTGTTTTATGTGTTTTAAATACAAAAATCAAAATCGATGAAAACGTATAAAGTTTGCAAAATGGCGCTTCTAGTCCCCCAAGTTTCAAAGTTGTCAAAAAGCAGTCCCTCGTATATCAAAAATCAAGAAAAATGTTATTTAAGGTCCATGGGATTCAAAAGTTGTTAAAACAAACCCTTTGAAATGTAAAATTTGCAAAATTACAACTTTGGTCCCTCAAGTTTGAAAAATGGTCCTTGGAAAGTTTGAAAATGGCAAGTTTAGTCCCTGTACTTTTGAAGATTGTCACTTTTAGTCCTTGGAGCAGCTTTTCAGAAATGGCAGCATAGGTCCCTCAATTTTCAGATTTTACACATATGGTCCCTATAGTTATTAAAACCCTTAAACCAATTTTGGACCCTATCACTAACCAAGTGACCCCTACCATAACCCTTTTTGGACTCCCTTGTTTTGACCCCCTTTTATACTAATATCTGGTCAGCCCCAAGTCAAATAAACACACCCTTGGCGCGTTTTTCTTCCCCCCTTCACCTGCTTCCCTGCTCATCCATGTCCACCCTCACCTCCACCTCATTATATCAACATCCATGTCCCCCCACCTCAACACAACTCCAAAAACCATTAAATGCTCATTCTCCCATTTCACTCAACCCCTACACCTGGCTAACACGTTTGGCGCCAAAAATTCAATCAATGGTCAAAAATGCTCCAAGATATCCAATGGCTCAGAATTTAAGTGGGATTTGATCAGAACCAAGTGGGGAAGACATTTTCATATAAAGAGAAGAAGGAAGAGAGAAGAAGGAGGGTAGCTAGTTTTCATAATTTTCCTTTAATGTCGTTTTTCTTATCCATGTCTTAATTTAGTTTAAAATCTGTAATTTTGTATTTCTATGATCTAAACTCAAGTTAATGTATCATTGTAATCAGTTTTTAAGTGTTAATTTCAAGGTTTGTTTAAAAGTATTGATCTTGTGTTTACTGTTGAGATTTTCAAACTACTGTTCTCACATTTAAGCTTCCAAAATCTTATTTCATCATTCAAATCAGCTCACTTAATCTCTATATAGCTTTTGAAAAGCTTACATTTAAATCTTCAAGCAAAATTGGCTCCTAGTCAACAAAAGTCAAACAGGGGCTTAATTTGAAATGGAAGCTAATATGGGTTGATGCAGTGGTAATATTGGATTGGAATAGAATAGGTTAGCATAGATTGGGTTTGGTATTGGTCTGCAAACCAGCTGACACATGTGAGTATATATCCCAGTTTCAATTTTTATTTAGTTCACATTTTGAGTTTGTATTTGTATTTGTGGTTAGATAAGGTTTAAGTCTGTTTAATTACTTGTATTTAGGTAATTTTAACTGAGTTTAATCATTAAAATTAGCTAGATTAGAAGTTAGCTCATTTAAATATGCAAACAGAAGTTATAAGGGGTGTTTGGTTTACTGATCTATCTGTCTTTTAGGCTTATTCATTGCTTAGAATCTATTGGATAATGCTTGTTTAGTTCATTTGAGTCCATATCAATCTTACTTTGTGCCTGCTAAGTTCAAAAAGTCAAAAATCATCTAAATCTGTCTTAACTCTTAATCTGTGTGGATTTGGATTTGCTAATCCCTTATTTTGTGTTTAGAAGTGTTAAAAATTGATTGCATTAGGTTCATTACATCATATAACATCATAATCAGTGATAAAATTGGATCCAAAGTTCATAATAGTCAACTGTCCATGTTTCTTCAAAAGTCAAAAGTTGCAAAAATCTGTTTTTGAGCCAACTACAAGGAATTTTCATGAGCTCATCTTTGAGCCAATTTCAGTGAGATTTGGTATTTTAGAAATTTCAACTGCTCTTGTTACTTATTAGCATTTTTGGGAAATTTTACAAATATTTTATAAGCTCCAAACAAGCTCCTCTTTTAGCCCAAAGTGCCCTGCTCCACTGTTTCAGTTGACACTGAGTTTTCCTCAGATTTTGTGCAAGGTGCACAGGGCTCATAAGAGCTAGTCATGGTTTGATATTTGGTTTATAGTTGGTCACCCAGGTCTTGTTTAGGTCTCCACATTTGGATTTTTGTTTCTAGCTTATTGAAGTGCTTATTCTTTGGTGTAAAGTAGGCACCCAAAACTGTTATTAGGACTTAAAGCTCAAATCATCAATTCTTTGTAACTTGTAATCCAGTGGTTAAAAATAGTTAGGATCTGTTGCATTTTAGTTATTTTAGCAGTTTAGAACTTCTGTTAACAGTTGGTAGCTTATTTTGTTCATTTGGCTTATTTAGAGTGCTTAATAATAAGCACTTGCACATCAGTTCTTAATTCCTCCACATAAGTACTTGTTTTTCCATTTTTCCTAGATTCCTCTCATTATTTTAGAGTTTTCCTGAAAATCTCAGATTTTTCTAAGTTGATTTGCTATTTTTCTCAATTTAAATCACTTTTTAACACTTTTTAAATAGCTTTTAATACAAATAATTAAGAAAAGGTTCAAAAAAATAATTTTTCATTTTTCTTAAGTTTAGATAAATATAAAAAGCCTAAAAAGTATTTTTCCATAATTTTCTTAGCTTAAATATTATTTTCTAACATTTTAAATAGTTTTAAATAGTTTTAAATTAATAATAAATACATAAAAAGTCTAAAAAATATATTTTCAGTTTTGAAATTAGTTTTATCATATTTTAGATTTTTCTAAATCTTAATCTTATTTTTCTAGTCTTATTTCATATTTTCTTCTATTTTAGAGTATTAATTAAATAGTTAAATTAGTTTTTAATTAATAATAATTAAATAAATAGTCATAAAAATAATTTTCTTTTTCTAATAATTTTTCTAATATTATTAGGATTGTAAAAATGTATTTTTCATATCCGTAGGTATTTTCCTTCTTTATTTTCACGTTTTATTTTGTACGTTAACGTAGTTTTTAATTTAAACGTACGTCTTAGGTTTTAAACGTTCATCACTTTAAATATAGTGATAGCATTTATTTAATATCTTTTATCTTTTTAATTTTCTTAATTTGTATTTAAGTTGCTTTATTTTATAACCTTTTTCAGTAGTGTAATATTCAATCCTAATCCTTTCTGATCACTATCATTAGTGATCATTCTATCGTCTGAGTTTGTTTTGACACACCATTGAGTCTCCGTGGGACATAACGACCCGGGAATTCATTGTATTCCCTGATCTTCATTGTATTTGTTATGCAGCGTTTTAAGCTTCTTACGGTCATCATTCACAAGTGGTCTGGCTTGTGTGAGTAGCTGACGGTTTTAGCACGGATCAAATTTTGGCGCACGGGGAGGCTTTAGCGTGTGTTTAGCCTTTTTCAGACCCATTCTTGCACATATTCCATCTTTTGTAAAAAGTTTTTTGTAAAATTTTAAGAAAATCCTAAAAGTTCTTTAACACTTTTCCTAAAGTGTTATCAACACCCAAAAATATTTTCATTCTTTGTTTTTATCGTCATGTTTTTCAAAAATGCCAAAAATATTCCTCTTTACCCTCTTACCTTTTTGATTCTTCATTTCTTACCCTCTGTTAACCTTTGATTCTTTCTATGTCTTATCCTCACCCTCTTGGTTGTCAATGGTGTGGTGGTCCTTATAATGGTGGCAATTGCCCCAGTTGTAGCATGGTGGAATCAGGAAACGGGTCTGTCTATAACCAAGATCCCTATTCTTACCATAACATGACTGATTTATTCCATCGCCTACCACACTGTGAGACTCGCAGTTTTCTTTTGTGAGTACTGTGGTGGTTCACATTCCAGTTCATTGTCAATCAGAAACACGCTTGTCTATGAGCAGGTTCCTGATAACAATTATGACTACAACACATACCACTCACACCACATCGGTTTTTATGTTGTGAGTATTGTGGAGGTTCTCACTCTAGCTCGGATTGTCAAACAGGGAACCCATTTCCTTGTAACAATTACGACTCTTCGTATCATGACCAACCTCCACATTACCAAATGATTCAGCGACTCCTCATGAAACTACGAGACCTTCTCTGAAGACTCTGGAGTTATTGAAAGAACTTAAGGAGGAGTCGGCTATGTCGTCCCAAAATAATCCAAAATCCATGGAAGCTTTGTTAGCCGAAGAGCGGGCTGCTAAATTAGATTCCCAGATTTCCATTGAAAACACTATTAGGGAATCAATTAGAATACAAAAAGCATTCAAATCCAGCTCTCGATTCCGTTTCATTCCTGATGATGATGATGATGATGTTACCCTTGATATTAGTGAATTATGTACAAATTCATCAAGTTCATCAGTTGAAACTCCTTCCATGAACAACCAGGGAGAAAAGACTATGATGGAATTACTAGCCGAAGAACAAATGGAAAGTATAAAACATATGTATGCTAGTCCTTCTAAACTCCCTCAGACTGTTGTTATCACACCCGATATTCCCACTCACTCTCTAAACATGGGGGATGAGCTTCTTAGCACTATTCCTGAAATGGAATCGTCTAGTGTTGAGAGCCTTGTCTCAATCCCAAGAGAGTCACAGGGAATTCTCGAGCATCTGTGTGATATCCCTTTCCCTCTTGAGTGTTCAAATGATCAATTTGAGACTTTCTCCGATTTTAGCGATGATTGTAAATCTTATGGAGACATCGAGTATGTTGAGGCATCACTTCCACAGTCTGATCCTCTTCTTGAGGAGTTCACCGATGAACTCTCTCACATCACTCCACTTTCATCGGAAAGTGACGATGATCTCTTTGATTTCGAAGCCGATCTTGGAGAAACTAGAAATCTCCTATATAATGATCATCCACTCATTTCTTATCCCATTTCTGACTCTTCCATTCCTTCTCTCACTCCAGATGAGGAAGATGACAAATTTTGGAAGGAGGTCGATGATTTTCTTAGTGATGAGTCAATTCCAACAGGAATTGACAATACTTACTTTGATTCAGAGGGAGACATCCTTTTCTTGAAAATCTATTGATTGAAGAACCGTTTCAGACTCTCCTCCCGGAAATTTTGTTACCAATCACCATAAAAGCTTCAAGTTTAAGCTTAAAAATGTCAAAAATGGTGATTTGCTTCTTTCTAATGAGGAATGGACATGCATTGTGATGCACATATTTATTCCATTCTTCACAAATGGTGTGGTTGCTCTTTCCCTTTTCTCCTTCGGGAATGAGGACACTATCTTTGACCCCGGCATTTTCAGTTATCATTTGTGAGCCGGGTCTTTCTATGTATATCTCATCGGTGTGGAACTTTCACGTGCTTCAAATGTTTGTCCAAACATCTTGAATGAAAGTCCGATGGAGATTGTCTATTCCACTTACTTCCCCATGAACAAATTAATTCGGGTCGAGTCAAGCTAGCGACTCGGTAATCAAAAACAGTAGCATGCCATATGGGTTTTCACCCATATTTCCGACTTCTTTCTATTTTCTACCACCCTAGTGTGGGGGGGTTGCCCCACATGTTGTATATAAGTGTTCCAAAAAAAAAAAAAAAAAAAAATCTTCTTTCCAAATAATGGCCGTAGTATTTCCCTTTTACGTTCTTTGTTTCGGCATAACCGCCGGTACTTTGAATATTGAGGGCAATATTCATTTCTAAGTATGGGGGGGAATTCTCACGAATTTTATTATATAATTATCTACCCAATTCCCCCGTTTTTGGCCAAATTTTTTTTTGGAGTAAGTGTTTTACACTTACTCATTTGGTTATCAGTCCGCCATGTCTATAAGACAAAAGGATTGGCTAATCCAGGAGCAAACGGCTCTTGGTAAAGATTTCTCAAATCCGTTTATATGGCTTGCAATTTGCCCAAAATTGTATGGTTTTCAGCTCACCATATCCTAAAAAGTGAAGAGTTGGCTAGCCCGCAAGGTTATGGCTTGTGGTAAAGGCAGTGGAAAAACCATAATTGGTAATCAGCTCACCAAAGATAATATTGATAATTTATATAAGAGTTGGCTAGTACGAATGGGTACGGCTTCCGTAAAGACACATCAAATCCGTTATATGGTTTATGATTTGCCAATAAATCATTTGGTTATCGGTGTACCCAGGTTCTTACTTGAACTGAAACATTTGGCTACTCCAGAAGTGATGGCTTTTGGTAAAGAGTCTTTAAAATCCATTAAAGCTTCAAATCATTGCTAGGGACTAGCAATATCTTAGTGTGGGGGATTGATGAGTGTCTAAATACTCATCATTTTTGTACAATATAAACTGCAAAATCATCTGAAAACACTCAGAAATGCTTTAAAATGATGAAAATATCACAAATCAGTATTTTATGTGTTTTAAATACAAAAAAATCAAAATCAGATGAAAAACGTATAAAGTTTGCAAAAATGGCAGTTCTAGTCCCCAAGTTTCAAAAGTTGTCAAAAACAGTCCCTGGTATATCAAAATCAAGAAAAATGTTATTTAAGGTCCATGGGATTCAAAAGTTGTTAAAACAAACCCTTTGAAATGTAAAATTTGCAAAATTACAACTTTGGTCCCTCAAGTTTGAAAAATGGTCCTTGGAAAGTTTGAAAATGGCAAGTTTAGTCCCTGTACTTTTGAAGATTGTCACTTTTAGTCCTTGGAGTAGCTTTTCAGAAATGGCAGCATAGGTCCCTCAATTTTCAGATTTTACACATATGGTCCCTATAGTTATTAAAACCCTTAAACCAATTTTGGACCCTATCACTAACCAAGTGACCCCTGCCATAACCCTTTTTGGACTCCCTTGTTTTGACCCCCTTTTATACTAATATCAATTGGTCACCAAGTCAAATAAACACACCCTTGGCGTTTTTCTTCCCCTTCACCTGCTTCCTGCTCATCCATGTCCACCCTCACTCCACCTCATTATATCAACATCCATGTCCCCCACCTCAACACAACTCCAAGAACCATTAAATGCTCATTCTCCCATTTCACTCAACCCCTACACCCTCGCTAACACGTTTGGCCAAAAATTCAATCAATGGTCAAAAATGCTCCAAGATATCCAATGGCTCAGAATTTAAGTGGGATTTGATCAGAACCAAGTGGGGAAGACATTTTCATATAAAGAGAAGAAGGAAGAGAGAAGAAGGAGGGTAGCTAGTTTTCATAATTTTCCTTTAATGTCGTTTTTCTTATCCATGTCTTAATTTAGTTTAAAATCTGTAATTTTGTATTTCTATGATCTAAACTCAAGTTAATGTATCATTGTAATCAGTTTTTAAGTGTTAATTTCAAGGTTTGTTTAAAAGTATTGATCTTGTGTTTACTGTTGAGATTTTCAAACTACTGTTCTCACATTTAAGCTTCCAAAATCTTATTTCATCATTCAAATCAGCTCACTTAATCTCTATATAGCTTTTGAAAAGCTTACATTTAAATCTTCAAGCAAAATTGGCTCCTAGTCAACAAAAGTCAAACAGGGGCTTAATTTGAAATGGAAGCTAATATGGGTTGATGCAGTGGTAATATTGGATTGGAATAGAATAGGTTAGCATAGATTGGGTTTGGTATTGGTCTGCAAACCAGCTGACACATGTGAGTATATATCCCAGTTTCAATTTTTATTTAGTTCACATTTTGAGTTTGTATTTGTATTTGTGGTTAGATAAGGTTTAAGTCTGTTTAATTACTTGTATTTAGGTAATTTTAACTGAGTTTAATCATTAAAATTAGCTAGATTAGAAGTTAGCTCATTTAAATATGCAAACAGAAGTTATAAGGGGTGTTTGGTTTACCGATCTATCTGTCTTTCAGGCTTATTCATTGCTTAGAATCTATTGGATAATTCTTGTTTAGTTCATTTGAGTCCATATCAATTTTACTTTGTGCCTGCTAAGTTCAAAAAGTCAAAAATCATCTAAATCTGTCTTAACTCTTAATCTGTGTGGATTTGGATTTGCTAATCCCTTATTTTGTGTTTAGAAGTGTTAAATATTGATTGCATTAGGTTCATTACATCATATAACATCATAATCAGTGATAAAATTGGATCCAAAGTTCATAATAGTCAACTGTCCATGTTTCTTCAAAAGTCAAAGTTGCAAAATCTGTTTTGAGCCAACTACAAGGAATTTTCATGAGCTCATCTTTGAGCCAATTTCAGTGAGATTTGGTATTTTAGAAATTTCAACTGCTCTTGTTACTTATTAGCATTTTTGGGAAATTTTACAAATATTTTATAAGCTCCAAACAAGCTCCTCTTTTAGCCCAAAGTGCCCTGCTCCACTGTTTCATTGACACGAGTTTTCCTCAGATTTTGTGCAAGGTGCACAGGGCTCAAATGAGCTTATCATGGTTTGATATTTGGTTTATAGTTGGTCACCCAGGTCTTGTTTAGGTCTCCACATTTGGATTTTTGTTTCTAGCTTATTGAAGTGCTTATTCTCTGGTGTAAAGTAGGAACCCAAAACTGTTATTAGGACTTAAAGCTCAAATCATCAATTCTTTGTAACTTGTAATCCAGTGGATAAAAATAGTTAGGATCTGTTGCATTTTAGTTATTTTAGCAGTTTAGAACTTCTGTTAACAGTTGGTAGCTTATTTTGTTCATTTGGCTTATTTAGAGTGCTTAATAATAAGCACTTGCACATCAGTTCTTAATTCCTCCACATAAGTACTTGTTTTTCCATTTTTCCTAGATTCCTCTCATTATTTTAGAGTTTTCCTGAAAATCTCAGATTTTTCTAAGTTGATTTGCTATTTTTCTCAATTTAAATCACTTTTTAACACTTTTTAAATAGCTTTTAATACAAATAATTAAGAAAAGGTTCAAAAAAATAATTTTTCATTTTTCTTAAGTTTAGATAAATATAAAAAGCCTAAAAAGTATTTTTCCATAATTTTCTTAGCTTAAATATTATTTTCTAGCATTTTAATTAGTTTTAAATAGTTTTAAATTAATAATAAATACATAAAAAGTCTAAAAAATATATTTTCAGTTTTAAAATTAGTTTTATCATATTTTAGATTTTTCTAAATCTTAATCTTATTTTTCTAGTCTTATTTCATATTTTCTTCTATTTTAGAGTATTAATTAAATAGTTAAATTAGTTTTTAATTAATAATAATTAAATAAATAGTCATAAAAATAATTTTCTTTTTCTAATAATTTTCTAATATTATTAGGATTGTAAAAATGTATTTTTCATATCCGTAGGTATTTTCCTTCTTTATTTTCACGTTTTATTTTGTACGTTAACGTAGTTTTTAATTTAAACGTACGTCTTAGGTTTTAAACGTTCATCACTTTAAATATAGTGATAGCGTTTATTTAATATCTTTTATCTTTTTAATTTTCTTAATTTGTATTTAAGTTGCTTTATTTTATAACCTTTTTCAGTAGTGTAATATTCAATCCTAATCCTTTCTGATCACTATCATTAGTGATCATTCTATCGTCTGAGTTTGTTTTGACACACCATTGAGTCTCCGTGGGACATAACGACCCGGGAATTCATTGTATTCTCTGATCTTCATTGTATTTGTGTCTGAGCTGTTTTAAGCTTCTTACGGTCAGTCATTCACAAGTGGCTGGCTTGTGTGAGGTAGCTTGACGGTTTAGCACAGATCAACCCCCCGCACTAATCTCAATGGTGAGTGGCTCTACCACTGCGTTGTCCGTAGTTAAGGTGGGGAAAGAGATTGCACTTTCACGGGAAAACTCCTGGCTGACCTTCTGCCTAGTAACCAGCTGCCATGATTGTATCATGTAGATGGTGTCGGCCTTGTCCTTGGGTATCTCTTTCTTGTTCCCATTCTTCTGTCTATACTTCCCATCCTTGATGTTCTTGACCAAATGGTCCAATCTGCCTTCTTTTACCATCTTATCAATGAGCCGCGCTTGGACGCATTCATTGGTAGTATGGCCTTTCTGTGCGTGATAGTCACAGTATCCACTCCCCACTCGCCGATCCTCCTGGAGTGCGCATCGTGGCGGTCTTGGAAAGTTCGCGCCTTACATTGCGAGTATCTCCTTTGGGGTCTTTATCGCTGGGATATATTTGTCATTGTCGCCTACTCCCTTGGTTGCGGTAATTCTGTTCGGTTACTACTCCGGCCGCTGGATTGTCTCCCAGGTTGTTCTTGTGACCGGTAGTTCGAGTAGCTTTTCTTGCTATCCGCCGCAACAGCCTCTCCTTGGACTTTCATGACCTCATCAAAGGATTGGGGAATCTTGTCGTTCAACCTTTTGATAAGTTCTAGGTTGCTGATCTCATTCATGAACCCTGAGATTTTGAGCACCTCGGGGCACGCTTTAACTTGCATGCATTCATCTTTGAAGCGCTCCATAAAAGCGCTTGTGGATTCTCCTTGGTGCTGTTTGACCCTGGCGAGTTCGATGGGGTTTTTTGCACACTTTTTCCGTTGAGTAAAGTTTAGGCGGAACGCCTTTTTCAATTCTTCAAAACCATTAATGCTTCTTCGTGGAAGCTTGTTGAACTAGTTTCGCGCACTTCCTACTAGCGTGGAGTTGAACATATGGCACCATACAGGCTGTGGCCAGTTTTCAATTGTAGCGGCTGATTCAAAATTTTTTAGGTGATCATCAGGATCACCTGTTCCGTCATAGGTTTTCACGTTGGCAGGCATGCGCCTCCTTTTTTTCTCTGAGAAATCACTGATGCGTCGAGTGAACGCATCCACCTTTTGACGGCGCCATGGGAGAGATATATCTTCCTCCTCTTGGTCATTGTATCTGTTTCTGGCGCTAGTTCTGACACAACCCCTTCTAGAGTAGGAGTATCAGTTTCCACTACTATACCCTTATTTTTATCAGGTGCATCAGGTGCTTTTGTGAAATTTGTTTCCACCACCGTTTGGAATGGAGTGGCAAAAGGGGTGCGCAGTGGATCTCCTGCGCTAGCGGCAGTTACCGTGGCCTGGGTTGTCCCCTGCCTGGATCATATGTCGTAGAGGATGCGGAACTGATAAACGCCAACCGCAACCCTATTACTTCCTATACTGAGGAATTTCTGGTGCATATGGGCATAAGCCGTAATTACTTTGGAATGCCAGATGAGATGCCAATCTTCTTAGGCGCTAATGGCCAGGGTGGGTGGTCATCCCTTCGCATCCCCTTTCTTAAGTAATGTAAGAGCTTTCTTTTCCTTTTTGCACATTATGTAACCTGTGTACTTGTTGTCTTCTGTTGCGCAGAGATGGATCTATTTACAGTTGTGCAATTAGCGAAGCCGATCCAAGTGAGTGTAGGGACGCGGTCGCTGAAAGAAGGAGAAGAACCACTTCTGGATGCCACTGCAGGGTGTATCCTGGCAATGAATTTAGGAGAGACAAGGACCAGCTCGTCAGTCGCAGTGGAAGCGACGCCGCTACAAAGTGTGCCAAACCCCATAATGCCATCCCCCGTAGCGCAGCCACCACCCGTAGCAGTGGCGCAGCCTATGGAGGAAGAAGAAGAAGAACAAGAATCCGGGCTTAAGCGCAAAAGATCGCTCGGAGAGGATGGCGCTAGCTCATCGAGGAAAAAACGCCATGTGGTCTTCACCGTGGAATCATCCCCCAGTGATGCTGCGTCATCTCACCCTCTCTGGTAATGTCGCTGGCCCACAATAAGAAATATCGGTAATTTTTTGCGCACCAACTGCTTATATGGGAAACTGATAATGCTCTGTCCATGTATGCAGGTTTGAACAGGCTGCTGAGTCGCCCCTCAAGGATAGTCCTGTGCAGTCTGAGCCTTCTAAGCCACACAGCCAAAAAGATGAGGATGTGTTTGCAAGGGATGCTCCAATGGAACAACTGGTTGAAGAGTTGGTGAGGTATCTGGGCATCAAGCTTCGTTGGTTGAGAAGCTAAAGGCTAAAATTTCTGGTGAAAGCAGCCAAGGCGCTCAAGAGGATCAGAAAATTGCTTTCGGAGGCTAATCGCTAGTGCCAAGTCGAGGCAGAGAGTCCGAGTGTGTACGCCCGAAGCAAGCCGATGAAAAATGGCGCTGATGGGCCAACTAAGCCAAGAGCTCAAGCATCCGGTCCAAGTCTTCGTGTTTCGGGCACTAAAATATCGGAGAAGAGCAAGGATACGTTGACCACGCAGTTGGAAGATTTTGGTACAAGCGTGAGCAAAGGCGTTGGAAACAAGAGATGAAGCGGCGTAAGCTCAGTTTGGAATATGATGAGGAATTATATCCTCATCTTATGTATGTTATTGCTTTGAGCCTTGGTGGCTTATCAGCCATGGCCTGCGCCTTGCTGCTCTTACCACACTGGAGTCCAAGGAGGTAGTGGACGCATTTGGTGGGGTGGTCCAATGTGCCTTAGAGCGCGGTAAAGCAGAAGTTGTGGAGAAATTTCAAGAGGCAGATCTGTTGAAGGTACCTGCTGAAAAGGTACCCGGCTATAATGCGCAGGCTTATGATGAGCTAGTGTCTGCCATGGAGAAAATGAAGTCTTTGGAGCTTCCAATGATTGCTGAAATGGAACGCGACCAAGATTATCCCATAACTGTTATTATGGAAGGGTTGACTTTAGCACGCCATCGTATTGATAATGTAGAAGCGCAACCGGACTATTTTCTAAAGCCTGATGTCTCGCAGCTCCAAGTGTCTTTTTTGCTCGCCCGGGGACATTCTAAATCCTTTTGCTTTAGAGAAAGAAATGTCATTGAAGGAAGTGTTGGGCGCATGCCACCGGACTTGCTAAAAAGAGGGTATCAAAGGTAAAGCGACTATGTGCGGGGTTGGTGCAGCTCATCTTCCAAGGTCCGACGGGTGCCGGTGAGTGTTGCCATTGTGTCTCGCCAAGACTCGGACTTATTGAAGAGGCTAAGCGAGAGTGGAGATGCTGCAGGCCGCGTGGGAACTTCATCATTGGTGCGGTCGAATAGTATATAGATAGGATCTTTTGTTTATGAACATCCTTTGTAATAACTTAGTTATTAATAGAATTTTTTTTTTGAAATGTGTGTTCATATTATGGCAACTTGGACTTATCTGTTTGTCTTTGCGTATAAGACATAGTCTACAGGTCAAAGTTCTAAGTATTCAAAGTTCTAAGCGCGAATAATGTATGAAATCCATAGTCATGTATGAAGATCATAGTATACTTAAGACATAATATCTAAGTAGTTTTTATCATAATCGTGTATGTGATGATACGCAACGTACTGTAAATATCATATCAAGGAATCAAGTGTCTCGAATCCTAAGTTGTTAAACGCGCACCATATGCGTTGTTGCGCATCCATCGTGAGATGCGCACAAACTTATTCCAACGTCTTGTGAACAAGGTGTTTAACAAGGATACATGATCCAATCGTTGATGGGGTTGCAACCCTCTTACTCTACAATTTTTTAGTAGGTTAACTTATCCTTTACCATCGTGGGTTTTTTAAGTGCATGCACGCTGTGTAGGCAAGAAATAAAAAATTGTTAAGACATACAGTATATGGAAATAACAGATTCAAATATGTCACGGAGTTAGCTAGAAACCGCAACGTTTTTATTGATACTTGCAAGTTTTTAAAATAAATAAGACAGTATACTAAGGAAAACAAAAAGTAAATACATAGATGTTTATTGGGCACGTCAATAAAGTGCAGGAGCGTCTGTGCGCTGGGCCGTAGCCATTCCTATAGGTAGCACCTCTGAAGGTTGCAGATATTCCATGCTGGCAGTTCACGACCATCTAAGCCTCGTAGCTTATGCTGCCTGTTCCTAATTCTTGATGACCTCATAGGGTCCCTCCCACTTTGGTCCAAGCTTACCTGTGTTCTTCGCGTGGCTCGCATCATTGGCTGATAGCGAAGTTACCTGGTTGCAATGAAACATGTCGCACTTTAGCGTCATAGTATCCCTTCATCTTTGACTTTGATTTTGCTTCCCTTATAGCTGCGCGTTCGCGCCGTTCTTCTAACAGGTCTAAGTCGATGCGTCGCTCGCCGTCGTTAGTTGCCACATTGATTTCAGTCGCGGATAGTTGGCATTCCGATTTCGGCTGGAATGACCGCTTCGTCCCATAGACTAGAAAGGGGTGTCCCCGCTGGTTTTGATTGAAGTGCGGTCGCCCACGAACATGCGATAGTTCTTCCACCCACCTTCCTTTGTGCTTGTCCAGGCGTCCCTTAATTCCTTCACCTAGGCTTCGATTCGCACGTTCTACCAAGCCGTTGGTTTGTGGGTGTTTAAGCGGCGAAGTCTTTGTGTGATTTTCGCTTCTCGCACCAATCCTTGAAAGGGTTGTCGCAATTGTTTCCCGTTGTCGAGATGATTTCCCGGGCAGCCCGGCGGCATACAATATTTTCCCGGACAAAGCGTTTTACACGGTTGCCGTGATGGTTACTCTTGCCTTTGCTTCGATCCACTTGGTGAAGTAGTCTATAGCGACTATGAGGAACTTTAACCCTCCTTTGCAGCGGAAAGGGCTGCAATGTCGATACCCACTTATAGAATGGCCATGGTGCCGTGATTGGTGTTAGCTTCGTGTTGTGGTTGGCGGCGAACGGGTCTATGAACTTGGCAATCGTTACACTTCCTTATTAAGTCCGCGCATCGCGTGCATGGTTGGCCGATAGTATCCTCGACCTCAAGGCGCGTGCCACCACAGCGTGGTCTGAGTGCATCTTGCATGAACCTTCATGGATTTCTCGCGATGCGTAATTTGCTTGTAGGGGCCAAGCGCGTAGCCATGGTTGCGGAAGGAGCGTCGGTACAGTATGTTGTCTCAAAGTTTGAACCTCTCTGGCCGTATCCTACGAGCTTCCTTCTGCTCTTGGGGTAACGTTCCTTTGTTTAGGAATGCCGTTATCGGTGTCATCCACGTAGGGCCATCTTCCTCTATTACCGTGGATACTTCCATCTCTGAGATGGATTTGCTTTTCAGCGTTTCCACCAACACCTGTTTGGATAGGTGTGCAAAGCTTGTGGATGCAATTTTGCTTAGTGCATCCGCCTTACGGTTTTCTCCTCTAGGAACCTGTTTGATGGTAAACCTGTCAAAGCTTTGGATTAGCGCCTTGGTTTTGTCGAGGTACTAAATCATGTTGTCCTCCTTGGCCATGTATTCGCCCAACACGTGGTTGGCTACTAGCCTGGAATCTACATTTACTTCCAGGTTACGTACACCCATTCGAGCTGCAATGCGTAGTCCAGCTATTAGGGCTTCGTATTATGCCTCATTATTTGTTGTTGTGAATTGAACGCAGTGCGTAAGTGAATTCCATTCCTTACGGGTTTGTGAGAATGAGGCCTGCTCGACCCGTCTCGCATGAAGATCCATCGTGAACAAGATCCATGGATCTGCGGTTCCTTCTTGCTTGGTGCGGTGCATCATCGATGTCCGGTTTTCGATGATGAAATCTGCTAGTACTGTCCTTTTACTGCGATGCAGTGCGTAGGAGATGTTGTGCTCACCTAGCAATACGCTCCATTTTTGCGTCGTCCGATCGTCGGGCTTGGAGATGATTTGCTTGATCGGTTGGTGCGTAATCATGCTATCGCGGGTGCGCTTGAAGTACCAACAGCCGTTTGGCGGCAAAGACCAATGCTAGGACCAACTTTTCCATTGCGCTATAGTTCATCTCTGTTTTCTTGAGCGCTTTGCTTACAAAATACACGGAGTTTGTCTGAGTCCCTATCCGTTAGTAACAACTGATTTGCTCCATGAGTTGCGATAAGTACATGATCAACTCTTTCCCCAGTCGGGTGCTACAAGTGTAGGGAGTGTTGCCAGGTGTTGTTTGAGCTGTGCGAAGGCTTCTTCTGCCTCCGTAGTCCAACGAAAATCTCCCTTTTTTATACAGTTCTTGAGTGTTTTGAAAAGAGGTAGCGATTTGTTCTTGACTTGGATAGGAATCTATTTAGACCGAGCCTTTCCATTGAGAGATTGGACTTCCTTCAACGTGCGGTGAAGGAAGGTCAATAACGAGCCTTAGTCTTTTCTGGACACGGCTTTATACCATCAGGTTCTATCAAGTACCCAAGGAACATGCCTTGAAGGTACATTTTTGGGATTCACTTCATGTTGATCTCTCGTAGAGTTTGAACATTTCCTCAATATCGCGCACTAACTCATCTTCAAGTATGGCTCTTTATGACCGGGTCATCAACATAGACCTCTAGGTTGCGGCCACCTGCTTTTCCAAAGCATTATCTACTAACCGTGATAGGTGGCGCTGCATTCTTCAAGCCAAAGGGCATTTTGTGTAACGATAGCGCATTGGCTTGTGTGAAAGGCCGTTTTTTCCTCGTCCTCCTTAGCCATCTGGATTTGATGATAACCTTTGTATGCATCTAAAAAGCACTTTAGTGGATATCTGCACAAAGACTCTATTTTCGGTCTATCTGCAGCGGTGGGTAGCGATCTTGTGGACATGCTTTATTGAGGTGCTGTGAAGTCCACGCACATTCGCGCTACCGTCGCTCTTCTTTACCATTCTGGGTTAGAAAGCCAGGTCATGGTAGTAGACTTCTCACATGATTCCCTGCCTCTACTAGCTTGTGTACTTCGCGAATTGCCGTGCGCTCGGGAACCTAGCAGCGCTTTCGGCGTATTGGTGAGTATCCTTGTCGGATTCTCGACTTATGTTCTATGATTGAACGTGGTACCCTAGTCATGTGCTTTGGCTCCCATGCAAAAATGTCCAGGTTCTTTTGCAAGAGTGCACACATAGCTGCTTTGTCGTTGTCCGACGGTGACCCTCCGATGGATATTTCTGATCGGGTAGTCGGGTGGATTGCAACCTTGATTTGGAACTTTGGTTGCGCGCTGTTCTGGGATGGGTTTCGTCTCGCATGTAATCGTGTTACATTCTCTATGCGGCACAGTGGCATTATAAAGAGTAACAATACCACCTTCAATTGGGAATTTAAGCATCCCGCGTATTTGTAGATGGCCTTTGGCGCATAGCGGATATCCCTGGTCTTCCGATAATGCCATTGTATGGCGAAGGAGATTTGATTAACATGAAATCCATCCAGGTGTTGCGAGTGTTCTTTAATTCCTGTGACTGACTAGTAGGCGTATTTGCCGATAGGCCATATCTTTTCCCGTAAAACCGGTCCGGTATTTATCCCGACCGGGCTTAAGCCTGCGTATTTCGGGCCGCAGATCGCTTGAAGCGATGCTCATACATGATATCTGCGGATGCTCCACCATCAATGTACATGCGGTGGATGTCGTGACCCAGCACTAATCTCAATGGTGAGTGGCTCTACCCTTTGCGTTGTCCGCAGATTAAGGTGGGGAAAGAGATTGCACTTTCACGGGAAAACTCTGGTACGACCTTACGCCTGTAACCCGCTGCCATGATTGTATCATGTAGATGGTGTCGGCCTTGTCCTTGGGTATCTCTTTCTTGTTCCCATTCTTTTGTCTATCCTTCCCATCCTTGATGTTCTTGACCAAATGGTCCAATCTGCCTTCTTTTACCATCTTATCAATGGTGGCGAGTTGGGCGCATTCATTGGTAGTATGGCCTTTCTGTGCGTGATAGTCACAGTATCCACTCCCCACTCGCCGATCCTCTGGAGTGCGCATCTGTGGCGGTCTTGGAAAGTTCGCGCCTTCTGTTGCGAGTATCTCCTTTGGGGTCTTTATCAGTGGGATATATTTGTCATTGTCGCGCCCACTCCCTTGGTTGCGGTAATTCCTGTTACGGTTACTACTCCGGTCAGTGGATTGTCTCCCAGGTTGTTCTTGTGATCGGTAGTTCGAGTAGCTTTTCTTGCTATCCTCCGCAGCAGCCTCTCCTTGGACGAAGGACCGTGTGCGTTTCATGACCTCATGAAAGGATTGGGGAATCTTGTCGTTCAACCTTTTGATAAGTTCTGGGTTGCTGATCCCATTCATGAACCCTGAGATTTTGAGCACCTCGGGGCACGCTTTAACTTGCATGCATTCATCTTTGAAGCGCTCCATAAAAGTGCTTGTGGATTCTCCTTGGCGCTGTTTGACCCTGGCGAGTTCGATGGGGTTTTTTGCACCCTTTTTCCGGTGAGTAAAGTTTAGGCGGAACGCCTTTCTCAATTTTTCAAAACCATTGATGCTTCTTCGTGGAAGCTTGTTGAACTAGTTCCGCGCACTTCCTACTAGCGTGGAGTTGAACATATGGCACCATACGGCCGTGGCGGTTTTCAATTATAGCGGTGATTCAAAAATTTTAGGTGATCATCGGGATCACCTGTTCGCGTCATAGGTTTTCACGTTGGCGGGCATGCGCCTCCTTTTGTTCTCGAGAAATCAGCGATCGCGTCGAGTGAACGCATTCACCTTTTGACGGCGCCATGGGAGAGATATATCTTACTCCTCTTGGTCATTGTATCGTTTTACGGACTTCCAATGTCTGTATCGCTATCCTCGTTGTCCAGAGAATTGTCGGAGGATGAATTTTCCTTTCTTGGCGCTTGCGCCGACTGTCCCTCGAGAATCGGACTTGAAGGGCTATCACTTGGGAGTATCGTAAGCCCCAAGTGCGTCCCGAATTCTCTGGCTACCAAGTGCGGCATGGACACCGATGCGCGTTCATCCTCTCACTTTCTTCGGATCTTTGTGAGTTGGATGTCTCATCATCCTCAATTCTCCTCCCAATTACCGGTGTTAACACGGGGGTTGGCGGCTATCCCTCCGCGCTTCTCCCCGGCGGCGATGGGGATGTTTCAAACTCTGGGGCGAAATCGAGTCGGGCATGCGCAGACTCAGGCGACCTCTTCTTTGCTTCCTTTTCCATAAGAGCGGCCAAGGCTTCGTAGTTTTGTGATCGAACTTCGTCGGCGCTAGATTACGACACAACCCCTTCTAGAGTAGGGTATCGGTTTCCACTACTATACCCTTATTTTTATCGGTGCATCGGTGCTTTTGTGAAATTTGTTTCCACCACCGTTTGGAATGGAGTGGCAAAGGGGTCGCACTAGATCTCTAGCGCTAGCGGCAGGATTATCGTGGCTTTGGGTTGTCCCCCGGTTCCACTAGAGAAGACCAAATCTTGGCCTGATCCACGGTTTTAGCAACACCGTTGTCCCGAAGTTTGCTTGGAAGCTGAACCGGCATGCGGCTTCTTCCGTAAGGTCTGCATTTGCGATCGGCCGATTTCCATGCTTCGTCATCCTAGTTCTTAGTTCTTAGTGAATGGTCCCACGGATGGCGCCACTTGTTGATACAAAAGATGGGCGTTCCTTGTTTGGGCTCCGGCTCTCGTACCAATTGGTGATTGTTGCTTGAGACCTGCGCACTAAGAGACAGAAAACACCGTTAGGCTTATCGTGGGATTGTCTCCCACGATTATCCTCCGGCGTGAGAGTAAGTAATCGATTTAGGGTTAAAGGAGAGTTAGGGTTTAGTAGATCATACCTTTAACGAGGGATGTGATTCCCTTTATATACACACGGAATCCTTGTTGGTTCTGTGTTCCTCAACCTTCGTATCCCTAAGTCGGTTGGGGAATGATTATCTCCATAATTAGGATATATCCGATATCATGTTACGTAAATAACATCGGGTTTGGGCCTTCGTGAGCCTAAACACTTATCAGTAAGAGGTTAGTGTTGGGCTTATTAGTATTGGGCTTTAGTCGGGTTCGTGACCCGAATATAGACTATACGTCATCACTTGATAAAATAAAGTTTCATCTTACGTCCATGATCTGAAAATTGTTACATGTTGACAATAAAATAAAGAAAGAAACGGCCTTTCAAAATTATTTAAATAGAGAAACAAACGTTCAAAGTTCTCCGATTTTAATTCTTACTGGTACAAAATAATTTTAACTACGCGGAGTAAACGCGCAAAGCATATATGATTTGGTACCGGCGGCGGCTACCCCCTCTTTTACCCAGATATTACTAAATTAAATGTGTTAATCAATACATGTGCCCTTAGTATTTCATGCAACGTATTGATGAAACATGCAATCAAAAGAAACGTGTACAACCCATTTCCATACAGGTTCAATCATGATTTATATATAGTTGCATTCATGCAAATGCAAACTATGTATGTTTCTTTCATACACACAAAATGACGTTGCTTATTATAGAAATTATAATGACACCAAAATTAAAGGGATAATGACAAAAATACCCTATTTTTCAAACCCACTTCACAAAATACCCCATTTTATACTCAAAAACCCAAAATACCCAAAAAATCCTCAAGTTTTTTGAGAAAAATCGCAAATTTGCGAGATTTTAGAGGAATATCGAAAATTTTCGATATTTTTAAGAAAAAATCAAGATTTCGAATTTCTTAAAATATCGAAAATTTTCGATATTTTTATAAAACTAAAACCCACTTAACCTGCATATTCCATATCGCAAAAACGGGTTTCTTCCACCCTCTCCCAAACCTGCAAGTTCCAAAAACCCTCCACTGCCCAAAACTTGCGAATTGAAACCTCCCCCCAAATTTGCGAATCGAACCTGCGTTTGAAGAGATATCGCAAAAAAAACCACCCCAAATTTTGCGAATTGAAGAAAAGCCCCAAAAATATTCGAATTGAAGGTTTAATTGTTCAAAAATTTATATGTGTAAAGCCCGCAAAAAAAAACCGCCCAGGGTGTTAATTCATGTTTATGTTCATCTACACATGGTATAATATATGTGAGTAAAATATATATATAAAAAAAGAAACATAAATAGGCATGGTTTGGTATGTGTTTACCTGCCGTTTGTCGATGTTCAAAGTACCACTGTTGCAAAGATTTTATGAACCAATCAATCATCATACAAATCGAGAGTTTTCGAGAATGTCGAGACAATGCGTTCATGATTCGCACTATTGGAGGTCATGTAATTATAACGCATACCGGGGAAGTGAACCCTTGCCCACTTTTCATGACCAATCCTATCAAGTTTATTAGCGGCTCTAGGCAATACATCACGTAAAGTGCTAAAAGCGTTCTTCAAAGTCGAAATCCGATATGCTTTACATGCTCTCCAAAATAGCGTTTCCTTACTTATAAATCGAGGACACTTTGCACGTAAGTTCATCAACAAGTGGCGACAACAACGACCATGAAATGCATTGGGAAATACATTCTGAATGGCCAAAGCAATGGATCCAGCTCCATCAGATATGATCGTTAAGTTATCTTGCTTACCAATTATACATTCCTTGAGTTTAGTCAAAACCAATCCCAAGATCTAAATGTCTCGACTTACCCTCCGTATGCAACCGGCAGAATCGATTATTACCATCCATTGCAACGCTAGATACATTGTACCCAAAATTCCCCTTTAAGATGTGCCGTCTATTATAATCAATGGTCGCATGTGTGACACAAATGTACGAATCTACATTAAAAAATCTTTCGATAATTAGAATAATAAATAGATAGCATGAATAATACATTTATTTTTTGTAATAAACAATACTTACCGCAGCACCCATGGCAAGAAAAAATATCTCAAATCTGTCTTCATCGTCAGTTTCAATATGTGTAATAGTCCCTGGGGTTTTTAGTTTCAAATTGTGGCAATACAAAGGGAGTTCGGAAAACGACTCCCTAGGAGTCCCTCTCAACAATTGCAATGCATAACATTTAGCTCGCCAAGCTTGAGAATATGATATATCAATTTTGAACCTAGCATTCATATCTGTCATAATCTCTTTCCCCTATAAATCCTACTATTCTCAGACATTACCTCCTTCATATATGACCAAGGACTTTTTGGGAAGCATTACGATGATGTGGGTGAATTTGAGTTCTAGTGCATGTATGATGGTGGTGAAATGTTGTTACATAAAACTTTTTATAGTCTTTGGGTATATAGGCTCGAAAAACCCATTCACACGTGCCATCAATACATTTTGCATATACCCTTTGGGGTCGATCTTGGGTATCCAATTTGAAATCCTTCTTCAAGAGCTTTTCTACCCAAAACAACTTTTATATATTCTTTATTATCAAAAGTATCATGCAAACGAACAAGACTAGATGTTCCAGAACACATACCTTTTTTCGAGTTGATATCTGGGACTGGTGTTTTGAGTAGGGGAGGCATATTCCAAAATTTATCCTTCTTGGATTCACTAACCTCCTCATCATATTTTCTACTCTCGTCATCAGATTCACTACGCTCATCATCAGATTCACTACTCTCATCCTCGCCAGACAATCTTTTCGCTTTCCCAAAAACACCACCCATTACCTTTTCTCCGAAAGGCCGTAATTTATCATCATCTAGCAAATCCCTTTCGTTAGTCTTTTTGTTTTTTGGTAAACCAACAACTTGTTTTTTACGATTAATTTGAATCACTTTGAGGATCCTGCGTATGATACACAGAATTCCAGGCACATACATAGATTCCCGGAAATCCATGCATATGTTGAAAACTATTAAAATTTTGATAAAAACTACTACCAGGCATTTGTGTGGCATGATATTCGGTTTGATATACATTTACAGACGAGTTAGCATGAATAAAATTGCTTTGTTGATTGCTTCCCGTAGTTGATAATTGCCTACCATTTACACTAGACTCAACAATACACAACGTAACAATTCTACTACTTTTAACAACAAATTCCATAAATTCATTGACTTCCAAATCATCACATACCTCTACAATATCATTATCTGAATTGTAAGTTATCATAAAACCACTATTAGCATCGATTTCTAGCCTCTCGGATACCGCTTCTAGTAAACATGAATATGATGACAACAATGGTAAAATTAGTGTACGTTTTACACAATTTAACGGCATATACTCCAACACACCATCCACTCTTTCCCATGTACCTCCTTTACATACACGTATTTTGACGGTTTCTTTGACGGAATTCATGGAAAACTTGAGTTTTTTAGTGAGAATTTGAGTTTTTAGTGA
This sequence comes from Chrysanthemum makinoi, assembly GCA_910596185.1. Classification (NCBI taxonomy): domain Eukaryota; kingdom Viridiplantae; phylum Streptophyta; class Magnoliopsida; order Asterales; family Asteraceae; genus Chrysanthemum; species Chrysanthemum makinoi. The sequence continues at coordinate 35,749,914 of OU343216.1, read as the reverse complement.
GAATTTGAGTTTTTTAGTGAAGGGAGCTAAAATAACAATAAAACACGTTTTATCAGCAAAATCTAGCAAACTGACAAAAATCTCGCAAGTTTTATCCATAAATTTGCGAAATTTCTTAAAAATATCGAAATTTTGTGATATTTTTAAGAAATATCGCAAATTTTTTATATTTCTTAAAAATATCGAAAATTTGCGATATTTCTTAAAAATATCGAAAATTTTCGATATTTCTTAAAAATATCGAAAATTTTCGATATTTCTTAAAAATATCGAAAATTTTCGATATTTCTTAAAAATATCGAAAATTTTCGATATTTCTTAAAAATATCGCAAATTTGCGATTTTTCTTAAAAATATCGAAAATTTACGATATTTTTTCCTAAAAATATTGCAAAAACTCGCAAATTTGAGATTTTTCTCAAAAAACTTGCGGATTTAGTGGGTATTTTGGGTTTTTGAGTATAAAATGGGGTATTTTGTGAAGTAGGTTTAAAAAATAGGGTATTTTTGTTATTATCCCAAAATTAAATCCAACAAATCACCCATTGATTCAAAACAGTGAGTATCATATTACAATACAAGAGAGAAATGACTAAGATTGTCACCAGGTGTGAGCAATCAATCAAAATACAATCTAAGCTTGATCAAGATGATATATCAGCCTAGCTATACAATAGGAGAATATCAGAGAGGCTAAGAGAGTCTTTTGGAGAAGACGACTTATGTGTGTGAGATCTCTTAGCATTAGAGGTGAGTATATATAGGCAGCAACAATGCACTTGTCCATTTTTAGTCCCTGTACAAACATAAAGAGACAAACACAGATAAACCAAATATGTTAGTGTTAGTATAGTTCTGTGAATGACAGAACTAGTCCCTGAACATATAAAGGGAAGGTTTGACCAATTTATTCAACACCCTCCCTCAAACCTTCAACCTTAAACATGTCCATCATACCAAGCTTATCACAAAGCCACTTGTGTTGCTTAATATCCCCGGCTTTAGTCAGGATATCAACAATTTCCTGAGAAGTGTGAATCTTCTCAGTTCTAATAACCCCAACAGAGACTTTTTCTCCAACCAAGTGAACATCAATTTCAAAGTGCTTAGTTTTCTCATGGAAAACTGGATTACCAGCAATCTGCAGAGCAGAACTATTGTCACAATGCAAAACCACAGGTAACAAGTTTTTAACACCCATGTCATCAAGCACATTAGCAAGCCAAATAATTTCACAAGTAGCAGAAGCCATGCATCTATACTCAGCTTCAGAGGATGACCTAGACAAGGTAGATTGTTTTTTACTTTTCCAAGTCACCAAAGAATCACCCAAAAACACACAATAACCAGAAATAGATTTTCTAGTAACTGGACATCTAGCCCAATCAGAATCAGCATAAGCTTTAAGCTTAAGATTCTCATTTGCATTAATCTAAATGCCATTACCAGGAGATCTTTTTAAGTATCTCAAAACTATAAGAGCAGCATTCAAGTGAGATTGTAAGGGAGCATGCATAAATTGGCTTAAATAGTGAACAGAGTAAGCAATGTCAGGCCTTGTATTAGTTAGATAGATTAATTTCCCAACAAGCTTATGATAATGACCTATATTAGATAAAGCTTTATCATCATCAGATTCAATATGATTTAGAGTGGTGTTCTCAGGCAAAGGAGAATCAACAGGTTTAGCAGCAAGTAAGCCATATTCATGCAAAAGCTCAAGACAATACTTCCTTTGACTTAGACACACACCATTATCATTTTCTAAAACTTCAATTCCAAGAAAGCATTTCATCTTTCCTAGATCTTTGATTTGAAATTTAATTTTTAAGAACACTTTAAACTTCTCAATTTCACTAACATCATTTTCAGTAATGATAATGTCATCAACATACACAAGCATAATCAAACACACATTTCCAGACCTTTTAGTGAATAGAGAGTAATCAAATTTAGACTGCACAAAACCATTTTCACTAAGAGTTAAAGTAAGTTTAGCATTTCATTGTCTATGAGCCTGTTTAAGGCCATATAGAGATTTATTAAGCTTCACAATTTTAGACTTATGATCATCAAAGCCAGGAGAAGAGTCATATAAACATCCTCAGTTAAATCGCCATATAGGAATGCATTATTAACATCTAATTGAAAAATACTCCAATTATTACAAACAACAATATTAATCATACATCTCACAGTGGACATTTTAACAACATGACTGAAATTTTCTCTATAACCAAATCCCTCCCTCTGGCTAAAGCCTCTGGCAACAACCCTTGCTTTATATTTATCAATTTCACCTGAGGATTTATACTTAATTTTCCATAACCACTTACTACTGACAGTTTTCCTTCCTTTAGGAATTTTACACTCAGTCCAAGTGTTATTTCTTTTTAAAGCAGTTATCTCATTATTCATAGCCTAAACCCAATTAATATCTTTGGCAGCCTCCTCATAAGAGGTAGGCTCAACAGATTTGTTTAAAGTGTTAGAAAAACAATAATTTGTAGGGCTCAAATTAGAATAACATACATATTCTCAAGCCCATACTTTACATTACTACTCACAACATAATTATTAAACTTAGCAGGCATTCTAAAGTCCCTACTAGACCTTCTAAGAACAGGCTGCTCATGACTAGTGTTCTGAGTAGAGACAGATTGAGTTGTGTTAAGATTAGAAGGGGAAATTCCATCAGATAGATTATTGTCATCTATGGTTGTTGCCATACCATTATTCTCACCATCATTAGAAGTATGTGTACTTCTAGGGCATGAATAGGCACAACCATCATCATTGGATGTCTTAGAACCTCTCCTTTCATCATTGGGATTTTGATAAATGTGTTTCTGATTAAAAAAATTTAGATCATTCAGTGTAGTGTCAGAAGCCTTATCAGTTTGAAGTTGAGTGTTCATTTTAAATGGAAAAACAGTTTCATAAAATTGAACATCTCTAGAATAAGAAATCAGTTTAGACTCAAGACTGGAAACCTTATAAGCCTTTTTTGTTGTAGAAAAACCAATGAGGACACATTTTTCATATTTAGAAGAAAATTTATTAGAATTATTAGGAATAGAAGAGAAGCACAAACAACCAAAACATCTCAGATGAGAAAGTTTTGGTTTTTGACGATACATAAGCTCAAAAGGAGACTTTCCACTCAAAACAAAAGATGGTAACCTGTTAATTAGATAGGCAGCAGTTAAAATGCATTCAGGCCACATACTTAAAGGAATACCACTTTGAAACAACAAACTTCTAGCAACATTCAATAAGTGCCTATGCTTTCTCTCAGCAATCCCATTTTGCTGAGGAGTATAAGCACAAGTAGTTTGATGAATAATACCCTGGCTTCTAAACAAATTACTCATTTTATTGTTAACAAATTTAGTACTATTGTCGGATCTCACAGTTTTAATACCACACTTAAATTGATTTAGAATCAGATTAACATTGGTAATAAACAAGTTATAAACCTCATCTTTAGATTTTATAAGATAGATCCAAACTGACCTGGTAAAATCATCAACAATGGTCATAAAGTATCTAAACCCTTCTCTACTAGTGACCTTGTAAGGACCCCAAAGGTCTATATGCACAAGATCACAAATAGAAGAACTCTTATGATCACTAATAGGAAATGATTCCCTGGTCTGTTTGGCTTTGTGACAGATGTCACAAGGAGACACATGAGAATCTTTAGTGAACTTAAGATCAGATTGAAGCATATTCACATCTTGGTCAGAGGGATGACCAAGTCTGTTATGCCACAAGGACTTAGAAACGTAACAAGTAACAGACATATTACCTATTGTTTGATGTTTAGAAGTAATATCAAACAAATAGAGACCACCATTTTCACTACCAGTCCCCATGATTTTGTTTTGAGTCAAATCTTGAATGTAACATTTAGATTCATCAAATCCAACAAACATTATACTATCTTTGATTAGTTTATGCACAAATAATAGACTAACACAATATTCAGGAACTACCAACACATCATATAAAGTGACTTTATCATAAAGTTTTAGATTACCAATATATTTGATTTTAGCAAGAGTACCATTAGGATGTCCCACAGTAAGGTTTAAATTAAAAATATCAACAATGCTAAACATATTAAGAGTATTAATAGTCATGTGTTGGTTTGCCCCTGAATCAATAATCCACCCAATACTATCTTTACACAAAGCAGTATTGTTGTTATGAAACTTATGAAATTTATATTAAAGAAAACATTATTGTTCATAAAGCCAGGTATACCTGCCATATTGGCTTGCATACTGCTAGAAAGCATATCATTGATAAGACTCATTAGTTTCATCATATGTTCATTAGTGATAGACATAGAAGAACCATTTTTCACAGATGAAGCATTAGCATTATAAGAAGTTTTGAAGTAGTTGTTTTTTACCAGGATTTTTATTATAACCAGGAGGAAATCCAATAATTTCAAAGCATTTATCAATAGTGTGATCAATTTTACCATAATTAGTACAAAGTAAGTTTGGATTAGGTCCCCTATTATTATTATTATTCCTAGTATTAACAAACTTCTTATTATCATTAACAGAACTCTTCTTATTTTCAAATCTCTTATTTTCATTATTAGTCCAATTTGCTTTAGAAACAAATCCAAAGAATTTGAGATTTAGAATCAGAACCAGTAAAAGAAGAGGCAATGCCTCTATGAGACTCTTCTCTGGAAATAGTAACAAAAGCATCCTTAACATCAGGAAGAGTCTCTCTAGAGAGAATACTACTTCTGATAGGCCGATAAATTTCATTAAGACCCATAAGAAATGGCATAAGTTTCATAAGTTGATTATGTTTTGACACATCTTCTCTAGCAGCACAAGTACACATAGACAGTTTGGTCATAATACCAAATTCTCTCCATAATGAGTTAAGCTTATTGATAACGCTCAAATTGTACATGTTTTTAGTAGGGTTATCCGTGCTTTTATGTGTGTTATTTGGCTATAATCATATGCTTTTGTTACTTAATCGCATAAATGTGCGTATGCTAGTTCATTTGTAGCCAAGTACAGGAAAGTGGAGAAAAAGACGGAAAAGGAAGTAAAATACGAAGAATTCCCGACAAAAACAAGTATTGTGGAGCATATTCGAGAAGATAAAGTCATCAAGATGGTGGTACAAAGACTCAAGAATAAAGTTCAAGAAGGAAAACGAGAAAGAAATGAAGAAAAGAAGCTTAAACGAAGAAATATTGGAAGCCTCGTTGTTCCCGACACACCTTCACCATTTTGGCCATAACTTTTGCATACAGACTACGTTTGACCCCCCCATTCGCGGCCATGGAAAGCTAAGAGAAAGATCTACAACTTTGGTTTTTGTCATTTGTCTGTCAAAAGGCTCTAACCGATCGGTAGGAGCCCGCAACCGTTTCGGTTGGAGAAAAGTTTTCAGACCAGCCGAAACGGCTGGAGCCCTGACCGATTCGGCTGGGAGGCCTGGTTATGCTATTTCTTCATCACTAAGACTCCAAACTTGTCCCAAATGATTCTAGGTCCTTCCCACTCAGTTTCTAGTCCATTCCAAGCTCCTTGGAGGCCAAGTTCAACATTTAATACCCTAAGCCTTGCGAGTAGTATAAATAGCACTCATTTGTGCTTGTTTTCATCATCCTTCTCCATCCTTCTCATCTCTTTCCACCACCACTCCCTCTCTAGGTGTGAAATTCGAGCCTCCACCCTTAAGGATGAATTTTCACCTATTACACCATCCCTCTCTCAACTTACCTTCCCCAAAGGTGTGAAATTCGAGCATCCACCCTTAAGGATGAATTTCCACCAACTATCTTATCCCAACTTGTGTGAAATTCTAGCCTCCACACTTAAGGACGAATGTCCACCAACTTATCTTCCCCAAAAGACCACAAACTCCTGCCAAATTCGTGTAGTGTGCTCAAGGGTTGTTGAAGGCATTTGGACATCATTTTCCGGCTTGTTAGAACTATTGTAGTTGATTGGAGGCTTGAAGGTTGCTATAATCCTTCATCTTTGCCTATTGTAATTCATACTTTGGGTAAACCTTGTTACTTTTATGTTTCCATATGTTTGTTATTGATATGATTGTTGAGATATTGTGTTTGATTGAAATAACCATGAATATGAATGTCTTGATACTTGTTTGGCTCCTATGATAACTTGTGATCATTTGTCTAAACATGTATGTTCTTTGTGTGCTTGTTCTTATTGCTTTTCTTTGTGGTTTGATCCGTAACAATCATAACCACAACCTTGTTATTTGCTTAAACAAACAAAACGACACTTGTAGTGCAACCAAGTCTCTTGGGACGACCTTGATTTACCATATACTATGCTACAACTTGACTAGGGTATACTTGCCCGAATGTGTTCCTAGTTAACCGGTAATTCATGTTTACAAATTTAAAACCCCGATGGAACCCATCACTTATGATAATATTCAAACACAGTTAATTCTCCTTGTCTAAAATTATTAATTTTTGGCATAAGACACAAAATAATAGAACCATCAAGTTTATCATAAGTCTCTTTAAGTTCAGCCCAGACTTCAGTAGCATTTTCAGAAAAGATTTGACCAAGATATAAATCTTCTGACACAGATATCAAGATCCAAGACAACACAATATAATTGCATCTCTCCCATTGATTAGAGAGAACATCACTAGAAGCATAAGCAGCCTTAACACATTTACCATTAATAAAACCAGCTTTATTCCTAGTATTAATAGCCAATTTCATAGCAGTAGACCAAACTCTATAATTTTCAGTACCAGTAAGTTTGATAGACACAATAGATGTTGTACTAATATCATTAGAATGAAGATGCAAAGGATTACCCAAATCACTAGTACCAGGAGCCATAATAAGTAACAGATAAGCAATTTAGCAGATAAGCACAGGAAAAAGCAGCAGAGTAAAATACTAAAAAAAAACTTTGCAAGAAGATAAAACTCACACCCAAAATTACAAATTCCAGCCAAGGGAACTGGGTGTGACCAGAGCAGGTATTCACACCTCTTAAGGAGGCAGATCAAGGAGTTAATCACACCGTTTGCACCCCCTTAACTAAAACTAAGTAAGTTTTAAGAGAAGAAAAAATACTTACAGAGCTATAATAGGAAGAACCAGCAGAAAGAAATCACAACACTCTTAATTCACTTAGTTAAGAGATATTGTGAAAGAATAAGGTCCCAATAATCATCAGAAATCACCAGAAACAAGAACCCCCAAATCAGAGTAATTAGGGTTTTCAAATTCAAGCCCTAATTTACCAGAAATCACTAGAGACATCAATTAACTCAACATGAATGTTGAATTAGCCAAGAATTGATCAGATCTCACCCCAATTTCAAGAACCCCCCAAAAATCGGATGAAACCCTAGACAACGAAATCACCAATCAATCAGAGCCTAAGCTCTGATACCATATAGAAATTATAATGACACCAAGATTGAATCCAACTAACCACCTCTTGATTCAAAACAGTGAGTATCAGATTACAATACAAGAGAGAAATGACTAAGATTGTCACCAGGTGTGAGCAATCAATCAGAATACAATCTAGGCTTGATCAAGATGATAGATCAACCAAGCTATACAATAAGAGAATATCAGAGAGGCTAAGAGAGTCTTTTGGATAAGACAACTTATGTATGTGAGATCTCTTAGCACTAGAGGTGAGTATATATAGGCAGAAACAATGCACTTGTCCATCTTTAGTCCCTGCACAAACATAAAGAGACAAACACAGATAAACCAAATATGTTAGTGTTAGTATAGTTATGTGAATGACAGAACTAGTCCCTGAACATATAAAGGGAAGGTTTGACCAATTTATTCAACATATTGTAAATCAATACTTCATGCATAATACCTCAAAGTTACGTCCTTGTTCATGAAAAACATGCAAGCCACACCATAACGGATCAAAATTCTTACAAACAGTTTCACACCAAAATTGTTTGAGTCAAATGAATGTCGGGAACAAAGTATTATGTATCTCATTACCATTTTCGTTATCGTCAAATTATTAGAAAATATAACACAAAATATTCTTAAATCATTTTCGTTTGACAATCTTTGATTCCTTGTAACTGATGTTACTCAAGCAATGCTTCAACTCCTTGTCACTTTCTTCGGTCATGAGATTTTTAAGTTAGCGGTCTCTTCTCTACCCAAGTAGTTGTGGCCCATAATCCAAGGGACCTGGGGGGCTTTAGAAAGTGAAGCGTAAAATTGTAAAATTGCCTTGGCATATAGATGTTGGCAAAATTACGTGAATGTCGTAGCCTGTTAGTAATGGTCAGTGTGCAGCATGGCCTTATAGGGAACTGTCTTTGTTTCATTATAAAGGACCATTTTGGTTGCTTGGACGTAAGTGTGATTCTTGGTATTAGGCGGTTTCCTCAATATTTGGTTCGATAATGATTTTTGCTCGAATAACAAACATTCCAATATGGGTGATGATTAGGCAAGTTCCATTGCATAATCCCTTGATCGGATTCACATCTCGTAAAAGCATCATTAGTGGCTCTTTTATAAGGTTTAGGGGAAGGCCCTTCTTGCACTTGCAGCTAGCACATGTCAAGCACTGCCGACCATTATTAGTTTGAATGTTGTTGATTTCCACATGACACTTGAATGTTGCAGCCTAGTAAATGGAGAAGTTAAAAAAAACAATATGTGGTAAAGGAGGCAGGAGGGTAAAAGCATGAAAGTATCTCATTTTTTCTTTGCATTTTGTTGTGATGTGTTAAGTTGGCATAGCACTTGAATTTTAGATGTGTGTTTGCATATTATGTTTGGTGAAGCTAATGAGAATTTCGTACTTATAGTCATCAAGAAACGTGGGTTGTAAATGAATGAGCAACTGAAAGGACATACCGCTTGTAACTTTTGGTGGAAATAAAGATTAAAAGTCTTTTTATTTAGTGCACAAAATGTTGGTAGTAATTGCATGATGGTTTATATATTCGATGGTTACATTCGGTTGGTTGGATGATCATTTTTGTATTCTTTGTGGTAGTAATTGCATAATGAATTGTATACTCGATGGTTACATTCGGTAATCTTTTCAACTTAGAAATAAATATTGAGGACTGAATCTTTTAAGTTTAGTGGATCGATGAGATTTATTGGATAATGGGTATGTTAGTTATTTCAGTTTGGTGTTTTGAAGAAGGCTATTGTTTGTATTTGGCTATTTGGACTATTAGTTCTGTTGGGTACATGAGATTTGTTATCTATTGTTTGATTTAGATCTGTAATTGGTATTCGGTATGGTTTCGTTTCATTGGTTTCGGTGATGTTAGAGTATTAATTAATTCGATTACGTTTTGAGTAAATATGTGTAGCATCTCGAAATTACTAACATGTTTTGGCTTTGTCCAGTTTCGCCCTGATTCTGCATTTGGTGACGTTTGGCTATACTATGGTTCTCCATATGTTTGGTTTCATTTGCATGACTGTCTGCATTTGTCTGTCTGAATCTGCTCTGGTTCTTCTCCGTATTTTGTGGCTTTGCTCTGGTTCTGCATCTGCACGTGTTTGCTTGTTCTACTCTTTTCTCCATGCCTGATTATGTGCTCTACATATGTCTGAATCTGCACCTGGCTCTGTCTGTTCTACTCTCATTCATCTCCGTAGTTATGTTACTATGATTTTGATTTTGCAATAATTTTGGTTCGTCTGTTTTAGACTTGATTGTTGCCGCCTTGTTATAGTTTGGATTGCATCAAATTGAGACTCTGTCTAGCACCGAGCTTGTACTCTGGGACACTCCGCCTTTCGTTTGTTTTCCATTTCTAGTTATAATTTGTTTGACAAACTCTCAATGTTTACTGCTACATCATTGCGAGTTTGAGAGGGATGTTAGCTAATAAGTCCTTTACGCCTGGCCCGTTTGTTTAGGTTGTTTAGTAGTCAGGGTTTCCTATGTATTTTTCTATTTAATGTAATTGTATTATTGTAATATTATAGTTGAATCTGATTAATATATTTTCAGTATTTCCTTTGATTTCTACATTACTACTATCAAAATCCTTCAATTTATAATGTTTATATCTTCTAACAAACACTATTTATCACTACAAATGCAAATCATTTGTGTAACTATTTGTGGAGATACGTTTATGGTATGATTTCTTTAACTATAACGATCTAATATTCCTTCAAGACATATTCATATTTGAAAATTGTCTGATTACGTATAAAACTCGTGGAGGTGACATGAACATGATCATATCGTGTGATGTGACTGGTGTCCCTTTCGGCTATTTCAAGTTGTTCTTATCAAGATGTGACTGATGTGACTTGGAATGTTAGACTATTTGATAAGTAAGCTGTCTATTCATGATGCCTTAGAGTCTTAGATGCCATTATTGGTAGATTGATTATGACATTTGTCAACTTCAGTCTTTAATTAAGTGGATTAAAATAATCATTTGATTCAGTCAGTTTGATTTGTTCATGCTACACCTGAGAAACAATTAATAAATCCAAGGGTGAATTTTGTATCATTTTATTTTTAGGAGGTTGCATAATTCAAGTGGGAAGTGAATAAGTAAATCATGTATGGAATTGTGACGACTGTGCATGAAATACCTATCAGATTTTAAGAATTAATAGAAGTTATGGAACGTGAAAATGTGTAACCAGGAGCAATTCTCTGATTGTTGATACATTATATAAATTTGACTTCACCGTCATGCACTCATGTTATTCCATTGATAGATCCTCTCAAGTTATTTATAACTTGATTGATCAAGTTGCAATTATTAATCATTGGATCAAACACAATGACACAAATGATCTCATGTTTTTTTTATTTGAGCCACTGAATTTGATCCAGTGGTTGATAATTGTCTAACTTGATCAATCAAGTTATAACTAATTTGAAAGGATCTCTTCCCTCCACTGATAACATATGCATCGCAGTCCCCTTTTTACTTCCATTAATTCTATAAATGCATACATAGGAGCTTTGGTCCTTGCATCATTTTTGGTTGTCAAATATATTATTATTGATGATGTAGTTTAATCATCAAAATTGATTTTGGTTAAGACCTACATTAGTCACGTGAATTGGGCCATTAATAGGTTTTTAATCAAGATTAGTGAACCTCAAACGGGAAATTTTGTATTTTCGAAAAAAGAATGTTTCCTTATTAGACAATATTTTTTTTTATTTAGATTTTTATTTTATAATATGCACGGGTATTAAAAGCTAATTATTTTCTAAGCCACCAATTATCCCAATAACCCCCACTTTAAACTTCAGGTCTCATTAACCAAAAAAAAAAAAAATGAAAATAAAATCTTTTTCATAAAATTGGAAATAAAGGGCATCAAGAGAAAAAGGCCTGAAGAAGCATTAGTCCAGTCTTTCGTCACAACATATTTTATAATGAAGGTAGCCTGTAGAAACAGTTTTAACGGCTTATTGATTTATCTTATTGGATAAGCGATGGCTATCTTTATTTGTATTGTTTTGCTTAAATTGTTGTTGCTTTTCTAAGTAAGAAATTTTGTTGTTAAAGAAACAGCTTATTTTGATTAAAAGCTATAATCTTGATGAGAAATTTTATTCCTCCACAGTCCATGATATAGATATTTATAATAAATGGAGTTGTTTTATGTTAAGTTGATTAGGTTCGGTTTATTTTTATATTCAACTTATTTGTATGAGTCTAAATTATCAACATTGATGTATCACAAAGGATTTCATCTACTTGAGTGTGGTCTCGGATTTTATTGATAAGCTGTTGAGATTTCGGTCTTTGCTTCCGTATTCAACACTTCAATGTCAAATAGATCCCCAATAGTGTTTAGTTTTGTTTGAGATTTGGAGATTACCAATTATTATTGTGACATTATAGTGGTTCTCTTTAGCTTGACCCATCCTTTAATAGCTGATTCGAACCGGTTACTTTCCCTGTTTCTGAAATGTCAAATTAGCATATTACCAAAGAATTGGGTTAACTTCTAATGGTTCTTGATCATATTTATGGCCATAATCATATCATATAACATCGCGGTAGGGATATGATACACTTCCTCTCTTCCAAATTTAGGTCATCGTTTATTTTTTAATGATATAGCCACATAGGTGAGCTTCGATTTTTTACCTCATAAGTACATAAGTGAGTCAATATCACATTTTGGAAGAAGAAGGATAAGCTGATTTTAATAGTTATTGGTGTATGACTTTTTTTGCAAAAGATATTCTTGATGTCAAACACATATATGCGATCACTCAAGAAGCCATGTATCATGTGAGATAAACTCAAAAACTTCAGTAGCAGTATCATGTTATCTGGCAACTATTGGATCACTATTATTCTCATAATTGTAAAATCACGTACCCCGAATATTAAAATTTGGCTAACTCAAAATAGTTTGATGTTTGAAATATGACATGATATGGTTTTGTGTTGTAATGGCCAAATTTTGCAGGTGACGAAGTTTGATTACAACGTTGATGGGATATAGAAAGCGATCATGGCCAACGTTCACTGACTTCTAAGTGTCTTTATGTTGTTATTGTATTGTACTTTTGAGTTATTATTTTTTGTGGCATGTAATCATAAAACATCAAACATCCGTTAGGTATCTTATATACAAAACTTTATACCATTTTCAACATTCAAAGCTTCATTGTTAAAAGGTTAACTTGGGTCTATGATTAATTTTTTAACTCAATTAAAAAAATTTCAGGTCTTGCACAGATTCGTTAACGGGATTGGCACCTCAAATCACGCCAGAGGCAACGCCATTTACAGTGATTATGACAATCTGATAAATAAATCATGTATCTGGGCAACGGCTTAGTTAAAACACATTTATAATGGTCCGATGTGACAATATTTTATGTTTTTTGGTGTCACTTATATTTATCTTTTACCATTGGCAACCAGTTGATTCCATGTTTCCATGTTTTGTACATTGTTGAACAACCTGTTTTTAAGGCATACTCGCTACAAGCTACTTAATTTTGATTTTTTTTTATTCTTTTTCGTTCAATTGGACTTAGGTGTATGAATTACATCAGATTAGTTGTTGAAGCCATATGAATTATATTTTAGCACAATGACATGAAGAATGTGTAAAGAACTTTATCTAAAAATGGGTATCCATTCGCATCCATCTTTGTTGTTGGAGCACCAGGTGACATTACATGTTAAAACTTACGTTTTGGTGTCGTGTCATGTCACATCAGCTTTAACACCTCTCATAACATGCCATAACACCTCTTTTGAAACCCATCATTTTATTTTATTTTCATCTTTTTAAAACCAACTATTTATTCATTAATTAAAAATACAAATACAAATTAACTAATATTGGTGTTAAATTTCTAAACATCAATGATTAAATATTAAACACAAATACAAACAAAAATACAGATAAAAATACATAAAAGAAAATCAAACCCATGGTATAAAGTTGTTAAATATTATTTTCAAGGGCAAAACACTAAATTTTTTATTAAAAAGAACAAACAAACACATCGTCTTCCACAGACACCTGTACACACACTAAAACACACACGTTACACAATAAACATGCACCCAAACACACACTACGCAAACACAACTTAAACCCATATATTTGAATTAAAAGAAAAGGAAAAACATGTGTGGCTTCGAGCTTGACGTCGAACTGACGGGATGTCGTGGCGCCTTCATAACACCTGCCACCTTAGCATGGCGCCAGCTATGCGTTACGGCACCCAATGCTCATAGTTAAAGATTTTGAATTAATTGTTTTTAATAATCAAAAATACATAATTCAAAAAATTAGAAAAAATCTCGCGCATGCGCGGACATTATAACTAGTATTGTAGTTTAACTTCCATTTATCTAGCAATATTGACTAGTTTGTATGACCTTTACCCCAGGCTTCTTAAGTAAATAACAAAAAGAAACAAGAATATGTTATCTTAGAATACTCCCTTGTCCTGGTTCTATCATCTGTAAAAAAAAAAAAAAAAAACTATCACAAATTTGTGATTGTTTTTTAAAATCCACATTATGCAAGAATACCTTAAAAAGATCTTCATTTATTCATTTCAGATATTGATAGTAACTTTAAATACACAATTTTCATATACTTCAATTCTAGGGTTCCAATCATATTGTTTACCCCAAACCTTCTTAGTAAAATCATAAAAGTAAAATCCATCATTCTTGGCTGCCCAATAACATGGATTAGTATCCCCATTATCTATGTCACATACACGCATCATGTACGTTCTTTTGACTCCCAATACCAATGACAAAAGTATAAAGTACTATGAAATATATTTTCGCAAAAGTGAAAGTGATATTCATTGTTATATGATAGCCACTTATCGCCGAAATCATGATCTTTCCGCTTGCAACGAACCTTGATGTTACTATCCGGGATCAAGTTTTGAACTTGAATGATGTACCCCAGCGTATAGTTACAAGCAAATGTTGTACAAGAAACATAAAATGTTAGGAGTATGAATAAAAAGTTCTTCATTTTCATTGTCTTAGAAATGAGAATTAATCCACTATCTAAGAAAAGAAAAGGAAATTATGAAACACATAATTCTTTATAAGGATGAATTAGAGAATTTGATTAAATGGCACTAGGCCACTAGCAGTTAGTCAGTTACGTAGATATATATCATGTAATGATAGATAATACTCCGTATCATTATTTTTTGTAGTATGTATGCAGAGTAAAAGGACTAATGTAATATGATCTCATGTAAATTAATTAAATTTGATTATGTGTAATAAAATTTGATTATGTGCATGTAGATGATAAAATAGCATTTTCCTTGTTTGATATAATAACAATTTCAGAACCTTTTTACATTTAGTAAACTAGAAGGGTACCCGCGCAATGCGACGGCGGGTACCCGATAACTATTTTGTAGCGAACAAATGTTTTGAGGTGGTGATGTGATGAGATGGTGGTGACAGCGGCGGCGATAAGTATAGTTATATGTGTTTGCTTACCCGTTTAGTGAATTCGTTTCACAACACTTCGAATGTATATGTGTTAGTTGTAAGTGTTTGTTTGGGTTACCCGTAACTTTCACGCGACATCATTATTCCCGCATATAAAAATATCCTCGCAATCTCTTACGCGTCAAACACTCCCCCAAAAGTATATGATTTTGACGAATCAAGATTATATTGATTGGAATAAATGAAATAAAGGTTAAAGTTGTAAAATTTTGAATTAAAATAAAATAAACCCACTAAAAATATAAAAACTAAAAACTCATAAAAATATATTAAAATGGATGTTGAATTAAAGAGCATAAAATTTTAGAAAATATGGTGAAATTAGATTATAATATAAATAAGTAGATAAAAAGATATTTTAATTTGAAAATAAAGATGAATTTTTAGTTGAGAAGTGACACATGTCATTTTATAATTGGAGCTCTTTATATTAATTTTTGGTAGTTAGGAGTTAGGCTTGGAGTTTGTTAGAAGTTAGGCTTGAAGTTTGTTAAGAAGTGACACATGTCATCTCATGATTGGAGCATTATAATATATCTTTCCATAATAAGCAAGTAAAAAAGTCTGAATTTTTAAGCTTTCTAATTTTAGAAGGCCTAAATGGATTATAAAGTAGTATAGATGTGTAAGCTGGATTTTTAAAGATTACTATCTTTAGAAAGAGGATAAAAGATAATGACATCGATCTTAACAACCAACATTAGCATTTACACACTATATCAATCAGAGTTTTAAAGAAATATTTAACAACTTATGAAGAAAATCTCAACATTGAAAGAATATATGTTATAAACGAATTATGGAAACAAAATAAACACACATGCAGCCCTTCTTTGTAGTGGTGTATCGGTTGGTTTAGACAGAAGCACGAGTAGGAGCCGAGGCAGGTGGCGCTTGATCCTTGTGAATAACTTTTAAAACCTTGTCACTCACGTAATACATAACCGGGACAACTTTTTCACAACACCATGTGAACTTGGTCTTTAGCTCATCAGAACATTTGTAAGAGCAAGGGGTATGGTGACATACTCACTTCTCTTCACTTGGGCCCCACGTGTGTCACATCACCTCCACATCACTCCAACACACTAACAAAAAAATACCCCCCAATCACAACATACTCATTTCTCTTCACTTGGGCCACCATTTATCATTTTATTTATTTTCCATATTTTTCAAACACAACTAAATTTATTTCATTCATTTAAAATAAAAATACAACATACAATACGGAAAATAAAAATAAAAAACATACGGAAAATTTAAAAAACATTCGAAAAAAAAAACATACGGAAAAAAAACATGCGGAAAATAAAACCATACTGAAACTTAAATAATACAACTCTATTTGTAGTATTTTGCTATCAATTCGTCTTGTTTCTTCTTGAGGATCGTTTTTTTGGCTCCGGCAAATTTTCAATATCATGCATGAGAAACTCCAATTCTCGGCACTCTTGCTCCGACTTTTCTTTCGCAATCTTCGCCTCGTACACTTCTCGTGCTCCGTCAACTTTACGTTTATACTCTTGAGCTAAAGCTTCCGCAATAGCATCCGATTGCCTCCCTCCGGTGCTCGTTGGACGACTCCACCGATTTACTTTTTTTGCGGACGAGGCTTGCTGCGGTCGAGCTCTAGGATCGGCCGAATAATTCGGCGATATTATCTTCATTGATCCCATCCGTGGCGTCCCATTTGGGATATTCTCTCAAAACCTTCCATGCCGAAACCATATTAAAGTTTTTCCCCGTCCCATTTTTGTAAGCAAGTCTTGCATTCTCAATGTGATCAACATCATTTTCCCCGGATCTACGTTGCAAATGCTTGTAAAAACCATTAAACTTTTGACAATCACCGTTATCCGAGTCCATTTTCCGTGCACATATTTTTTGTACGATAAGGCTCTGGACTACGAGCCCGAAGTCCTCCCAATCTGAGTCCAAAACGCATCGTTTAGTCGGTCATTACCGATAGCGGCGTTTTGGGATACCTCGACCCAACACTCGGCTAAAATTTTTTCTTCATTGTTTGACCAACGAATTGTCGTGCGACCCTGTTCATCCACATCCTCCTCCTCGTCGTCAGCGTCCAAGTTTACAACGGCCTTCTTTTTTCTTTGTCGTTTTGGCGGTTTTTCCTTGACGACGTTCTTCACGTGTTTCGGTTGGTGGTGGTTGAGGCACTTTGAATTGTGATTCAAAGTAATGTTGTTGTGAATGGTAGAATTGCATTGGTGGTGCTTGTGACGGATAAAATTCCGTTTGTGATGGTTGTGACGGATAAAATTGCGGTGGTGATGGTTGTGAGGGATAAAATTGCGGTTGTGATTGATAGAATTGCGGTGGTGATTGTCTTGGATATTGAAAAGCCTGAAATCCGACTTGCGAAGAAGTGCTTGAGGTTTGAGACGATGGGGTGGACGGGTTTGACGAAGACGAGTTGAGGAGATTCATAAACGACATCTCGTTGGGATCTTGAGACATTTTTGGTTGTGGATTAAGATGAGGATGATAATATATTTATGGTTGTGAATGAGAAGTGTGAATGTTTTGGTAAAAAATGAATAGTATTTATAAAGAAAAGGGTGTATTAATTTGGGTTTGAAATGAAAAAAAAAAAAAAAAGTATCCGTTATAATTAAAACGGTAACTTGCAACGTTAATATTTTGAAATCGTTTGTCATTTTGTGTGTCGTTTGGACGACGAAAGACCAACTGGCGAGGGCCATTGGTATCACGGCGAGCTTCGAAAAAAAGTGGCGACAAGCCACGTCGGAAGTGGCGAGATCCAACGAAGGCCATACCCCTTGCTCTAAGAACTGTAAGCAGTTGCAATAATGCATACTATGACAAACCCCCACCAATTACCGAACCAGTCTGGTTGGAGTATAGAAAGATCTAAATAAAGAAATAGTAACCGTGTAAGGTTGTAAGCGATTCCATAATGATAACTTTCGGTGTAAGCTGATGTATGAAATATGTTTGAGACATCGCCCGTGATGCCACAGCACAGTTCATGAGGAAAATTACAGCTAAAACTGCCGAGCTATCTTTGTCAGAGGATCCATTCGGCTGAAAAGTTATCGTCATCATAATCGTTGCAACGGATGTGTGCATTCCATACTTTTCCATGGTCAATAACCTAAATTGATAAAAATAATATTTAAAGTGGCTTTGGTATATATAACTGTATTTAAAAATGAATGCATTTAAGTTTAGAAAAACAAAATAAAAAAATAAAAAAAATGGAGAAACAAGGTCTATACCTAAAAAGTTTAGGTTAAAGTACAAAAAAGTTACTAAAGTTTTCAAAAGATTTGTCCTAAGTTACTAAAGATTCATTTTGTTCACTCAGGTTACTGAGCTTTAAAACTTTGTTCATTCAAGTTACTGAACTTATAAAAATATACGTTCACATTACTAAACTTTGAAAGTTTGTTCACTCATGTTATTAAACTTATCAAATTATTTACATTCGGGTTACTCGAACTAACACTAAAATTATCGAAGTGTATGTCCAAAAGTTCAGTAACCTAAGTGAAGAAAATGAAACTTTAGTAATTTAAGACAAATTTTTAAGAAACTTTAGTAACTTTTTTGTACCGTAACTAGTTTTGCTAACTATAGTATTCTCCATTAAGTAATCATATTTATGTGGCTCAATCAAACTCAAAGCTTAAGCAAATCTACTAAATTAACCAACAATAAAAAAAATTGTCATCTAATAACACATAAAAGTAATGTCATAAAAAATCAAAAAAGTGTCACTAAAAACTTTATTTGGTCTCTCACACTTAAAAAATTGTATGTAAAAATCCATTAGTTGTAAGTTTTTTACAATGACTCAAAAAAGTGTAAGTACATTTTTATTTTTATTTTTTTTTCATTTTGTGACACATTTTGTTTTTAAAAATTGTCATTAAATTTCAAAACTCGCACTTTTTAAAAGATCTCATTAAAAGATTAGATTTAATGATATTCTTTTGTGTTATCAAAACTTATGTCACTAAATGTCTATTTTCATGCACAGACACAATTTTATTCGTACGGGTAAATAATAAAATAGAGAAACTGTATAAGGAAAAAGAATTTATTAATGTCCATTTGAGCTCCTGATCTGTTTAGGATTGAAGAGAGTGTTATTGGACCCGTCAGGCTAGATGTATATGAACTAGCTAGGTGCAGAACAAGTTATAGACTCTTTAAAGAAATGACATTAGCACACCTTGATAATTCACCATGCATGGTCTCGATTCTCGAATTCAAAACTACCATAAAAGAATCCCATAATTTATTCTAACAAGACAAATATATCACTAAACATTTTATAAAAGTGTGTCAAATTTAACGAAGATTCTGTTCATATGGGCTACTTTTATAATTATAAATTTTATTAATAGGTGTTTGAAACGACGCCGTATGGAGCAGCGGAAACCCGAATTCAACCCGGTTAGGCAACAGTGTTTACTCTTTTTTTTGTCGTTTCAAGTACTAAAAAAAGTGCATATATGTCGTTTCGGGTAAAACAAACCCGACATCCATCACCACCGCCTCACTCTTGGGTCCTTATTACACAAAACCTAAAAAACCAAGACCCCAGAAACTTCACGAATTAACTGCTAACTACAATTACTATCCTGCCTTATAATTTTCCAGAACTTCCCATCCCCATATCAAAACACACAAAAACGCACGCGCGCACACACAGAGAGCGAATCGCAATAAAAAAAAACGCGGATTCAACCTAAAACGAAGTCATCAGTTTGATGAAGAAGAAGAACCAAATAGTGAATCTTGAAACTGCATGTTTGCATAACTGGATTGGGTAAGTTTATCAACCCTAATTGCATTTGTTTAATTTAGTTAAATTTGGGTTTATTTTATATAATTAATGGTGAAGCTAATTGAATTATTGGTTTTTTTGACATCCATTTGTGGAAGATGGAGGATATGATTTTGAGTTGCAATTTTATCAATGCTATGTATGTACAAATTTGAGCCGTTTATGCGAAGATATGAAGATGGAAGATATGAGCAGGTAATATTATAAGTTAAATAGTTGAACGGTTATGGAGAAAGTTACACATTTGGGCAAAACTTTTTCAACCTTTTATGCAACTTTTGAGATTACTTCACTTGATGCGATGACGTTTCACGATTAATGATTCAGCTTTTAAATTCTTGCAGGTTCTTTTGTATTGTGAAGTATCTACGTACGGTACTTAAGATGTCATAAGTCAGGACCATATTCATAGTTCAGGTAATTCCATGTTCACTTTTCGAATCAAGTTGTGTTTCTTTTAAGTCACCTTATTTGCCTGTAATATTCGAAACTTGAATAGTTATATTTGCTTGCATTTTTAAACAACAATTATTATTTGCTGGCCGGCAAAAGCACTTGGACTTTAACCAAGATAGATTGATACATGCTGATACGCGACAAAAACATTTTGAGCATAAAGAGTTAAGGCCACGGAGAGTGAAATCAAATTCAAAAAAATGGGAAAACCAATGTCGATGCGAAAACAATATGAGCTTAGAAAGGTTAATGAAAAGGTAAGGGTTACCCCATTTTCAAATGTTGGGTAATTAAATGTGATAGCTAAGTTGATTGGGTTTTAGAAATTTTAGCTTATTTACGATATCATATTAAAGTATCTGAATATTTTTTTGCAGTCATTGGTCCATGTTGGTCGAATTGTTGCTTTATGTGTGATATTGAGGCTGCCATGAGTAAAAATGAGTCGAGTTAAAAGTGAGATTGCCCGTATCTTGGCATGGTAGCGACTGCTAGGCTTGCGGCCATGGTGGGTACATCCACGTGTTCCTAACTACCCTATCTCGGGCTAAAAAGTATGATAACCTGTTTGAAATCAATCGGGTGTGTTGGCAAGGCAACCTGTTTGAAATCAGGTCTGCAGCCATGACCGGTATTGCTACATTTGTTTAAATGTCATTGCCCATGTTTGTCTTTTGGCAACTATGCGATTAAAATGGTTATGATATTAGCTGTGATGAGTACAAATGGCTTCGAAGAATATGAGATTGTCCGCGTCTTGGCGGGGAAACCCATGATGGTTGCAGCCATGGCGGATGCATCCTCTTTCTTTGATTGTTAGCCGATCTGAGCTTTATGCACAATCATTTTGACAATTCTTGCAGTGCGCTTTGACCTTTGATTTTTTGACAGCGTCGGAAACGACGTCGTTTACTACATTTGAGTACCCGTTTTCAACCCGACTTAAAGTGAGTGTGGGCTACAGTGCTTATTCCCCTTTTTTGTGAGTGTGGGTTCAAAGAAACGGTTAGTTGTACAAGAGGCATTATTACATATATGTTGCTTTTGTTTATAGATTATATTGGAAAGATGGTGAATGTGACAGATGTCATCGTACAAAAAAATTTTTACTATGCGAACTATCGGATCACGAAGATTTAAGGTATTCAGTCTATTTCTATTTCAAGGAACAGACTACTAATTATAAACGTGTTATACTAGAAAAAATACTTTCTTTGACTAAAATTTTTTTGCGCTTGATGACCTCATTTGAAGAATCTACTACAACCTTTGAGAGCCTTCTGACAAAAGAACGGTGAAGAAATTCCAATACAAGTCTGTTGAACCATATTTTAGATCGAAATATCAGGACGTATTAACTTAGTAATACTATTAGGTTAACAGTTAAACGGTATACATAAGATAAGCTATACGTCTACTTTATTGCAGGAATGATAGACAGAGATAGAAGAGAAAGAAATAGACATACAGAAAATTGTGATGGAAGCAGCCCACGAAAGATCTTTGGGATCCTTAAAGAAAATGTTGGCGGCGTCCGGACTTGAAGCTTATCACGAGTTCCACGACACGTCAACGATAAAAGCTTTCAAACTTCTTTGTGAGGTAACCTCTACTTACAGTCTCATCTGGATCAACCATATCATGCACAGGTTGCAAAATGGGTGTGTTGGTTAACGGGTTAAAACAGTTGCAAAATGAACTTCAGAAAATGGACATCAGTGAAGAGCAGAGACCAATTAACAAGAAAGCCTACCAACTTCAAAAATGGACATCACTTTCATTTGAAACGATTAGTTTTTTTTTTCTAATAAATTATAACATTTGTATTTTTTTTGTTAACAGGATCTGCTAGATGAGGATGTCGGAAACATGATTTGCAACAAGCGTAACCGTTTGATCTTCCAGCTGTCTCATCTCTTTTGATCCACCTGTTGTTGAAGTACTGATATGTGGTGGTGGCAAGGCGACGCATGGGTGTTGAGCATTGTGCTACCTGAGACGAAGGTGTCTCATATGGGTGAAGGTTTAACGGATATTAGGAGGTAACCAAATTAAATTGCTTCAGTTTTTATAAATTTATAGATATAAATTTTACGTTTGTTATGTTGCTCAGAAGATTTTACGCACTTGCTCATTTTAGATGTGAAGCAATTTATCCGGAAAATAACAGGCAAAATGCATATCAGTCAGTTAAAATGTTTATTATTATTTTTCCTTGAATCTGTTTTGAGCATCTTGAACTACAACTACTTGACCTTTTGCGCCTATGATCTTATCAAACATCAACTTGAGCTAATGGAATTGGATGAGCCATATGCTCATCAACTTTTTTAGATTAAGATTAGTTCATGAGCGATCAGTGTGTTGGATTAAGCTATTGTAGATATAAATAGTCTTGATACAGGCTCGAGTGACTAAGTGAGATTATGGGGTCTAACGTGAATTAAGAACTGTATCCTTTTTATGTCTAAAGTGTACAAACTTGACAACTTCATGTATAAATATTGATTGGGTTAATATTGTTGTTTGTTTTCATTGAATGTAGATTGTTGCGGCTTATTTGTCGGCTTCGTTGGGAGGTGACACTTCTCCAGCTGCTGGGTAAACAGTGACAAACCAGATAACGAGGCAACAAAAGCCATGGATGCACAGGTTAGAAAAAAATATCAGTCAACACCTTTTTAATTGCACACCCTTAGTTGAGAATTTGGTTAAATTTAAGGAAGAAAGGTGGTTATTGAATTAGCATTTCCTTATGTTTTATTAACATTTGAGATAATTAGTATCTTCAACTTTTATAAATGTGGGACATTTGAAATTACCAGCTCAAAAGTTCACCAAAAGCGGCGTTCAAATTGTTTTATTTTGGCCCTTGAGGGACACCTAGGGCCAAACCAAAACTATGTAGGATGATTTACACCAACAATTCTAAGCGCGACAAAATTGTATAGCCAATGCAAGGTTAATCAAGGATTTTGACGATTTGATAACAACATCTGATGTCCACACACAGGAACATCAGACTATATTGGTTTTTACTGTGAAATTTTGAAAAACCCGATATTAAAACCTCCTCGCTTTCTAATACTTTTTTTTCCGTAATTTGTAGTTGTCTTCTTTTGAGCAGCATGGGATGCTTTTTACTGCTACAATGGCTTTTACTCATATACCCAATGATCAGGCCACATGTGAACTGAATCGCCAATCATTTGTATACAGAATGCTGAAAATGGTTATGGATCTCAAACACCGTCGGTTGCCTTTGTAAGTGTTTATTTCTTATTCGTAAATTTGTGACATCTAATGTGTCAAAATTTTATTCTGCAGTGATGCAGGGTCATGGGCTTATAGACGTGCACCAAAGTATTATTACCTTGATGATATGTCGTTGATGGTTCTCAAGAAAAGGCCGGCAAAAAGGTACGACAAACTTTTGCATTCGAGATGACTGACCGGCACGCGTGTGAAGGAAAGAAACGAGCTAGACACAACTGCTAAGGGTGGACCATATAATTTATCGTAGGCGCCTCCACCAAATGCAATAATATATCTTCCAAGCTTTTATGCCCA
The DNA here is from genome assembly GCA_910596185.1 of Chrysanthemum makinoi. NCBI lineage: Eukaryota > Viridiplantae > Streptophyta > Magnoliopsida > Asterales > Asteraceae > Chrysanthemum > Chrysanthemum makinoi. Next base: position 35,726,029 of record OU343216.1, on the reverse strand, counting down.
GGTAATTTTTGTTCTTAATGCCTAATTTATCTCAAGTGTAGCTGTTACGATTCAATAGTTGTGCGAAATGTGACGAGGATTTCAGGGAAGAGAGGTAGGAGTGACATTGCTATAACTGTTATTGAGATTAGCCAAGATGAGTTAGTTTTTCTAACTACATTTCACCAATAGTAAATGTGAGCTGTTGTTGCTTTTGATGTGCTAAGAGGGTCTTTGGATTAGCTTATTTTACAGCCTTAAGACCAACTATTCAAACAACCCTTGAACTGATTTTGTCCAAACAACCCCATAAAAATCCAATACAGCTCACAATTACCATCAGATTGTCCGAAAAAATTATAGTTACACAGTTATGTCGGTGATTAAGTATGACATTTTCGTCCACGGCATAAGCTTTTACAGAGGAGATATGCAATTTTACTATCACAAATAATGTTGGTTAAACCATTTTCTTGATTATCTTTCTCTTTTTTTTTTTTTTTTTTTTTGTATTTGCAGACATTGCCTTGATACACCACCAGAATTAGATAGATATAGAAACATGATATTGTACGAAGAACTACAGGCAAAGCAATGTGTAACATATACTTTGGTAATATCATACTTTCGCATATTGTTTGATTGTCTTTGTTTTAGGCGATATACTTTGGCCAGGAAAATAGATGGCATGGTTGCATAGAATGTGGGGAATTTGTAGTAATAACGAACACCAACGGATATGCTTAGTCTCAGAAAGGCGTGTGAACACTTTCAGATCGAATCAATTTGGCGGTTCTACCAAATTATTCAATCGGATACAATTCAGAGTTGAGAATTTTCTGTATGTTTTTGTATGAGATATTATGAACCGTTATCTGATAATGACCAAACAAACCGTATATAACATGTTATGGGATAACTGCCAATGGCGCTTTAGGGTTACCAAGTTGTCAAGTTTTGTCCCTCAATTTCCGGAAATTAATCCCTGAGGAACAACACTTCAGCAGAATCAATGACTTCAGCAGAATCCATTGCATTTCAGCAGCAATTTTTACATAGCAACTTCAGTGGAAATAAAAAATTTTCTACCCCAGCCAGGGGCTCTGCCCCTTGGACCCTGCCAGGGGCGCTGCCCCCGGACCCCCGTCCCTTAGGGGCTTCGCCCCTAAGATCATAATAAACTCAAGTAGGTGTGCACTCCGCACCTCCAAACCTAAATGATGTATTATCATGATAAAATTGGTCAAACAAGTTAATCCAATTACACTAAAAATATCCAACATTCCTCCCTATTTTAGTGCAATCCTTGATTAACTAAAACAAGTAATCTCAAACAATCAAACTTTTGCATAAATGAAATGTCGTGACGATTGAATTTCACATTAGTACATTACACATTCCAAATATTCGAATTTCAGGGTGTCGCTTAGGATTGAACCCTGGGAATTCAATATGAATACACGAAGATAATGTACACAAAAGTTTACATACATAGTAGTTCTATCTTGACACATGTTTTACTAGCCTATGTCCTTATCCTTCATAAGCATGTCAAAGCCAAGTCCCAACTTCTTGAAGCGGCTAAACTTCATGCTCATATAGGTAACTCTTTTAGTCTTGCACCTACAATGCAATTTGTCAAAAGAGCTATTAAGAATATATACATTCAACCTCCCTAACTTGTAGGTCTGAACACATACCTTGGGATGATTCTTCTAATGTGTTCCAATCTCTAAATATTAAGCCTTCCACATTGAATTCAGCACCTAGCGTCATACTAGATGGGAATTGGGTATCTTGATATCAGATTTCGATGGACTTTAATCCCATCCCTATAGCCGAATTTTTCACGAGATCTCTATTCAACCCTTTGGTTAAATGATCGGCTAAATTGTGTTGTGTTTTCACAAACACCACAGATATCACACCATTCGTGATAAGATCACGTAATATGCTATGTCTAACACCTATGTGTCTAGACTTCCCATTATATACTTGACTGTATGCCTTAGCCAAAGTAGCTTGACTATCACATCTGATAGAAATGGATGATATCGGTTTAGGCCACAATGGAATTTCATAAATTAAGTTCCTTAGCCATTCATTTTCTTTACCAGCTGCCGCTAATGCCACAAACTCGATTCCATTGTTGAATCGGTTATGCAAGTTTTCTTCTTAGATGCCCAACAAATGGCACCACCTCCAAGTAGGTATACCCAACCAGTTGTGGAAGAATGATCTTCCTGATTGGAAATCCAACTTGCATCTGAATAACCTTCAAGAACAGAAGGGAATCCAGTATAAGTCAAACCATAATCCATTGTTCCTTTAAAGTACATAAATACTCGATTAATTGCTCGCCAATGGATTAAACCTGGATTGTGAGTATATCTACTCAACTTTCCAACAGAAAAGGCTATATCAGGTCTAGTACTTATCATGGCATACATTAAAGATCCAATAGCCCTTGAATATTCAAGTTGATTCACAGCAACACCTTTGTTAGACACAAGTTTTGTTGTGGGATCCATAGGAGTACCTATAGGAGAACAATCTTCAGATTAAATTTATCCAACATCTTCTCAATATAATGTGATTGAGAGATAGTAATGCCATGTTCTCCACGTATGATCTTAATGCCAAGAATCACATCAGCCTCCCCATGTCCTTCATCTCAAATTTAGAGGACAAGAACTCCTTAGTTGTATCAACTTGATCTTGGTCAGTACCAAAGATCAACATGTCATCAACATACAAGCAGATGATTACTCCTTTACCGTAAGCATCAAATTTGTTGTATACACACTTGTCTGCTTGGTTTAATGCAAAACCATTAGACAAGATAACATCATCAAATTTCTGATGCCACTGCTTGGGAGCTTGCTTCAAGCCATAAAGAGACTTAACCAATTTACAAACCTTATTTTCGTTACTAGGCATGACAAAACCTTCAGGTTGTCTTATGTAAATCTCTTCATCCAATTCACCATTCAGAAAGGCTGTTTTAACATCCATTTGGTGAATTACAAGATTATGTATAGCCGCAAGTGCTAACAATAATCTAATGGTGGTAATCCTAGCAACAAGAGCATAAGTATCAAAGAAATCAATACCTTCCTTTTGTCTAAAGCCTTGGATAACCAATCTGGCTTTATACTTGTCTATGCTTTCATCCACCTTCATCTTCCTTTTGAAGATCCATTTACTATTCAATGGTTTAAAACCGGTGGTAAATAGACGGTTTCCAAGTATTATTGTGCATAATAGAGTCAATCTCATCTTGGATTGCCTCTTTCCAAAATGCAGCATCCCTTGAAGCCATAGCTTCACTGTAGGTCCTAGGATCTTCATCAACATTGAAACAATATTGATATTGAAATTGAATTTCATTCCTTGATCCTTCGACCAGATATAGTTGGAAATCGCCACCAAAAGATTTGGTTTTCCTTGCTCTTACACTCCTTCTAGGCTCAGAAGGCTCAGGAGGAGAAACAGTCACTTGGTCAGATGCACCAAAGTTACTAGAACTTGCAGTCATGTCTGCAGGTTTAGGTAAAGATGTAAACCTATCCTCATTGCCAAAATCAGCATCTCGTGACTCAATAACAGAGTGCACGGATACATAATCATTAGGTTCTATGACATAGAATATATAGCACTTAGAATTCTCGGATAGCCAGGTGAATACACAATCTATACCTCTTTGACCTATATTATTTATTTTAGGATCAGTCAGTCTTACCACAGCTCTACAGCCCCAAACTCGAGATAACTCGGCTTTGGTGCCTTTTTATACCAAAGTTCATAAGGGGTTATCTTGTTCCTTTTATTAGGAACTCTATTTAATAGATAATGTGTCAACATAGCCTCACCCCAAAATCCATTACTTAGGCCAGAATAGCATATCATGGAATTAACCATTTCTTTTAATGTCCTATTCTTTCTTTCAGATATACCATTTTGTTGTGGGGTATATGGAGCAGTGGTTCCGATGTATTATACCAGTAGATTGAAAATAAACTGGATCATAATACTCACCTCCCCTATCATCGAAGTGTTTTAATCTTCACACCATGATAAAGCTCTACTTCCTCTTTATAAATTTTAAACTTATCAAGAGCTTCATCTTTTGTATGACACAAGTAAACATAGCAATATCTAGTAGCATCATCAATAAAAGTAACTACATACTTTTTATTACCAAGTGATGGAGTTGAATGAAAATCACACAAATCACTGTGTACAAGTTCTAATACCTTAGTATCTCTAATGACATTGTTGGTGAAAGGTTGTCTAGTTATCTTAGTCAACACACAAGTTTTACACTTTTCACCATTCAATTCAAAAGCAGGTATTAGACTCATTTTTGACATGTCTATCATTCTCTTGTAATGTACGTGTCCTAGTCTAGCATGCCATAATTCAGATTTACCACAATTATTGCTAGAAATAGTAGAAGCCATGCAAGCAATTATTAAGAAACGAAACATCCAAATTTAATTTAAACATGCCATTCAAATATCCAAAGCCAATAAAGGTTCCATGTCTAGACAATATGTACTTGTCGCTTTCCAAGACTTGCTTGTAGCCACAATTATTTAATACAATACCAGATACTAAGTTCTTACGAATTCCAGGTACATAAACAACATTGTTTAAAAGTAAAGAGTTTCCAGAAGTAAAGACTAGATTAACAGATCCTAGTCCTTTAATTGGTTCAGTTGCAACATTGCCCATCTTTAACATAGATCCATCTTCAATTGGCTTAAAGTCCTTGAACCATTGAAGATTTTTGCATACATGACATGTTGCTCCTGAATCCACCCACCATGATAAATCATCATCCCATTTACATAGAATGTTTGAAATTATTGATACATAATAATTTTCAACAGAATGATCAGTAGGTACCAAAACAAACCTGATTGCTTTCCAGGATCCTTGGATCCACTAGCACCGACCTCGTTTTTCCTTTACCTCCACCCTTAGACCTGCAATCTTTCTTAAAGTGTCCGGGTTTCCCACACTTCCAACAGGTCACCTTTGGTTTCTTATCAGAACCTTTGTTGTTATTGCTTTGCCACTTTCGTTTCCCTTTACCCGCCTTAGAGGATTCACCCTCCTCCACCATGTTCACAGAAGAACCAGCCATGGTTTTAGTACCACCAACAGAACCCCTTTCCATATCACGTATGGATTGTTCAATTTGGAAATGACTTCCAAGTTCAACCAGATTCAATTCCTCTTTCTTATGTTTAAGATTGTTTTTAAAATCCTTCCAGAGGGGGGTATCTATGATACTAGAGACAGAAATTGATTCATCCATTTTCATATCATATTGTGCAAACTGTCCTAATATCCTTTGCAATTCGTGGTACTGTTCCATGACAGGCCTAGCGTCTACCATTTTATAGTTATTAAAATTACCAACTAGGAATTTCTTACTAGACGCATCTTCTGCCATGTATTTGGCTTCTAGGGTATCCCATAATTCTTTTGCAGACTCTACGTTTTGATAAATATCGAATAAGGAATCAGACATACCGTTAAGAATATGACCACGACATATGTAGTCTGCGTTTTCCCACTTAGAACGATTACGAGTCGTTCGGCGTTTCATTCTCAAGCAGCCTCGGGGCACGGGGTACTCGAACATATACTACTTTCAGATTCGTCAGATAAAAGTGCATCTTCTTTTGCCATCTACGAAAATCCGCCAGAAAACTTCTCCAACTTTGCAAACGTCTTGTTCAGGATCTTTCACGAATCAGGGTTCGTCATCTTAATTGATTCGATCTTTGTGGGGAATTTGTAGTAATAACGAACACCAACGGATATGCTTAGTCTCGAAGGCGTGTGAACACTTTCAGATCGAATCAATTTGGCGGTTCTACCAAATTATTCAATCGGATACACTTCAGAGTTGAGAATTTTCGTATGTTTTGTATGAGATATTATGAACCGTTATCGATAATGACCAAACAAACCGTTATATAACATGTTACATGGGATAACCGCCAATGGCGGTTTAGGGTTACAAGTTGTCAAGTTTTGTCCCTCAATTTCCGGAAATTAATCCACGAGGAACAACACTTCAGCCAGAATCAATGACTTCAGAGAATCCATTGCATTTCAGCAGAAATACAACTTCAGCAGACAATTTTACATAGCAACCAGTGGAAATAAAAATTTTCTACCCGGCCGGGGGCTCTGCCCTTGGACCTGCCTTAGATATGCTGCCCCGGACCCCGTCCCTTAGGGGCTTCGCCCCTAAGATCATAATAAACTCAAGTAGGTGTGCACTCCGCACCTCCAAACCTAAATGATGTATTATCATGATAAAATTGGTCAAACAAGTTAATCCAATTACACTAAAAATATCCAACATAGAATAGATGGCATGGTTGCATAGAAAACGTTATTTGAGTTACGTACACCAAGGTGTTTTTCATTGGCCTTAACATTGACGATGAACAAGCGTAACCAAGTAAGATTGCAAAAAACCCGCCGCAACGCGCGGGTACAAAAACTCGTTTAGATTATTTTACATATTTTATGTGTAATTTAATGCATATTTTTAGATAATTAAGTAATATAAATGTGTTTTTACAAGTTCAATGATGTTTATATATTTTTTGTAAGTCCAGCAAAATCAAAATGTTATATATCACAAATTCAGTAGCTCAACTCAAATTAACAAAATGAAAGTCTTTACTTCAGTTTGGACGCATTTTTTGAAATCTTTGATACATATTTGTATATTAACCCTGAATAGAAACCTTATAACAACGTAAAGTACATTTAGTCACAAGTATTGAAAAAACCTCATTTTAAGATCATTATCACAGACCATACAAAAAAATCACCAAACAACAATTGTACATAAGAATCAAAATCATCTCCTTATTCACATAACAAGACAAAGAAGAAGAAAAAAAAAATCAAACAATCAATAAAATAAAAGAATAAAAAGTGAACTAAGCATCAATATATATAAAATCTTAACCTGGGTGGGATTAGTAACAACGCCCTCAGAAGAACTTATATGAACAATATGATCACTATCAGCACCAGCAGAAACATCATGAACGACTTCAGACGAAGCAGCCTCAGCAGAAACATCATGAACAACTTCAGAAGAAGCAGCCTCAGCAGTAACATCATGAACAACTTCAGAAGAAGCAGTCTCAGTCTGAAACGCACGGTCTCCTTGTCCCATCACGACAACTTTTTGTGTGTTAGGTTCCATTGTTTTTGTGATATTCTAAGGATGGTGTTTTGTTTGTTGGTTTTTTTTTGTTTTTGAAAGATGTGTTTAATTAGTTTTTGTTGAATGAGGGTTTTTATAATGATGGGGGGATTGGGTTTGTCTCCCTTCCTCGAAGTTTACACTTTGAACACCCCAAAAGTAAAAATACGGAGTAGGTGGCATCTTCAAACCATGCCGTATATGTTTTTGGGTATTTAGGGCATGCTTGGTTAAAGGGATAAGGGGGTGGAGAATGGGTAAGGTATTCAAAAGGGCCCACCTTTCTCATTATATAGTGCTTGGTAAAGGAGGGGTAAGTGATTGATTACCCCGTAATGGGTAATGAACCATTATAGAATAAATTGAGAGGTAAGGGATTGATTACCCACCTCACTCATTCCTTTGCATTCCTTTCCCTTTCCTTTTCCCTTTCCTTTTTCCCACTTTGAACCAAGCGGGCCCTTAGCAATTATGTAACACCCTAAATTTTCCAATATAGATTGTTATATTTTAAAAGCTTCCCATTTAACTTTTGTTACTCTTATAAACTTTGTTAGCCAAAAGGATCTCCTACAAAATAAGTTTTAAAGCAATAAAGACCGTCTGTGTAATGGTTCTACTATGGGGGACTAAAGTTGTCAATGGTGAAACTCAAAATTATAACACGTACATAAGTATCCATCTCTTTTCCCTCCTCTGCTTTAACGTCTCACATACACACACTCAATATTATTCTAGGGTTTAATTACTTTAGGGTTTTATGTAAGATTCAAGCAAGGAAACTCCGTATATAAGCCTAGAAACGTGTATTCCAGGGTTTCCATAAGTCAATTCAAGGTAAAACACACACTCATCACTACACCAATTGGAAGGTTTTGGGACGCCCATATTTTTTGGGTCGAGAATGTCGTCCCAAATTGACGACTTGGTCCCACATAAATTCAACAAAAAGAACAGTCAACAACAAACTTTTGGCCCACTCATTTTGGGACGACAATGTCGTCCCTAACTGTAATTATTTAATTTTTGATATTTAAAATCTTTTTAAATAACTTTTCATGAAAATAAATACATCCCGCCAGTATTTTTAGTACCCGCCAAACACTTAGGGACGACATTGTCGTCCCAAACTGTAAGTATATGTTTTTTTTAATATTTAAAACTTTATAAATCAGTTTTTATTTTTCAAATCAATTTTAAAACTTTTTAAAAGTACTTAGGGACGACAATGTCGTCCCATATTTTTAAAATTATTTTAAATAACATTTATAATCCAATAATTTATCTAAAAATGCTTATATATAAATTAATTTTAGAAAATTATTTGCTTTAAAATTATATGTTAGCGTAAAAAATAATTTTAAAAAATACATAAATTAAAAAATTTACAAAATCAATACTTTACTATTTATCAAAAATATTTTTGTTGTTAAAAATATTAATTATAAAATTTAAAATGTATATTCAAAATCAATACTTTACTATTTATCTAAAAAAACACTATACTATTTTCATATTCCTTAAAACAAATACTTGAAAGATACATACGAATAAGTAAAACATGCATATTATTCCAACATTAAAGCGTACGAATTATATTACAGCTCGATAAAAGTTCAAAAACTAAAGCGAACGAATTACATTACAGAACGATAAAAGTTCAAACACTAAAGCGTACGAATTACATACAGATCAATAAAAGTTCAAACACTAAAGTGTACGAATTACTCCAAACTAAGATTTTCCAGGTCATTATAAAGGTCGTGAAATAGGGCAGCTGAATCAACTGTGTGCTTGTTGGGATGCATATACACTTCTAGTTAACTTACTGATAACAGGAAAATAGCAATTACAGTTTATAAACGATATCATCTCGACAATCATTCTTTTAACATCTCATGTATAACCATATCGATCATCTCGACAATCATTCGTTTAACATCTCATGTATAACCATATCGATCATCTCGACTCATTCGTTTAACATCTCATGTATAATCATATCATCTCAACGATCATTCTTTTAACATCTCATGTATAACCATATCGATCATCTCGACTCGTTCGTTTAACATCTCATGTATAACCATATCGATCATCTCGACTCATTCGTTTAACATCTCATGTATAATCATATCATCTCAACGATCATTCGTTTAACATCTCATGTATAACCATATCGATCATCTCGACTCATTCGTTTAACATCTCATGTATAATCATATCATCTCAACGATCATTCGTTTAACATCTCATGTATAACCATATCGATCATCTCGACTCATTCGTTTAACATCTCATGTATAACTATATCGATCATCTCGACAATCATTCGTTTAACATCTCATGTATAACCATATCGATCATATCGACTCATTCGTTTAACATCTCATGTATAATCATATCATCTCAACGATCATTCGTTTAACATCTCATGTATAACCATATCGATCATCTCGACTCATTCGTTTAACATCTCATGTATAACCATATCGATCATTTCGACTCATTCGTTTAACATCTCATGTATAACCATATCGATCATCTCGACTCATTCGTTTAACATCTCATGTATAACTATATCGATCATCTAGACAATCCTTCGTTTAACATCTCATGTATAACCATATCATCTCAACGATCATTTTTTTAACATCTCATGTATAACCATATCGATCATCTCGACTCATTCGTTTAACATCTCATGTATAACCATATCGATAATCTCGACTCATTCGTTTAACATCTCATTTCTAACCATATCGATCATCTCGACTCATTATTTAAATAATTTAAATCTTTCTTAACTAATTTAAATTATTTTTAATTTATTTAAATAATTTAAGTTGTTTTTAATTTATTTAAATAATTTATAACTAAATTATATCATTTTTAATTTATTTAAATAATTTATAAATAATTTAAATCATTTTTAATTTATTTAAATCAATTATAACTAATTTAAATCATTTTTAATACACATAAGATAAATGGAAAAAGAATATAAAACAGTTTGGGACGACAATGTCGTCCCTAAATTTCCACCAAAATTTTCACCAAAATTAAATCCCCCGCCAATAATTTTGTTTACCCCGCCACAGTTAGAGACGAGAATCTCGTCCCTAATTTTCAATCATGCAGTCGTCCCTAAACTAAGTTTAACCAACTCTCTTTGGATTACTTCACAAGGATTGCCACATGGCACTTTTAATGGGCAAGATGAGAGAAAAAAAAATACATATCGTCTTCTTTTTATTGTACCATATTATCCACCCATTCTCACACTCTATCTAAAAAAACACATCTCTTTTCTTCATCTTTGATTCCCCCAGCCACCACCGGACCTCCCACTTCGACTGCCGGACCACCCACTTCGACCACCGTAGACCATGTAAAAACACATATCTCTTGTTGAAAAGCCAATGACCATAATTTATGTTGGCAAGATAGCATCAACGGTAGACAATGATTTCATGCTCTCCTTTTTGTAGGTAAGTTTGTTGCCGCCTGTTCTATTTGTTGTTTTGGAGAATAAAATATAAGCTATCCTTTGTGGTCCTTACCTTCTAGTATAGCATCAGTGTTACTATAATGTTTATAAGAGTTACTCCGTATTAATTTTTTTATCAAAAAAGATTTAATGTTTTTGTTTGTTGGATTTTAACTTTGCGTTTATTGCGATTTGGTTTTGGTGTTGTATTTGGTATACACAGGTTTTTAGAAGGTGCTCACATGTAAGGTGGAATGTATTATAAAGACAATGAATGGATTATAGAGACTAAAGAAAAGATTATAAGTTTTGTAATCTTAGGAAACAAAAATATAATGTAATGTTAGTTGTAATGGGTTGATTGAGTATATTTGTAAGTTATATGTGTTTTAATGATATATAGCGGTTTTGAATAACGACTATGTGTTTCGCACAAATATTTGTTTACGGATTCATTACGGGTTTTGTTCTAGTAGTTTTTTCTTGGAAAAATGCAGGTTTGCTGCAATTTTGTTTTGCTCCTTGGAAAAATAGGGACGACAATCTCGTCCCTAATAATTTTTTTTTGTCGTCCCTTTTTTATTTTTAAAAACATTTTCTTATTTACTTAAAAATATTAAAGAAAGTTAAAAAAAATAAAAATAAAATTAGGTACTACAATCTCGTCCATATTTTCAAAAGTGATGTTGTCCCATTTTGTATTTTGATGGGTTGAATTGTTGGTGGGCCCAGGAAATTGTCGTCCCAAAGATACAAAGGGACGTCATTCCAATTTTTTTTGGGTCAACCAAAAATGCACTACCAGTTTTGGCACGAAATGTCGTGCCATATTTACTTTGGGTCTACATGCATTGTAATTTTGGGACGAGATTGTAGTCCCAAAGTGTATATTTTTTTGTAGTGCATGTTCTTGAATTCGTATTTTAGTGCTTCCCCATAGCGGGCAAAGCTTAAAAATCATATCTTTATGCCATTTGTGGGGTTTTTACAGAATTTCTTGAAATTAGGTTAAGTAGTGATTTTTCAAAAATCACCAAGAACACATAATAATCATGTGTAGCCGTTTGCTAAGATGACATAACACCAATTGTGGTGTTAGAATTTGAAAAGTGTGCTTATGTGTTATATAAGCCGCAAAACCAAACACCCCCGTATGGCTTAGTTTACTTCTAATGCTTGTTTACGACAAGCTAAGCCTTATTCTAAGTAAATTGCGTGTTATTTAAGTGTTCCTAGGTTAAAAAGGTTAGCACGGACGTATACGAGAGCTCGATATAGATTACAAGCTAACTCGAGGTGAGTAACGTATGTAAGAATAGAAACGAGATATTAGTAGCGTGTTAGATGTACCACCTGCGTAGTGGTGCTCACATTTAAGTTTTATTGTATGTACATGTATTATTGTACGGTTATGAGTTACGCTTAGTATATTCGCATAATAGGAGTTCAAATGACTTATGTGATGTAAGCTTACATGTGAAATAAAGTATACATGTCAAAACAGCCAAGAATGACGGTGGTCTCCAGAACATGTTTCTAGCATAAATGATGTATCGTTGCTTATTTTAGAGTCCTAAGTGGATGACATGATTAAAAGAGATAACTTTTTTCTCAAAACTGAACTAAACAAGATGATAGACAACTGGATGAGATGATATGCCTTTTGGATCTTGGTTCTCAGTGGTTTCAGACATTCTCCGATGAGATCATTTAGATCTCCACATCTAAAACATTTTCTATCATTATTTCCTTTCTTGTCATCCCGGTTCTTTTGGAATGACTTCTTTTCATCACGAGGTTGCCTAACGAATCTACCTCTCATTTTAAAGAACTTCTTGAAGTCCCTTACGGCTAAGGCATATTCTTCGTCTTCACTATCGGAAGTCAAACTCTTTCGTCACTAGACTCCTTCTTGGCTTTCAAGGCAAGAGACTTCAATTTCTCTCATTTACCTCTAACTATATCGGAGTCTTTCTTGGTTATCATTTCATGAACTTTCAAGTTTCCTATTAGTTCATCAAGTGGCAATGTCGCCAAATTATTTGACTCTTCAATGGCGGTGACCTTTACTCTCGATTTTGGATATATAGCCCTAAGAAACTTCCTAACATAATTATTGATAGAGTAGCCTTCATCAACAGGTTTAAAACTAGTGATAATAGTATTAAATCTAGCAAAAGCATTATCTATTGACTCATCTTCCGGAATGAAAAATTGTTCATATTGTTGTACTAGTAAGTCGATCTTGTTTTCTTTAACTTGACTATTACCTTGATGAGTGACTAACAAAGTTTTCCAAATTTCTTTTGCCCTGTTACACATAAAAATTCTTTTAAATTCCTTTTTCAGCAAAGCATTGTACATCAGCATTTTACCCTCATTATTTTTGGTTAGTTTCTTTTTAAGGTTATCACTTTGTTTTTCATAAAGAACTATTTCCTTCTTATTAGTTTCCGGATTCTTTTTGATTGGTTTAAAGTCACCATCGGTAATAACATGTCAAAGATCAAGATCTTTTGATTTCACATACGTTTTGAATCTTGTTTTCCAATAGATAAAACAATTGGTTTTGAAAAGTGGTGGTCTTTGCATAGATTGTACTTCTTGATATTTGTCGAAATCTATTGATCGATTCAAGCTTTAAAATACAGTATATTTTTAAAATCTTGCTTAACAAAGCTCTGATACCAATTGTGAAAAATTAGAAAGGGGGTTGAATAGTTCTACAATTTTTAACTTCGTTATAAAATTGACTTTATGAAAAACTTTGATTCGATCATTTGTGAGATCAATCAATTGCAATATCAACATTCTATGACTATACTATGATAAACAAACTAAAACTACTAAAATATAAATTGCAAGATAAAGAGTAAGAGATGGAAAGATCAAACCGAGACACTTTGGTTGGTTACCCGGAAGCAGCTCCCTTACTCACTCGAGTACCCAACTCGAGAGTTCTAGAACTATGTCAACAAACTCCTTCGTGAGAAAACCGAACAACATCTCTTATCACGATTTCCGACACTAAGCTAAATGTTGATTACTAATCTAGCTAGTACTAATCTCACTCACGATCTACTTGATCCTCACAAATCACACAATCTACAAGATCCACACGATCAACCCCCGATCCACTCGATCTACACACTATCTTCACGATCTACACACTATCAACACATGCTACACAAGATCTTTCCCTGCCTCAAGAGATCACAATGATCCACACAAACTAACTAAACAAGATGACAAATAACTTGATGTATAACTAGATACAACAAGTACGTAACAAAGGTTACGAGTGCACTACTCTAACACTACAACACTTTGTATCTTCTTGATACGATGTGTTCTTCTCTTGCACTAGTAGAGAAATGAAGGTGATCACCATGATTGGATCACTCTTAAACAAAGATAAACTAGCTAAATGATCAAAGAATTGAAAATGTGAATGGAGGATTTAACTCAGAAAGTTTTGTGTGGAAATGGATGAGAAAAACTTGTAAAGTGGTTTACTATTTATAGGAAAAGAAAAACTAGCCGTTACAGGGGGACGGCACTACTAAAGTTCGGACAGCACGACTAAAGTTAATGGTCTCGTCGGTCCTTTAATGGTACCATGCTAGAGAAAGACGCTCCCATTTTTGTCTTTAGTGGTGAAGGTTTATTTGTGGGTGTTTGGAGCTGATTTGGGGGGAGGGGGAATAGATGTTGGTGATTTCAAACTTATTTTTTCTGATAAAACATTTTTTAATTCAAAAATAATTTGTAAAATGCATTTTTGGAAAAAGTGCTTTCTCACATTAAAAATGTGAAGTTTAGAACATAAATTTAATCCTTTGATCATTTGTCAAATTATAAATTTGTTTGTTCTTACTTAGAGTGATTTACGTCGAAACGGAATATTACGACTAAAAACTTGTTTACGTGTTTGGGTAGAAGGGTTAATTCACCCTGGTAAAATTCATTACACCAAAAAACATTGAAGTACAAAGGATGAGGGTGATTTCCTTAATCTCAGTCCCTATGAAACTTACATGCTACCACTATATAAGAATGACATACCATTCTTATAACTTTAAATAAACTTCTTACAACTACAACTTGACTATACAAGAGATATAAAAAATGAGAATTAAATGCTTGCAATACTCAGGTAAAAACCCGAGCCATAGTCATTATAGTACTTCTAACCAACTTCCATGCATCCGTAAAGCTCGAGAAAATTAACGCAGGCACGCCGAAATCCACATTGAAGCTTGAAACCACACGGAAGCCTAACCAAGGCATATGAGCATCTTCAAAACTGTAATGTGTTAGTAGTAAGAAAACCACGAACACAACTTCCAATGATGCATCCAAACTTTGACCCAGCCTCCAAACTGACAATAAACATCTAGCACAAACCAAGAGCTTGGAGAAATCCGTGACCAAAGTTCACAAAGACATCGATAGCAACCCATGTAAATGGATAATAACGATCTTAAGACCAATAAAAATCCAAAGATGGGATTAATCATCTTCATGATCCCACAAAGACGAACGAGCATGGAGTGTAAAGATCAGTAAAGGACACAAGACAAACCCAACAGTAACACGATCAATTGCAGAAATAATAACACAAGCAATGCCCAATAATACGCAATTCAAATCGAGAAAAAAACAAAGAATAGGGTTACTCAAACCCTAACCTCCAAACGGCCGCCCAAACACGACCATCACTAAACACCTTATGTCCCCAAATTTGTATGAATTGATGAATTATGAGTGCTACAGATCTGAACATAAGAAAAGCGAGACATAATGTATATCCATTCAACCCTAACATAGCAAAAAACAATTCTCAAGATGCACCATATCAGATTGACAATCAAGAGAAGAGATCTGAGAACAAAAAGCAAGTGGTTTATGAACAAGAACCAAAAAAATTGACTTCCACATGACTTCCACTCTCCCAACCCACATACACAGATGAAACCGATACCCACAGAACCCCACGTTCATGTAACACACACATGCCATGAATCGAAACCCCATCGGGTTACATTAAATCGATAATAGAACCAACCCTAAAAAATAGGTAACGATTATCCATGATGACCACCATGTATTGGATCGACCAAAACAAAAACCATTACGACCATGTCGATCCAAACATATCATACCAACACGCTACGATCCAATCCAAACAAAACCCATTATAAAAATAATCGAAGGACAGTAGTTTAAAGGGTTAAAGAGGAACCGACAATCAACGAACCCTAACTAAATAATCGATTAAAACCGAATCCAGTAGAGAGCTAGTGGCTTAGATAATACAGTATCGGAAGTTGAAAGACACACCCCATCCTTAGAATAACAAACTATCAAAACTATATTGCATATCATTCCAAGAATAATAGAGAGGCGATTTTAATGACAATTTTATTGATCCAATATGAGGGAGGTCTGATATCTCCCCCAATGGGAGAGCAGGGTTTTTAATAATTTGAACATGTGCCGCTTTTTAT
>OU343216.1:35667499-35709701 GCA_910596185.1 Chrysanthemum makinoi | reverse complement strand
TCAAAACCCTAATTCACCTTTAACCCTAAATCGATTACTTACTCTCACGCCAGAGGATAATCGTGGGAGACAATCCCACGGTAAGCCTAACGGTGTTTTCTGTCTTTAGTGTGCAGGTCTCAAGCAACAATCATTAATTGGTACGAGAACCGGAGCCCCGAACAAGGAACGCCCAACTTTTGTATCAACAGATAGTGTTGCGGTTTGATCACTGCGTTTTGTCAATTCCTGCGATTTTGTTTTGCCTCTGCTATTTGTGGTTGTATTTTTTCAAATACTGCGACTTGTGCCTCTACATTTTGATAAGCTACGTTTTGACAAGGGTGCGTTTTATGTTAACTGCGACTTGATAGCTGCGATTTGACTTGGTTGTTGCATTTTGTCTCTTGAGATTTGACACTTGTGATTTGAGTTCTACGGTTTCCTCTTGATTTAGTAAAATCCGGCGAAAGAGTCTATTTCTCAGAAAATCAAAGAGTATTAAAATCCCGTGTACTTAGTAATCATGTATAATGTTTCAGATGACGTTCAAGCTGCTGGGGCCGATACCCGCCCTCCTATTCTAGATAGAACTGATTATGATTCTTGGGCACAGAGAATCAAGGTGTATTGCTTGGGCAAAGAGAATGGTCTTAACATTATTTAGTCAATTAATGAAGGACCATTCCAAATGGGAAAAACCAGAGATCAACTTGAAGCTGGTGTAGATGGTACTGTTACTTTGGGTATGGATAGAGCAAGGACTTATGATGATCTCAATGATAAGGAGAAGAAAAGATACGATGCTGACATTAGAGCTTCAAACATTGTACTTAAAGGTCTACCAAAGGACATTTACAAGCTGATTAATCACAATACTTGGGCCAAAGCAGTTTGGGATAATTTTAAGATGCTTCTCTCTGGAGCAAAACTGACTAAGGAAGATCGAGAGTCACAGCTTTATGATGACTTTGAGAACTTCAAGATGAACCCATGGGAGAGCATTACAGAGTATCATGTGAGGTTTCACAAACTTGTGAATGATATGAGAAATATCAATATGACTATGCCGAATATCCAACTCAATTCCAAGTTCGTAAACAACATGAACCCTGAATGGCATAGATTTGTTATTGTAGTGAAGTTGAACAAAGGATTGAGGAACACTAACTATGAGCAGTTGTATGCCTACTTACTTCAACATGAGAAGCATGCTACATTTGAGCGTTTGATCTTGGAGAAATTCCACTCTAATACAGCAGCAGCAAACCCTTCAAATGACTCAGTTGCATTTTTTTCAAATGTGAGGTTAAACACTCGAGCATCACAAGTTATGTCGTCCTCTCAGAATCAGAATCATATTATCATACCAGACTCAGGATTTACCCCAACAGACATGTTGATTGAAAACCTTGCAAACCAAGTTGCTATTTTGGTTCAATAGTCTAGAACCTCACTTACCCAAACCAACAACCAACCTAGGACCTCATCTAATCTACATAATCAAGATATAGTGGAAGATGGAAGGGTTGTGCTTCAAAATGTGCAAGGAAGGTACAATGTGAATCCACAGAATGTTGCACAGGGGAATGTTGGAGCAGGAGCTCGTTATATGGGTGTTGGAGCTGGTTATGTGGGTGCTTAGAATAGAGGAAGGATTGTAGTTCAGGGTCAAGGCAAACCGATTAAGTGTTACAATTATGGAGAAGAGGGACATATTGCTAGGAACTACACTCAACGTAAACATCCACAGAATGCTGAGTACTTCAGGGATAAGATGTTGCTGATACAGGCTCAAGATAGCAGAGCTGTGTTGGATGAAAAGGAGTTGTTGTTTCTTGCTGATTGGAATGCCAAAACATATGATGGTGATTTGGATGAGCAAACAGTATATGATTTGGCACAGAACAATTCCAATGGCTTCCAGGTTGCTGACTTTGATGCTTTTGACTCTGATGTTGATGATGAACCAACGGCACAGAACAATCCCAATATCTCTCCAATCGTTTCATCTCCTCAACAAGTCAGTCCCTCCAATGCTTCTATCATATCAGATTTACTAAAGCTATATGATATGGTTGATGAGCAAAAGATTTCCAACGAAGTACAACCAACAGAAATCGTTGAGTCAAATATTGAAAATATGGGTAATATCAATGTTGTCTCATATGAGCAATATGTGAAACGCGATGAAAGTTTTGTTGTAGAAAGTAGTGCATCTTCTGCCATTAATGATGAATATGTGTTTGATTAGTACATTGAATATGTGCCTGATGATTCCATGACCACTAAGCTAAATATATATAAGGATCAAGTTGCCATCTATGAACAGCGTGCTAAATTTGAGTTGACCACCTGTGAGCAGGAAATGGATAGCCAAATGCATACATTGATCACTAAAAGTAATTTAAGGGAAGAAACGTTAAAACAAGAGTTAAATTCCTTACAAGAGAAACTTAATAAAACTGTTAAGCAAAAGCAAGAACTTCAAGAAAATGTAACAACGCTTAAACAGGAATTCACATAAAAGGAATCAAAACACATAAAAGATTTTTCCAACCTTAATACTTTAAAGAACAACCTTGAAAACAAGTTGTACGTACAAGGCAACACCATTCAGACTGCTCACATAATTTCAAAGCACAGAGTATTAAGTGATAAACACAGTATAGGCGGCCATGTAGAAGATCCAAATCCTGCGTTCCTTAAAAAAGCCAAAAGGGCTCATGATGTGATTTATTATGGTAGTGAGATTCTTAAGCCCAAACAAAAGCAAACTTGTGTAGAGAACACTGAAGAGGACATAGAGTTAGAAAATACCACTAAAGAGAAAATGGATAAGAAATTGAAGGAACCTATGTGTGTGGCTCATAACTTAAATTTCAAAACTCCCAATTACACTAAGGAAAACGTCTAAGCCACGTTTAAACCTCATACTCACTTAACCCCTAAACAAGTGATTTGGAAGTTATACATGGATAAGAGAAAAGCTGAATAACTTGTTGAAAATAATCCTCCCCTTAGGAAATTGCCTGCGGCTACAATGTATCCTCCCAATACACCAATGAATTTAGTGCCCAGAACTCTTCCTGGACAGAGTAAAACCTTAATTATCATATACGTAGTTTACCAACTATTTGCTGATTTCGATAAAACATGTAAGAAGAGAATCTCACCAACAGGTATTACCGAATGAGAAAGGGGTTTTGAGCAAATAAAAAAAGAGTGTTATCTTACATAGGTTATTCCATTCTTTAAACAATTAAAAGGACAATTCGAGGGTATTCAAAATGCCTTAGATACTGAAGTTAAAGAAATGAAAAAGATGTTTAATGAAATGGAAAATGAGGTTAGAATTAATGCATACGAGCTTAAAAGTAATGAGATTGAGAGAAAGAATATTCACATCCTCAATGAGAATTTGATTTCCAGATGCATTGCCCAGGATGTGTTTTATACTGTTACTAATTATGCCATAATTGCTTCTCAATTTCATGATTTATCAATTGCATTTAAAGTTTCCCAAGATCTTGTCAATGAGATTGAGACCGTGAATTCAAAATTGCATGACAAAATTGAAAAGGATAATCATGATAACATGGTCAGGCATTTTTCTAAATTAGAAGTTGAATATCTTGATTTACAATTAAAATATTAACATCTTGAAGAAAGAATCAAAACCTCAAATGCCAAGACATCTTTGGATGCTCCTGAATTTGATGCATATTTTGAAATAAACTCACATGATGAACGGATTCAAGCTCACTGCAAAACAATCCGAAAGTTGAAAGCTCAAATTTCCCAATTAAAGGGAAGTAGGAGTGAACTGTTTGGCACTCATATACCTCCGCCTTTAGATTCTCAGAATTTCCAACTTCAAAACATCATTAATAAATTACAAAAGGAAAATGAATGTTTTCAAGCTGAAATTTCAACGGCTAAATTATAAAACAAAGAGTTATGTGAATCAGTCAAAGTTAACCATGATAAACACATTGAAAAGGTAACTTCTTTGCTTAACGAAATTGAGAATCTGAAGCGTATGGTAAAAGGGAAATTGCCGATTCCAACTTGCAAATATGTTGTTCCAAAGGTTTCGGCTTGTAATAATTATGCTATTGATGTGTTTTATATTCCCCCTCCTCTTAGGAATAATGAACTTGCATATCAAGCATATCTTTCGTACTTTAAGGATAGTTTAGAGGGTCTCCGTGAGATTGTAGAAGATGATAGAATAGAGAAATCACTAGATAGTGCGGTTTCCTATGCTTGCATGTATGCCAAACGATCTCAGGAACTCTTAGAGTATGTCATTGCTACATGTCCTATAGGCAACATAAAATATTTGCACCCACTTATATGCCTAAATTCAAGCATATTACCTTTGATGTGCCTCCTATAGTCTCAGAGCCCAAGACTTTTAGGCCAAAAATGCAAAAAGTAGTGAAACCATCTAATATTCCCGTCGTTCCTTCTACAGGAGTAAGCAGTGACACTAAGGTTAGCGGGTTAAAGCCTTCAAGGAATACAAAACAAGATAGGACCTCGTGAGCTAAAAGTGATCAAGAGAAAAGAGTAGAAGAACACTATAGGAATAATAATTTTAAGTTGAATAAAATGAATCGTGTTGATTCTAGTATTAGCTATAAGCGTACTGTAATTAATTCAAATTCTGCTACTACTTGCAAAAAATGTATTGAATGTTTAATTTCTGGAAATCATGATGAATGTGTTGTGTCTTATTTGAGGAATTCTGTTAAATCCCTAATGGAAAATGCAAAGTAGGTTAAGCAATCTTGGAAACCTACAGGGAAAAGGTTTATTAGTATGGGTTTTCAATGGAAGCCTACAGGCCATAAATTCAAAATTAGTGAACTTTGCCCTATATTGTCTTGATCACTGCCCATTAAGAAATGGAAGCCCACTGGTAGAATCATACCTCTAGGAAGTCAGCACACTTCGACTAGGTCCACTGCCTCTACTAGTGTAGCTCCCACTAATAATGTCATGGTTTCTAGAAATGTTGTAGGTCTACAGATTTCTTGTACTAACCAATCAAAACCCATATTGTCATGGGAATCCAATGTTTCCAGTTATCCAATCTTGTCTGTTTTCAAATGCAGGTTGTACAAATCATCCTTTGGTATTTGGATTCAGGCTGCTCAAAACATATGACTGGGATCGCTCACGGCCCAAGATCTTTGTGAATAAGTTCATCGGGATAGTTAGATTTGGGAATGATCATTTTGGGGCAATTATAGGTTATGGAGATTATGTTTTCAGTGATAGTTTTATCTCTTGGGTATATTATGTAGAAGGACTTGGGCATAATTTGTTCACTGTTGGTCAATTTTGTGATTCTTTTCTCGAAGTAGCCTTCAGAAAACACACATGCTTCGTTAGAGAATTTGATGGAGTTGAACTTCTAAAAGGTCTCGTGGCACTAACTTGTACACCATCTCTATCGAAAATATGATGAAGTCTTCTCCTATTTTCTTGCTGTTTAAGGCATCTAGGACCAAGACATTTTTATGGCATCGTCAAATCAATCACTTGAACTTCGGTACCATCAATGATCTTTCTAGAAAGGACCTTGTAAGAGGCTTACCCTGGTTAAAATATGAAAAGGATCATCTCTGTTCTGCATGGCAATTAGGTAAAAGCAAAAAGTATGCCCACAAACCCAAACATGCCAACACCATTATGGAAGTTCTTCATACCCTTCACATGGATCTATGTGGACCCATGAGAGTTCAAAGTATTAATGGGAAGAAGTATGTTCTAGTTGTTGTTGACGACTACCTCGGTTTACTTGGGTAAAGTTTTTGAGAACTAAGGATGAAACTCCCAAGTTTATCATTAAGCTTATCAAACAATTGCAGGTTAGGCTTAACAAAACTGTTAGAATTATCAGAACAGACAATGGAACTGAATTTTTGAACAAACAGCTCATTCAGTTTTATGAAAGCGTTGGAATTACCCATCAAAAAAGTGTTCCACGAACTCCTCAGCAGAACGGTGTAGTTGAAAGGCATAATCGTACTCTTGTAGAAGCTGTTAGGACTATGCTAATTATCTCAAAAGCTCTAATGTTTCTCTGGGCGAAAGCCATTGCCACTACTTGTTACACACAAAATCGTTCCCTAATACATACTCTTCATGGGAAAACTCCATATGAATTAGTGCACAACAGAAAACCGGATCACTCTTTTCTTCGTGTGTTTGTGGCTTTGTGTTATCCAACCAATGATGGTCAAGATCTGGGAAAGTTGAAAGTTAAGGCTGATATTGGATTTTTTGTTGGTTATCCACCTGATCGGAAGGGTTACCGAATCTACAACAAAAGAACCCTAGATATTATGGAAACTATTCATGTTACGTCCGATGAGCTGACTGAGAAAATGGCTCCTCAACTTTTCACACCTGGACCCATAAGTTCGGGTCTTGTACAGAATCTCACTCCTGCAACTCTTTATGTACCTCCCACAGAAGAAGATTTGAAGAAGCTATGTGATCTGATGTATGATGAATACTTTGAGCCTACAACTGATGATACTCATGCACCACCAGCTGTAACTGCTCCTGCTCCATCCAATACAAATGGTCCAACTGTCTCTATTTCCTTATCACAAGATGCTCCATATGCTGACCATTCACCATCATCATCGAATCTTTAATCATCTTCAATAAATCAAGGAATTGTAGTTGATAATTCTTTTGAAGATAATGCATTTGCCACTCCTGAGGATGCTCCATTTGAGAATATATTTTCCCTTGAACCCACTCCTGAAGCATCCTCACCAGGGGATCCTAACTCTGCTACTTCAGTACCTCATCAACAACCACATGAACATCTTAGAAAATGGTCACATGATCATCCATTGGATAACATCATTGGGAATCTTTCTCGTTCAGTATCTACTAGAAAGAAACTAGCCACTAATGCCTTATGGTGCTTCTTCAACTCTGTAATGTCAAAGATCAAACCAAAAGATATCAAATCAGCAATTTCTGAGGGCAGCTGGTTTAGTGATATGCAAGATGAAATCCATGAGTTCGATCGTCTTGATGTATGGGAATTAGTACCTCCTCCATATTGTGCTATGATTATCGCTCTCAAGTGGATCTTGAAGGTGAAACTTGATGAGCATGGTGACATTCTGAAGAACAAGGAGAGACTAGTCACTAAAGGGTATCGACAAAAGCAGGGTATTGACTTTGAGGAATCATTTTCTTTGGTTGCACGTATTGAGGCTATCAGAATCTTCCTTGCTAATGCTACCAGCAAGAATATGGTGGTCTACCAAATGGATGTAAAGACTGCGTTTCTTAATGGTGATCTCAAAGAAGTGGTCTACGTCAGTCAACCGGAAGGCTTTGTGGATCCTGAGCAGCCTAACTATGTCTACCGTCTGAAAAAGGCTCTCTATGGCTTGAACTAGGCTCCAAGGGCATGGTACGATACTTTGTCAAAGTTTCTTCTGGCTAAAGGATTCTACAAAGGCGCTGTTGAGCCCACACTGCTCACTCGAAAGTCAGGTAAACATTTAATTCATGTTCAAATATATGTTGATGATATTATTTTTGCCTTACCGACCCAAATGAATGTGACCGTTTTTCAAAAGAGATGGGCTCTAAATCTCAAATGTCAACGATGGGACAAATGTCATTTTTCTTAGGATTACAAATCTCTCAAAGTCCCGAAGGCAATTTTATTAATCAATCTAAATATACTAATGAAATGTTAAAGAAATTTAGATTTGATTCTTGTGACCCTGTTGACAATCCCATGGTGGAGAAAAACAAACTCGATGAGGTCCTCTTTGCGATCCCTGTTGATCAAACTAAATATCGTAGTATGATTGGATCCTTGATGTACCTCACTACCAGTAGACCTGACATTCTATACGTTGTATGCATGTGTGCTCGCTACCAGGCTAAGCCTACTAAAAAACACCTTGAAGCGGTTAAACGGGTCTTTTAGTACCTCCAAGGAACCATTAACATGGGACTTTGGTATCCGAAGGACACCGCCATGTAACTAACAGCCTATGCAGATGTTGACCATGCATGGTGTCAAGATACTCGTCGAAGTACATCAAGAGGTGCTCAGTTTTTCGGTGATAAATTAGTGAGCTGGTCATCAAAGAAGCAAATGAGTACTTCTATATCTTCTATAGAGGCTGAATAAATTGCCATGTCATTATGTTGTGCTCAAATCTTATGAATGAGATCCAAATTATCTGACTACGGCTTTGTATTCAACAAAATTCCTCTGTATTGTGACAACAAAAGTGCCATCGCTCTCTGTTGCAACAATGTCCAACACTCAAGATCGAAGCACATTGATATTCGACATCATTTCATCAGGGAACAAGTAAAGAAAGGTGTGGTTGAACTCTACTTCATGAGGACTGAGTATCAGTTGGCAGACATCTTCACGAAAGCTCTTCCAAGAGATCGGTTTGAGTTTATCCTACCGTGACTCGGCATGAAGAGTCTGCAGCCGGAAACGCTTGAACGTCTTCAGGAAGAGGATGAGGAGTAAAGGAATTTCTTCACCTATTATTTGTATATATTCAGAAAATTTGAAAAGAGCAAAAGTATTGTTTTCCCAAGGCATGTATTCTGGTATCGATAACATCTACAGTCTTAGAACTGTCATTCAATAATGACACGGGACTTTAGATGAAGTTCGAGCAGAAGGTGTAAATAATTTTTTTCTAAACATGTGACACAACAATGGTTTACAATTACTTCAGATTGTAACCCGCGCTTAAATTCATAGCTTACTGTCATTTCAGGCAGTAACCCGGGCTTAAAATCATGGCTTGCAGTTATTTCAGATTGTAACTCGCTTTTAAAGAAAGGAAAGTGCTGCGCTAAATCGATTTCTTTAAATTTCAAGCACTTATCCTAAAAAACAAATGATATTCTTGCTTTCAAATTGAAATCTAGATTTTACATAAAGATCTCTCAAACATCATTACAGACATACATCAACTTTGACTTGCTTGATCTCCTGAATTAGAAGATATTCGTGCTTTAGTCATCCAGACTTTAAGGTGTTTAAACAAAACCACATCTTTCCCCAAAAAGTTTTCTAAATAATTTAAGTCAATTGGGATCACAAATCTCAAAGGGTTTAAAATTTTTGATCGGGAGAGAGAATGTGATTGAAATAAGAAATCTGATAAAATGTGCTTGTTTTTACTCATAGTGCAAGTTCTCTCTAATATGTGCTAAACTCTTTTGAATATCGATGCACATATTGAGGGGGTGTGATTAAATGTTTCTTACCAGTAAAAGTTTAAAAGAAAGTCACATCTTACTCCAAAATGTTTTGCTTAAGTATTTAAACATTAGATTTGATCGGGGAAGAGATTGTGACTTAAATCAATAAAATGGTGATTGATTGTACAATAAATTGTACTACCAGGCTTCAATGGTGATCGAAGGTATGAGGGGTGTATGTTCTAGCCAAGATTGTCTTTCACCTGAGAATAAGAAATACGAAGACACTAAGTTAAGTGATTACGCAGGGGCTGGACCCTGCGAACCACCTCCATCATGAGAGTAAGTATGAGTTATGGTTGTATATGTGTGTGTAAGTAAAGAGATGAGCGTTGAGTGAGCTTACCATAATCCTCTGCCCGTCCAACCTATTTATAGTGGAAGAAATAGGGTTAAGGGCACCTCTGCAAGAATGTCGGAGAACATGGGGGCATCCCATGTTTGTGGGTAACTGCCAGGGCTTAGTGACCCACGTTCTCAAACTTGGCAGGAAAGCCAGGAAAGAGAGGGAGATCGTGGGTTTGACCAAGTCAGGAAGATCTCCTCTCTGTTGCTCCTTCATCAGCCATACCCCGAAGGGCTTAAGGCTTCGAATGGCGAATTCCTGGTAGGTAACCTTCGTGTGCACGACTGGTTTGATGCCCATGAACATTCAGGAGACCTAACTTGGGCCTTCGTTCTGAAGGGCTTCGACACATCTTGAAGGGGGTCCATCGAGCTGTTCGGAGGGTACATCATCAAGCCTATTAGGTCACAAGGTTTACCACACAAGCTTATATGAGAGATAGAGAGGCGATCGAACAAGTATCACACACACACACGAGATAATAAATCGGTTATGCGTAGAGTATGTAGTGAAAGAAATAACTTGAACAACCAACCTTCAAATGAAGGTTTACATAAGGTATTTATAGGAGGGAAGATAGGGCAACACTCCTAGTTCCCTTCCTTTCTCCTATGGGCTTGGGCCTAAGCTCATGGGCCTTCTACATAAGCTTCAGGCTAATAACAAACATAAAGGCCATAATAAGCTAACTATTACATATGAGTAACTAACACTTGAATAAGGTTTAGGATTGATTCCAACAATCTCCCCCTCAAGTGTTATTACATATGAGTAACAAACACTCAAGTGTTGGTGATGAAAAACGGTGAAGGCGTTGATGTAATAGTAGCTTTGACGTCTTCCGACATTCTTCTTTCTTGTGAGAAGAATTGCCTTGATTTGAACAATCTCCCGAGTGTAGAGAGATAGTTTACTTTGAACGGTTATGCTTTGGCGTCATCTTTAACTTTGTTCTTTGATCATTGTTCTTTGTGATGAAAGTGATAGTATGTTGTTGATATGCGCATCTGCTCGTCACGCCGCTTAGTGTCTCCACGCCATTCTTCAACATGCTCACACGCTCTTTTGACGTTTGGGTTTCGTGATCTTGATGGAGTTCTTTAAGTCTTTAACTTTGTAGATTCTTTGTATTGACGAAGAATCATTACATTGTTGTGTTGCTTTTGGATAGAACTTCCATTAGTGATGAAGTTGACGTGAGCATGAGAAGAATCAGACGATCATTCCGGCCCGAGCTTCCATAAGAAGAAAACATTAAAACGGTTAGTAATAAGCGGATTCCGGCACTTACAAGTTTGAACTTCGAGAGTGTTAACAGAATAGTGTGAAAACAAAACTCTAATTCTTACAAAGGTCGCCTCAATCGGAGTCCCACAAGTGAAATAACACGATACCGGTACACCTACGATTCATATGAGTGTGAGGTACATCAAGCATCACCTCACATCAGACCGTTTGAGACCACTAAGCCAATCCACGGGAGTTGCCGGGCGACACCTGTCAGGAAACGTTTGATGTTGACCTGGCGGGAGTTTCCATTCAATCATTGAGGATCACAAATGTGAACCTCTCATAAATGTTCTCGACAGATTGCTAAGATCTATGAAGGACTCGATAATGTACCCCTGAAATTCTTATTGTTGAATATCAAGTGATGAAATGTCAAGTGTACCTAAGAGATCTTTTGATGAATCTCGTGGCTCTAGACTCAATTTTGCGTTTTGGTTTTCTGGCGGAGACTAGGAGAGGGTCTCCTTCTTCAATACCAGCAATCTCTAAGAGAAAGCCAATAGTTTACGTAGGGTTCCCTCATGAGAAGGAAACAAGCTTCATTGAAGAAACTTGAGTGGATAAGAAGGTTTAGTGCATGCGTCACGGGTCCATGACGACTTTTAATCTTCAATACCGGCGTCACTAAGTGACAACCAAGAGTATATGAATTGAACCGGTTATGCGCCCTAAGTTGAATAATCTGGAGGGCTATTTCTTTTCACCCTTTTCTTTGCATTTCTTTTAATTCTTCAACTCCTTCTTTCTCCGATTCTCAATTTCTCTTTTTACAATCATACCTAAGGACTTCTAAATACTAACTATTTGTGGTGTCCTGGGTAGATCCATCCGGCTCTGGCGGATCATAGGACGGTTATTCTAACCTTAGTCACCTTATAACTCCATGACTAACCTATGTTGCCATAAAAACCACTAATGTGAAAAATTCTCTCAAGTGTTTATGAATGAAAAACATTTTAGTACCACTGTTGAGATAAGATTTTGCATAAATACTCTCCCTCCACATGTGCTTAAGAGTTTTAACGGTTAAAATGCACAGTGAGGAAAGAGCGCACATTTTGAATTGATTCACTCAAGATAGACAATCCCCCGCGAGACACGATTACGTGGCATAGTTAAAGAGTTGCATTGTCAGCTTTTAGGTGACAATTAGCTCTATTAACTACCTTGAAGGTGTAGACAATCCTCGAAAGGTTGTCAAACCCATCAGAGTTCATGTCTACCAAGAGTTTCTCGAATGGTACATTCTACTCAGACAAGTCCTTTGCGAGACACGTTTACATCACTAGCGAACTAGCTTGAAATTATTACCCGTCCAGGACAAGTCTTTTCGAGTTACTAACAGTTAAGATCTCGTCAATTCATGGGTTAAGTCTTATAGCACAAAGATTCATTTGCATTGACATAACATATTTCTTATCACGTATTTTCTCCCCCTAAAAATGGCATATAAAATGTTATTTTTGAAAAGTTGAGAATAAATATGACCATTTCGAGTGTTGCGGGAAGAATGACCACTGTGAACAATTTTTGAACAAAGTTTTAATTCAAGTACTCCCCTCAACGAGTGATATAAACGGTTGAGGTTTTGAAAATCATAAGGGAAGTACTTGTTCTTTTGAGCAAAACCTTGAAAAATGAAAGGTTTGATAGGTTTTACTCAAAAGTAAGAAGCTTTGCTCCTTTTATAAGGATTGTGGCACTGAAGCGTACCACGGGGTCCTTTATTTACAAGTACGGGTTGTACAGCGTAATGTGTGCACAAGCCATAAACATAATCAATCAAACATCCAAAATTATATGAAGGAAGCAATTCAAGGGTTACCGGGAAGTGCGATGATGTTCCGTGAGTGTGCATGGGGCTGAAAGCCGGTTATGTTAATCCCGGTCGACCACCAACATAACTCTCCAATCGTCAAGGCGATCTCTTCAAACAACCGCTCATCAATCATTGTCATGATCCGTCTCACATCCCTCCTTTCACGAGAATTCCAGCCGCTTAGGAGACCCAATTTTCTGGCGTATATCCTTCAAACTGTATGCCATTCCATCCCTAACCAGCTTCAAAGTATGATCCCTGAACTTGTGGAGTTCTCTACACGCCATTAAGCGATTTCTTTGAAGTTCACTACTGGTAAACAACGCCAAAGGTTTCTGATGAGTGTATATTGAGATAGCTGGTTGATATCGGGAAGATCAAGCTTTGGAGGATTGAAGTTGACATGCGCTCGATAAGATTCAACACCGGTGGAGATCTTCTACACGTTCCTTGATGACAATGCGTCTTATGTAGATGAGAAGTGACTTGATAAATTGCGTATGCTGCGGTTGAGAATTGTCTCATGCACTGCACCTTGGCAAGGTACATGTCTTCATGTCATTGAGAGACAAATTCTCAAAGTCAACTTCAGAAAGCATAGTCCCGTTCATCTTGTCGTTTGACTACGATCTTCTTTAGGAATGTGTAGTCCCACTTAGGCGAAAGGTCAACGTGTATGATGGCAACGATATCCTTAGAACTATGCACAGCATGTTGAGACTTACGAACCGGCCTACGTAGTAGATTCCGGTGTTACGGCAATGATGAATCCCATACAATGCATCTCGGTCGTATGCTTCCACCGTGTTGGAGAACAAGTGATTGGCACGTTCCTCAATGGCAATGCGGTTTGAGTAGACAATACTGGGAATGGAAGTGTCAACGATGTAGCGTATTTTCTTGAATCATCGCCACCGTGTAAAAGAAAATCCAAGTCTTTGTTGAAGAAATATCTGAAAGGAATCCTTGGTTCATCTGGTTGCCAAGTGTTGGTAGAGGTTTGGTCCAATCGGTGTAGTATGGAGGGTTGTCCCTTTGTGTGAAGTCAATGTTTGCTTTCGGGTTGAGCCAATCCATGTTGTTAGACATAGCTCGAGCAATGTTTTCAAGGTGATATTCGACCTCGAGGGCACTTTCAGAGCTGTCTTTTAGAAGTTGAAACGCTTCATTCTTGATTCGCTTTAACTCGATTTCGTCATTTTCTTCACATGGAACTTTTCTTGCAGAATTTTAGCATGCTCCAATGTAGCACCGTCTACCAAGTTCCGACCTTCTTCGGTAGGGAGTGTTGTTAACAAGATTAGCAAACCATTCAAATTATTCCGCTTTTATCGTCATTTAGCCATGATACGACGTCAGATCTGAGGCGTCTTCTTCGTCTTCTTTTTCAAGGCCTAGATGATGATTCGGCTTTCGAACTTGTTTGGGAGATGTGGGTTGTTGTAGGGGCTCAAGGACCTCTTCATCGTCACCACCCGTATACTCAAAGTGATCATCGGTTTTTTGAGTCGGGGGTGGTAACTCGGAATCGTCTTGAGGTTTTTCAGTAGAAGAACGAGGAGGAGATTTTTGTTGAACAGGTTGTGGAGGAGGTTGCATCAAAGAAGATTCACCGATCGCTTCGAGGTTTAGGTGCGATTCTTTATCCTTATCCTTGTCTTCATCGCCTCTAGGGCGTTTAGACTTTTCAACCGAATCTACAAGCTTCTTGAAGTTGGTACTCCGGCAATGCTTGAAACAATTTTGCTTCTTCTAATTGAACATCATTGATCGTAATGACATTTGTGTTACAAGCTTGGCCACCAATTCATTATTTGAGAAAACTACCGGATCGGTTGGATTGATTGTGACGGTTAAGGGCGTTGATCGAATAGTTTGCTTGGCGATCTACATAAGATTTGGATAAAGTTGTTTGGTGAACATCTCCTTTGTGACTTTAGGAACGCGTATCTGAAGGTACTTTTCGTGTATCCTTCGATCATTTCGTTCAGTTCCTCTTGACGGTGATTTTTCATGAATTTCTGAACAAACTTCCTTTCTCCTTGCATCTTTTCATTCTCGTCATACAGATGTTGTATGTGATCAACAAAGAAATTCAACTTCTTGTTGAGCACGTCTTTCTTTCTGACTTGTTTGACAGCTTTCACAATTCTTTTAAGAGTCCGAGAAATCCAAGATCGAGGTGGCTTCTTTCTTGATGCGGATGATGATTTTGTTGATCTTTTTGATGGTGGTGGTGAAGAGTGAGAAGACGAATTTGATGATGAAGAGATATGAGGAGACTCTGGATCCTTCGGAGGTTCAGAGGTTTCTTCCTTTGATCGCGCATGACTATCTAGAAGAAACGTATCATAATCAACATCTTGATCTTTTTCGGACTTCGGTTTCGGTTCCTCAAACTCATATTCGATAGTATCCTCCACAAGATTTTGTTGTTGAATAAGAGTGGTGGCACCCTCTCCTTATCGGGTTGATTAACGCGCATCGGAGGAGATGGTTCGAGTAGGCGACACCACTTGATCCTCCGGACCACCCATTTGGTCTTTAGCAAATTCTTGACTTTGTGTTGGTGTCTAAGCAATTTGATCGTCTTCTTGTATACATTTTCCGGTGGCTCTTCATCACTCTCCGAGCTTTCATCATAAGGTACAAGTACATGAGTCTTCCCTTTTTCTTTATCAGCTTGAGGACTTGGAGGTTTTGGTAATCGAAGGATTGTCATCCTTCTTGCAGTTCGAGTAGGTAATCTCTTCATCCGTGTCGGTACCTTGAGCTTTCGTCCACAAGCTTTCTTTTGCGGTTCGGTGTGGGAATAGGTTCAGCTTCCTTTACGGGAACAATCCTTTTACGAGGAGGATTCCTTTTGGGAAGTTTCCTATAAATATATGTACTTGTGACACTTCCAAGACTGCCTCTTACGGTCCTCCGAGTAGGTGTACTAGAAGATTTTTCATCAAGATGACCAACTTTGCCTTCTTTTACGGCTAACCGATACCTTTATATGTTTCAAGCTTTTTGATTTCGGTAGTTAGAAGGTGATCGGGTAATACCGCACCTGTTTCTTTGTTGACAATTCTTTGATTCTCGACGGATAATATGGGTTCCAATATGTCATGATTATCCGGGTCATTGGGCCTCATGGGGATATCGGGATGAAGTCCAAGAGCTCTCTGGATCAACAGTTTGGTGTATCTGACATAGGGAATCTTGGAGCTAAGCTTCTTGTGAAATAGCATCATGTCCTCCCATACCAGTGCTTCGATTTCAATGTCCTTCTTGTTGATCAACGACGGAAAATGTGCGATTCCATGAGCTTGGGATGCTCATAGCCTTTGTATCCGCCACGCAGAGACCGATTTGGTGATGATCATGTAGAGTGTTCTCCATGGTTGAGGAATATTCTTCACTCACGTGAGAGTGCTTAGTAATAATTCACGAAGCTTCATCATAGCCAATATCTATCAAGAATTTTGTCTCTTGAGGGGTAGCAAAGAAGTCGGTTGGAGCGATGTCAAGAATGATGAGAACAACCCGTAAGTCAGCAGGAGTGATAGTGACTTGTTTGTGATTAAGTGTCACATTCACTCCACTTTGACCAGTGATCCTCTGCATAGAATCCCGAAATTGTTGAATGTAGACCTCTCGAACTGCGTGGCAGAGTGTGAGAGCTTGTTGTAGGGATGATTCACGAGAATATCCACTGCAATGAGACAAGAGAATTCTGAGCATGTGAGGGTATCAAAGTCAACCCTAAGGTTGTTCTTTCCAATCTTTCTCGGATAACCCTTTGGAAAGATATCAGCAATTGTAAGAACTTCTGATGCATCCACATTCATTTGTTCAACCATGTCGTGATCTGAAATAACATTAGCCAAAAGAACCAACATATCGAAAGACATAGTGTTAGTCAACAGAAGGTCTTATTGTCTAGTTATTGAATGTACAATGTCAATGATTGTTACGAGTCCTAAGTCACTTGTTTGTCTAATAGTCCAATGACGTCGTGAAATATTTCGTGAGTTAGTTAACTTTAAGTTTTAAAGTTTATGTTATCACTTATTGTTCACAACATATCAAACGATTAAGTTTATTAGTGACATTATTGGATTTGTGACGATATGAATTGTTTATTAACAAGTTTGTGCACGTAACAATTCATAATGAAGGTCTATCAAGGCTTAGGCTTAGATATGGCAAAGTTGCAGCGCTTGATAATGACATACGCGTAGACGAAAAGCTTATGCGTGGGATCATAACTTACGGCGTAAGAAATGTTACGCGTAGGAAAAGGAGACCGTATGAGAGCTTACGCGTGAAGCGTGTATTTATACCTTACGGCGTAAGGCTTTACTAAATAGTAGACCTTATGCGTAGAGGTCACTGTTTACGCATATCCTTCACAGGATACGCGTAGTCCCATTGTAGAACCTTATGCGTAGTAGTTACTGGTATGTGCTAAAACACATACCTTTTCATTATCAAAACAAACCCAAAACAACCAAGAAAGAGCCGTTTATTGCTAATATTTGTGGTTTTATTGAGTTTGTGCTTGTCTTGGTCTGATATGCAAAAACACTCAAAAAGGAACAAAATCAGACGTAAATCCGAGCAAGAGAGATCAAGAGAGTTTGATCACGAATTTTGGAAGGTCGGGATTGTGCATTTTGGAAGATTTTATTCTCTGAGGATGATTTTTAGAAATTATAATCAAGTTTGAAGAGTTGTCAAGATTAGTCCACAATTTTGAGTATTTGGCAGAAGAGACCCTTCAAGTTTCAGAATTTACAAGTTCAACCCTTGGATTATTTGAGAGTGACAAGAAAGGCCCTTGAAAGATATTTTTAGATTTACACCTTTGGTCCCTTGGAAATCCGAATTTACAAGTTTAGTCCCTTAAAGTTAACTTGGATCATTTACTAGTCCTAAAGTCCAAAATCCTAATCCAAACCCACGGCCCAAAATAACTAAACCCAGTCCATTAACCAAAAACCATCCAACCCGTTATCCCAACCCGTACACCTTACTTATACCCGAGTCAACGCCCACACAACCCGGTCAAGAAAACCAAACAATAATAAAAAAAACCCAACCCCAGCTCGTTTTACCCCAGTCTGGAAATACAAGAACCCTAATTACCCACTCGATCAATTGGTCAAAATTACGTAATTAAGGGCATTCTTGTACTTTCATCGACACCAACTTGACACATAGGAATGCAATGTGTCCTATCCGTGTGCTCAATCTCAATATCTGCTCTCCTATTGGTCGAAGCTACGTGGTAATCATGATCCAATGATTGAGATTAAAGGGATGAGGTGTAATTTGATCGAAGGGTTGTTATTCACCGAGAAAGCACAAAATTGGATTTCTAGATCCTTCCATGACCTTGTGCTCAGCTATAAAAAGACCTTATTCGTTCACATAGTCATAATCTTTTCTTCTCTAATTTTTTCTAGCATAGTTAGTTGTATTTTTCATTTTAATGTTTTAAGTTTTTGTAATTCCTATTTTGTACTCAAATGTTTTAGATTAATAAAATTCAGTTTTCATTTTCAAGTAATTGTTTAAGTATTTGTGTTCTAAATCTACTTAATCTCTTTGTTTATTGCTTATTTCAACAATCTAAATCTGTTTTTAGCTCATTCCTTTATTTACTCAAAAATACAAAAAAAAAAAATCAGATAAAATCATTGAAAAATAAAAAATCATATAAATCTTGCTTTTGTGGATTGATTCATACTTAGCTCTTGTTTCACAAGGTTCATTTAAGCTTAATATAGCTTATAGTGATCTTATTTCTGTTTCAAACTCAAATTTCTAATTAGTCAACAAAAGTCAAGCTGTGGTGATGGAGCAGATTTGATCGATTTCTTTGAGTTAATCATGGAAATGGGTTGAATCATCTGGAAATTGGTTGAGTTTGAGTTATTTGGGGTTGATAATGGTTTAGGATTAGTGTTCACTGTTTCATTGGTTGCAAGCCATAGTGGCTAGGACAATTTGTAAGTGCTTAAATCTGCTTATATACATTTTACTGTCTAAATCTGTTGTTTGCATCTGAGTTTAGTGATAATTAGTATTAAGTGATATTTGTTTAATGTCAGTTTAGCGTAATCTAGTCATAATGCTTTTTAGTTCACAAAATTAGATAGAAAGTAGTGTTTGGATTTGCTTGTAAAACTGTGGTGAAGGTTGGTTAATGGGTTCGTGTAGTTGATTCATGCTCAAGTAGGTTATTGATAGTGATCTCAAGTCTTTGTTAGAAGCGGTTATTCATCAAATAGTCAAAAACACCTTAGATCAGTTCTAATTTGTGTAACTGTTGGATTTGTTAATAATCAAAAGCTTGATTTAGGTTCAAATAACATTAGAATTGATTAATACAACTTTGTTTGAGCTTATAATATCATAATCAGTTTACAAAATTGGATTAAATCTCACTAAAGTCAAAGTTTCATATCTGTTTTTCAAAAGTCAAAACTGTCAAATTCAGTTTTCTACCAAACTTTGAGGTTCTCTCCATGATTCAATTCTGAGTTAAAGTGTTTGAAGTTTTGGTTAATCACAATTTCAATTGGTCTAGTGTTGAAAACAGCTCTTTGTGAAATCTGATCAGGTCTTATAAAGCTTCATATCAGCTGCTCAAAATAGCTTAATATCCCCTGTGCACACTCAGCATTAACTGAGTTGTGCACAGGTGTTTTGCAGCAACCATACCTTGTTCATATAAGTTTGTTTTTGGCTGAAATTTGGGTTATACACTCTCTGGTTGGTAGACTAGAGATTTCCATTCTGGTTCTCGGTTTGGCTTATTAAATAGCGATTTGCTGCTTAAAGTAGGGTCTAGATCTGTTTGGATAAGAATTAACTGTTAGCACCATATCATTGTAGTTTGTTCATTAGAGGTTTAGAGCAGCTAGAATAGATTGTATTTAAGTAGTTTTAGCACATATTAGCTTCAGTTACTGTTTGGTAGCTTATTGCATTCTTTAGCTTATTTTCAATAGCTTATTAATAAGCAGTTTTCACATCAGTTTCATTTTCATCCACATAAGCCCTTGTTTTTATAATTTTTATAGATTTAGAATAATATTTTAGAATTTTCCTGAATTTTTCATAATTTTTAGCTACTGTTTACTATTTTTCTTGATTAAAAATAGTTTTTAATCCTTTTTAAATAGCTTTTATTGCAAATAATTAAGAAAAAGTTCCAAAAAATTATTTTTCAATTTTCCCAGTTTAAGAAAAATATAAAAAGCATAAAAAATATTTTTCCTTATTTTTCCCCTTTTATTTGGTATTTTTTCACAATTTAAATTAGATTTAAATAGTTTTAAATTAGTAGAAAATAGAAAAATAATCAGAAAAATAACAAAATTAGTTTTGAAAATTCTCTTTAGTTAATTTAGATTTTATAAAAATAGTTTTATAAATTTCCCTTTAATTTTCATAATTTTTAGTATTTTAAATTAGAATTAAAAGTTAAAAATTAGTTTTTAATTTGAATAAATTCAGAAAAATACTAAAAAATAGTTTTAATTCATAATTAGTTTTCAAATTGCATTTCTAGAATAAAAGTAATTTTAGGCATTTTTAGGATATAGTTTAGACGTAGTTGCATTCGCGTTTTGTTAATTACGTTTTAGTTGTATTTGCATTAGGATTTCCCGTAAAATAGATTCCCTTAATTACTTTCCCTATTCCCGTAGTTTAATAAAATCAATATCACAAATCAAAACATCGAGCATTAAATTCCAAACCAAAAACGACGTTGGCAATTCACTGCTGGGAAGCGATTAAGGTTGACTAATCCGATCAACGATCACACGGGATTTGATTTATTATTCCTTTACCTAAAGGAATTTGAATCTATCTTCGTGATTATTTTTATATCGATATTGAGGTTTTATCCACACACTTACCCTTAAGCCTTCATTATGGCCAGTCGTTAATGCTGTTTTAAGTTTCTTACGGTTAGTCATTCACAAGTGGCTAGCTTGTGTGAGATAACTTGACGTTTTGGATCAGAATCGAGCGTAAGGATTACTCTTACGCGATAACGCTCGCGTAAGGTGATCCTTATGCGTAGAGTAACAATCGACCTTGATTCTGAATTTTACGAGTAACAAGCCTGAAATAAAACCATCATATCATCAATCTTAACATGTATAGTCATATTACACACACATCATGGCATGAAAACTTGTTAAACATTTATGCGTAGAAAGTCATACGCGTAGGTCAAAACCCTAAGGGTTATGAATTACGCATAAACTTTCTAGCCATGGGATATGCACCAAACAATTTCGGTAGTTCTAAGATGTTGTGAGAGTCTATAAACCAAGTTATAACATCTAAATCGTGGTGAATCAAAAATACCCAAACTCAAGAACATCAAACCCTAATTCCTAAGTTCGATTAAATTAGTGTTTCTGGGTAGTTATAGGGCCTGGAAATCATCAATTCATCAACATATGAACATAACACAACAATCTTTATAACCAAAACCCTTCACATTTGAAAACACCCAATTCGACTCATAAACCCTAGTTTTCAAAAATCATCAATTCGTGTTTCTGGGTGGGTTTTGATGGTTAAAATGTTATCATTTATGTATTAGGAACGTTTTGACACTATCCATTTAACCACAAACACACACACAATGATTGTGTTCATACGCTTTATCGTAGAACACATAATCCGCACGTAAAAAAGTTTTAGCCGTAGGATTTGCTTGAAATTCAAAACCTTAGCTTGTATTATTGTTAAGATCATGAAAACACTTACAAGATGATGATCTAAAGCACGGATTTCTTGAATGAATATTAGGCGTAGGATCTTTTTAGGTTAGAAGTAATAAATGTGAGGGTAATGTTAGGTGGAGGATGTTTTAATTAAAATAACTTTAACATTTTGACAGTTTTGGTCCCTCCACCTTTTCCTTTTTCAAACAACGCCATTTAACTTCCATTTTGGTTACCAAACAAAGATTTTAAGAAAGAAACTTTGACTACACTCCCCTTAGACTTAAGAATAATGAAAGGTTATAATTTTTAGTCCGAGGAGTGTCATTGAACCAGAAAAGTTTACCACCATTGATAAAAGAAACAACCAGGATAAGATAACATGCAAGTACACAGATGTTTTGAAACAGTTAAGTATAAATTTTCTCCCCCTCAACACTCGATCGAAAAAATACTGAATTTTGCAAGATTAGAGTGTTGACGGAAGAAACGTACTTGCCATGTTGAAAGAAAATTAGATTAGAAGAATATTTTTGTTGTTTTTATCAGGTTTTATATTTTTGTAATTTGTTTTTGAAAGATTATTTACAAAAGAGATTTTGGTGTTTGACAGGGTTTTAAGACTGTTTTAGGAGGTCATCCAATTCCTCTTGAGTCAAACACCTCATACCAATCCGGTGGACCAACTCATTAAACCTAGCGGGAGGCAAGGCTTTGGTGAGAAGATCTGCCAATTGGTATTCTGTACCCACAAAATATAATTCAACAGTACACTGTTCCACGTGATCCTTGATGAAATGATATCGAAGATCGATGTGCTTTGATTTCGAGTCTTTGCCCGAGTTGCACGAGATCGCAATGGCACTCGATTGTCGCGATACATCGGGATTACGTCAAATACGTAACCATAGTCTTTGAGTTGTGTTCTCATCCAGATGACTTGAGCACAACACGTAGACATGGCTACATATTTCGCTTCGTTGAGGACGATGTACAATCCTGCTTCTTCGATTGCCATGACACCGGTTTATCACCAAGAAATTGTAAAGCTCCAGAAGTACTTTTCCGTGAATCTAAGCATCCTGCGTGGTCGGCGTCACGAAAAAGCAATTAGTTCAAAACCAGAATCCTTCGGATACCATATCCCCAAGTTAATGGTTCCCTTTATGTATCGGAGGATTCTTTTAGCCTCAGAGGTGGGTTTCAGTTGGTCGCGACCGATAACGAGAGAAAAGATATCGGCAAAGACAATATCAGTCCGCTAGCTGTACATTAGATACATAGAGACCCAATAATACTACGGTATTTTGTAGGGTCCACCAATTTCCCATGTAAATCAGCGTCTAGCTTCTTGGTATGAGCCATTGGTGTGGCATAGGTGTCACTGGTTTTCATTCCAAATTTGTTTAACAATTCAAGGGCATATTTGGACCGACTCAAGAAAATACCACTGGGTGATTGATGAACTTGCGGTCAGAAAGAACGTGAGTTCACCCATCATGGACATTTCAAAATTTTTCTTCATTAGTTTTGCAAAAGCGATTGAAAACTTTTTATGTGTAGACCCAAAATGATGTCATCCACGTAAATTTGAACAATTAAGATATGTGCCCCGTGATATTGTATAAAAAGAGTTGGGTCAACCCAACCTTTGGTGAAATTATTAGCAATGAGGAAGGATGATAGCTTATCGTATCATGCCCGAGGAGCTTGTTTGAGACCATACAGAGCTTTGTTCGGTTTGTAGACGGATTCGAAACTCGGGATCAACGAATCCATCCGGTTGGCTGACATAAACCGTTTCTTTAAGTTGTCCATTGAGAAACGCAGCTTTGACATCCATCTGATAGACCGTCATATTCATATGAGCCGCGAACGCTAGAAATATCCGAACGACCTCAAGACGAGCAACGGAGCAAAAGATTCTTCAAAGTCAATACCCTCTTCCTGACGATAACCCTTAGCCACCTGACGTGACTTATTTCGATAACATTTCCTTCAGCATCCAATTTGTTTTTCCAAATCCATTTGAGACCAATGACGTAGACCCTGTTGGTCTTTCAACCAGTTCCCATACTTCAAGCGTTTAAATTGGTTGAGTTCTTCTTGCATGGATTCAATCCAGTTGTCTTTTGTCATTGCGTCTTTGATGTTTTAGGTTCGATTGGCAGACGGTGAGTGCATAAATGCAATGTTCACCATCCGAGTGAAGGCGTTGTCTTGTAACTTGACCGTTGATTCGGGTTGCCAATAATGTTTTCCAGAGGATGGTCTTTCGTCCATCTATGTGTGGAGGTTGATGTTGGTATACATTGTGCAGATTTTGAGGATTCAAATGGCTTGTTGAAGATTTTGCGACATCCGTGCGGCGATCTCATTAGCAAACGGGTTAAAGAAGCATTTGGATCAAAATCTGCGGTGGGGGTACTTCATTCGAACATCATCGGCCGATTCATCATTGTTGGAAGCGGTGTGTTCAACCGTTGTGTTGGAGTCAAGCGGTGGTGCTTCTTCAAGAGTTGTTGTAGCGGTGTATCGGTATAAGAGTATTATCGGTTTGGCAAGCAAATGGATACACCGGAGCACGTTCATCAATATCGTCATGACAGCGGAGCAAATAACCTTTCCATTTGTTGACGAGTAAGGAGGGCTTTGTTCAGGTGATGATGGGGTTTGGGGAAGTTTAAGCGGTTGTGTCCGGGTTCCAAGTCTGGTATACTCGAAGCCATTTCCGTAAGTTCATCAAAATGAGCATGAATCGTTTCCATCACCTGTTTTGTACGACGATTCCGGATTCGGAAACCTTTTGAATTATCACAGTATCCGATAAAGACTCCAATGTCAACTTTGGCTTTGAGCTTTCCAAAGTCATCACGATCATTATTCGGATAGCAAAGAGATCCAAATACATGAAAGTGTTTGAGATTCGGTTTTTTGTTGTGGACAAGCTCAAAAGGTGTTTTGTTGTGGCGTTTTGTAATCATAGAACGGTTATGAGTATAGCATGCAAGAGATTACGCCCATAAGTAATCTGGAAGTTTAGCATTGATTAACATTGTTCTTGCGGCTTCCACTAACGTTCGGTTTCATCTTTCAACAACTCCTTTTTGTTCTGGTGTATGTGCAATAGATGTCGATCTTGAATTCCCACTTTCTCATAGAATTCACGAAGAGTTTGATTAACAAATTCGTGCCTCTATGCTCGATTAGTCTAACGATGTTTCGTAGAGTCTGAACTTGTATTTTCGTGAGAAAGGTGATGATCATGTGGAGCTTGATCTTTGCTTGAAGAAAGTAGACCCAAGTCCAGCGTGAATAGTCATCAACAATTACTAAGATGTAGCGTTTGCCATTGATCGTTTGCACGCGCATCGGGCCACACAAATCCATGTGAAGAAGATGAAGCACATCTTGAGAGCGTGTTCCACCTTTGAAGGAAAATGAGCACGAGTGCTTTTGCCTTGTTCACAAGCTGAGCAAAGGTGATCTTTAGAATACCAAAACCGTGGGAGTCCTTCAACTAGTTTGTGTCGAGCAAGGTTGGTGATGGTTTGAAAGTTTAGATGTGAGAGACGACGGTGCCATAGCCGGGATTTTGTTGATGTTGCCTTTGAAAGTAAACATATGGGAGATGAAGCAACCATGTCTTGCATAGAGATAGTGTAGAGACTAGAATTACGATCGGACATAAGGTCATTTCCTTGTAGATCACTGAATGAAACAAGTTTTCTCCCGAAAGCAACCTCCAAATCTCCATCACAAAAGCTGACCTCAAAGCAGATTATGACCGAGGCCTTCCACATAGTAAACCCTGCTAATTTCGATGTTCCCATTGACATAGTCTCCGTAGCCCATGATAGTTGCGAAGTGATCATTCCTGAACCTGACGGTGCCAATGAACTTTGCAATAAAGTTTGATAACAGTTTTAGATTGCCTGTCATGTGTCGGGAACATCCGCTATCAACAATCCGAGAATGATCGTATCACTGCATTACACCGCAGGCGACACGGATGGAATAGAAGTAGATGTGGAACCCGAAATGTTAGAGGGTTCGTGAAAGCGATTATAGTAGATATACACACATCAATAGCTTTAGGTATCCACTTAAATCCTAGTGTGTTATATATCCATTTCTGCCATCTCCAACTAGTGTTTGCTTTAGTCTTAGTGAATGCACTAGGTGGTACTACATTCCTAGGAGGTGAAACTGGAGCTACAGGGACAACAAAGCGTTTCTTAGAATCTAAAGAGGCGGTCTACCAAGCACAGACTTAGAAAGATTAGTGGGCCTAGAGGTATTCGGTTCTTAGGATTCCTTAAACGAGAGATGATAGCTTTAGCAACACATTTATCATGACAATAATTCATACTTTTACGACAAATAACACAAGGTGCATCGGTGAATATCAAAAGTACTTAACGGTTTAGCATTCGTTACATCACTATTTCTATTACATTTGCGGACGCCTTAATATCTATAGTGGAGCAACGTGAGTCTTATTCATAGTCCTAGGGTGTTCTTCTACTTTAGCATTCTTGATTGATCTTTTCTTAGGTCGCAACTTCCTATTCTTTGATTTAGTGCTCCTAGGAACGTGAAGTGCGGACATTTGGAAAAGATGCAACTATTCTGTTTCAGTAGAAGGAGGCACGTTAGCAACTTGTGATTTGGCAATAGGGATTCTAGGTTCATGAGTACTAAGTGTTACTGGGGCTAATCTCTTAAAGATGGTTGGCGGAAGTTGTTCATACTTTCCTAACATTTCTCTTAACTTGAAGATAGTGTGAATCAGATCTTGATTTACAGACCGAACATTTCGGCAAAGAAAATGCATAACTTCTTTAGTGTGTGCAAGATAATGATCAAGTTCATTTGATGCTTCATCACGAGTCTTTTTGAGTAAATCAAATATGACACCATATTCCTTTTTAACTTTTACAAGTTCTTGTTCATATTTTGAGATTTGACACTTAAAAGACACGTTTTGATCATCCAGATGCTCAATTTTAGGATCGAAAATTTTGCACGCAAGCTGGGACGATTTTGTGTTGAAAATCAAGTTGTTGATCGTGAATATCTTTTTGACACCAATTAAGAGGACGAATTGCATTTGAAAGTTCGTTTGACAATCGTTTGTTTTCAACTTTTAAGGACTCGTCCAAGCACATTATCGGGTTCTCAACATTTACCACGTAATCAACGGTATAGCAGAGATATAATCAAATGCATATGACAAAGAATTCAATAGCACAACATTATGGACATCAACACGGATGACATCTTCCAAGAGTCGATCAACAT
The DNA here is from genome assembly GCA_910596185.1 of Chrysanthemum makinoi. Lineage (NCBI taxonomy): Eukaryota > Viridiplantae > Streptophyta > Magnoliopsida > Asterales > Asteraceae > Chrysanthemum > Chrysanthemum makinoi. Next base: position 35,682,925 of record OU343216.1, on the reverse strand, counting down.
CTTTTCTCAACATTTCTTTTTACGTTTAGTGTTAGAAATAGATGTTTCGTTTTCTCAAAACGACCTTCATTAATCCAAGTTCCTTATGAAAGTCCCTTTCCCAAGACAATGCACAACTTTTCAAATTTTTAACATTTGGTAAAAGATTTTTCTAAAAGATGTCTCTTTGTTCTCGCTAGAGGATTGAAAGTGTTGAACTTTGATTTCTGAATGATATTCTATCTCATGTTGTAAAGTTTTGAGGTCAGCCATGAAAGGTCAAAATATCTAAGAATTTTGCGATTTTCAGGTTTTGAGTTTACTTCACCGATGGAAGGTAAAGGACCATAAGTTTGTGCATAATCCGTGGGGATTAACATTAGAAGACTCGTGTGTTTTATGATTACCCTTGGTGTGTTAGAAGAATATGTTGGTGTGACGAAAGTGACCGCTTTTGAATAGTTAAAAGGTTTGTTGTAAACAACTTTTTCTAATTTTGATCGACTCTCGTCTTCTGCATCTAATTCCTCTTGACGATGATATTCAACAACATTCATAATAGAATTATCAACTTTATATTCGCGTGACTTGGAAACTTCGGGATTTGGTTTGAATGCTTTGGTTGAAAGCTTAGGTTTGTAATCGGCAAGATTCGGTCCATATCCATTTGGATTGGGTTTTAAAGTAAACTTTTCAATCGCTGTGACCGACTCGCCATGTTTGTAAACAACAGTTTTAAACTCTTTAAGTTTGTTTTGCAAGCCGATGATTTCTTCAAGATGATCATCTATTCGTTTCGTTGAATGCTTTTTGTATGCAGAGAACTGTTTTTGATAAGTTAACAACTCATTTTAGCTTTTGATTTTCCAAGGTGAGAGCGTTAATTTGCTTTTTATGTTCATGTTTCAGTTGTTCTATTTCTGACAACAAAGCATTCTTGAGCGGCTAGATCCGCATCTGTCTTTCTAAATATTTTTCGTTTTGATAAGATTTGGCAAAGGTCGCTTCAAAACCTTTTCACGCTTTTTCTTGAGTTTTGAAAAAGTTGAGTTGCTTTTGTAAACATTCAAAATCCTTGGTTAACAAAGGCATTTTGCATTTTAAGTCCCGATTAATGGCATGACATTTTTCCACTATGGTTTGTTGGTCTTGTATTAAACGAGCAAAATCTGGATGAGGCAAAAGTTCATCGTGTTCAACGTGAGTCTCAACATGATCATTACTGAGATCCTCAAGTATAACCACCGAGTCAATTTGATTATCAAGGGAAACCGGTTGGTCATCTTGATCGTCAAATATAACTACGGGTCTAGTTGAAAATCGTCGGAATGAGATGTGGATGGACTCATTTTGAACATTCCGAGCCTTGGGATTCGGATGTTGGCGAGATATGAGATCGAGATAAATATGGTTTGTTGGGTACTGAGACAAGCCATCGATGTCATACACTGGGCCTGTGTCACTCATGTGTAACTCATGCATATTAGCCATCAACATAAATGTTGCATTGGCCTGCAAGTCCTCCATATCATCATCCGAATCAGCATTTGCCATAAAGCTCGTTCTTTGTGCGTGAGAGTTCCACCAGCTTCATCCTTAAGAGCCAAAAGAAGAGCCTCTTTGAAATAAGCACGGCCCCTAGTCCTTGGCTTTGGGCATGCATTAGCCAGTGTCCCTTCTTCATTGCGGTTGTAGCATCGAAGACCATTCAACCCATTCGAGCATTTCCTGTTCCACCACTTGAGCTCGATTGTTATTCCTACCCACAGCATTAAACCCATGACCACCGCCCATCGGCGACCATAACCTCGATTCGAACTTCAACTCGTCCATTGTTCACAAAGCTTGATTCCTTGTATTAGATGAGGAGCGAATACGGTTGTTGGATTTGTTGGTATAACGGCTAAAGGCATTAGCAATCATAGCAAATACTTGTTGCAATGCTTGAACGGATCGATTCCTCATTAGCTTCAGCTTGAGCATTGTTGTTGTTGTATGGAACCAATTGAGTTTGAGATGGAGGTTGTGAAGGATCATGTGGTGTGATTGTAGCAGTTGGTTGAGTTCTGGTTGAGGAGAATAACTGTTTTGAGCATATAAGGCAAGTTGTTGATTTTCCGGATGTGTCGGTGGAGCAATTTGAGCACGGAGAATCCTTTCCCTATCAACTTCCTTTTCATGAGGCTTCAAGTAATCGTACAACAATCCATATGTAGATTGATGCATGTTTTTCGCTTGACGGAGAAAAATGACATACTTCTCCCATTCAGGACCAAGACTACTCAAGAACTTAGTATTCACCGCAATTCTTGGCATGATGATGTTGTGTTTATCCAAATCATTGATGATGTCCGAAAAACGGTGATGATAGGACTCTAGTGTCTCTCCCGGTTCAATCATGAAGTGTTCATAAGCCAAGTAAATTTTGGATTCCAAATCTTCCCGATTGAGTACAGATCCTTCCATAAGAAGACGAATATGATCCCACATTTTCTTTGCAGTCTTTTGAGCATCAACACTACGAAGAATTGGGTTTGGTAATCCTAAGAGGATATATTCCATTGCAAGCTCATCCGCTTCATAGTGTAGAAGTTCTTGAGGATTCAAGTCCTTGCAACAGAGCAATGTTCGTTTGTTCATCTCTTGGTGGAATGGCATTTGGATCTCCGGGTACAATGACAGTAGGCATCTCAAATGGACCTTCCAAGATAACCTTCTTTAAGAACTTTCCATGTGGCTTCTTTAGATCACAAAACCTAAAGAACCTTATCACCCATTGATCATAGTTTCTGGAGTGAGCATTGGAGGTCTATCAAGTGATCCAGCCTCATGAATTGATTGTTGGTTGCTTAAAGCTTCAAACATCTTTGCAAACCAAGTGGGTTCCTTCATAGTGGTCCTTGATGGATGTTGATTGAAGTCATTTGTGTACGGTTGAACTTGAAGACTTTGTGGTGGTTGAACCATTTGAGGTTGTGGATTTGCAACAAGTTGTGGAGTATGTTGTTGGTTAAATTGTTGTTGATAAATTGCTTGTTGTTGATTCCATTGTTGATGTTGTGGAGTTAGTTGTTGTTGGCGTTGAGGATGAGGATAAGTGTAACGGAAATAGTTAGAGTATGGTGGTTGTGACATGTTGATAAACTTGTGTTGGTAAAATGGATCTTTGTAGTCGAATGAACCTTTGTTGATGAAGTATCCTTAGGCGTAGAAATCACAATAGACAAGTAGCACTTATGCGTAAAAACACCAAAGTTACGCGTAACAATTAGAGGTTACGCGTATAATTTAGCTTACGCGTAAGTAAGGAAAAGACGCTAAAGTTAGGCGTAGACAAAAGTTAGGCGTAGAAAGGTAGGCGTAGGATTTTCTTATGCGTAAGACTAGGCTTAGGCGTGAAAAATCGATGCGTAGGATTTCTACGCGTAAGCTTATGCTTATGCGTAATTTTAGGGTTTTTATCCCAAGTGATCTTTTACACTTCACAAAGATTGCAAAAGATATCCAAAGTCGATGTATTTTCGGACTATCCACACCCCAATTTAAACGGCGGAATGGAATTCACGGGGATAGGTCATAGCACCACAATCACAATATTGAGCGACCTAAAGTGTCGTTTTAAAAACACATCGTTGGATATTTAATAAAAACATTCAGAGTACAACATCGGTCCCAAAAGGTTTAGAAAGTTTATGGAAATACAAATATAATACAAATCCAAACGATGTTTTGAAATAAAGTGCCATAATGTACATATAAGCCTTGCCAACTCAAAAGGTGGTTCCTTAACCATGCCATGCGTATGTCTTAGTTAACTGAAAATACATTGCTAAAACGGTCAACAATAATGTTGGTGAGAAATCATAGGTTTAAGTAAATGTTTTATACGACTACACAAGTATAGACGGGCATGACAATCAAGTCACGTAAAATGTTACAATTGCTATAAGTCCATGACAGAAACTAGACCTGTTCATAATGTAATGTATGCCCCTGCAGAGTGTTTGCGAACAACTCAGTAATGTTATTAAATGAAATGCATCCGTATGACTAGTTGGGATTCACCAACCCGGATGGGGGCGTCACCCTCGATAGATCTATCCACTCATCCTCGCTTCAAAGATTAACACATTCATGTTCAGTGTAATGGGGACTTTCAATTGGCAAATGCGGTAACTTAAGCAATGTAAATGAATTTAACATACTTGGTATCGTAATAAAATGTTGTGCAATGTATTCTCCCCCGTAGGTTTGAAAATAATTAAAAGCATTATGACGGGGCTATGAAAACTCACTTGGTAAACTGGAATGATGACAAGAGTGAGTACACCGAGGTATAATGTGATGCTTTAACCGGGACCTATTACCAATGATATGATATGTAATGAGTTGCAATGTAATGTTATGCATGCATTTCGTATGTTATTTATACCATTTGCGAGTTTTGAAAATATTACTTGTCGTCGAAAAATACTCTTTTGACGTCTTGACCCTTCAAAAATGACTTTTCAAGTTTTTACGTCAAAATGTCATCCTACAATGGTTTTATAATGATTTATGGTGAAATTTTCACTTTTCGTCGTAAAACAATGTCGTCGGAATTTTCTTGAAAGTGACAAAAATGGCTTGGGAAAACTAGTCGTAAATGGGTAACTGCCGTCAAGTTAGGAAACGAACTCGACGGTTTTGGAAAGTTTGTATCGATATCTAAAAGTTTCAGTTCAGGAGTTTTCGATCAAAAGGTCTCGAACATAAAGATAATAAGGGTTAAAGATGGTGGTTTTGGCTAATTGTTGTGCAGAAAAATGAGTTTCGGCCAAGTTTGAACATCCATAAATAATTTATTACAACTCCGCTTTACAAACGGTTGATTGTTTTGAAAAATATGCTCGGTGAACTTGATTTTATTAGAAGACAATTCATTCCAAAAAGTTTCACAACCTGCGTTAAAAACAGCCTCAATCAGGGGCGTTACAGCACCGTAACACTTGTATCGTAAAAATAATATAGTTTTTCAGAAAATAATAGTTACGGCAATTTTATGAAAACGTGCATATCTTTGTCGTTTCAAATCCGTTTTCTACGAGATATATCGTCCTTAGCTTCGTATCAAAGTATACTAATATATTTTGACAAGTCGAAATAAGTTGTGAAGCTTAAGGCTCGCTTTTGACCGAACAATGTAAAACAGATCTGAAATTTCGAAAACTATAATTTTTTCGGGTTGCCAAACTTGTAAAATCCATAACTTCTCGTTATAACTCCGTTTTATTCCGTTCATGCGGCCACGGATTCGTTTTAAAGTATATTTTCTAAATATCAAGGCCAAAATGTCGTGCCTACTGTCGGTTTTTCCAGAAAATCAAAATAAGGACAGAACGTAATTATACTTATCGAAAATAGTTTTTCTCGGACAAAACCTATTCTAATCCCTTCAAATCAACTCCAAAGCTAATCTAATCCTACCATACACCTTCTTAGGGTGTCATGGGTTCCTAGACATCATCAAGACCAAAGAATACCATGGGAATAATTATAGGATGACCAAATATATTTGTATATACTAAAAATCATGTAAAATGGTATAAATCACATATGTCTTGCATGTTGCCCCAAAAATGAAAAGATACATATGTAATGAAAAGGAAACATAACAAATGATAGAAACATGCTTACAAGTGAATATGATGAGGTGCAAGTAACAAGGTTAAACTTAAATACCCTTGGTTTTTATTTCAAAACCTTATAAAGAGTATAAACTAGATTGATAAAACACTTGGACTTGAAAATTTTTGATCCCTTGGTGATTTCTTTGTGTGACCGGTTTTGAGAAGCAAGGAAACAAGGAGAGAACTTATTTTTACAAACACTTGGTGAAGTATGAAATGAATGTGTAAATAATTGAAGTAGAAGACTTATGAATAAGTGTAAAAACATGTAATTAATGAACCATACTCATTTTAATGTCTCCCCTCCCCTTGGTCGGCCAAGGGGAGGTACTAGATATTTTATTTTATTTTTTCTCAAATATAATGTATATTGTGTAAATTTTGTGTAAATTGGTAAGAAAATGTAAGAAATTGTGTAGGAAATGTATAAGTAAAAGGTAAATGAAAATTTTTGGTACAAGTAAGTTTTTAATAGATCAAAATAGAATGTATTGAGATAATAAAAATTGTAAAAATACATTCCTTGTGAAAATTGAGTGATAAAATAATTATCGTATGATTTTTCAAAAAAACGTCGTAATAATATAAATTTAACGATTTGTATACGAAATACATTCAAAACACTAGGTAAACTCAAAATATAGTTTTTCTAACTAAATGTAAGTTTAAAAATACATCGGGATCATTTTTGAAAGTAACGGATTAAATATTCAAAATAATAACTCACGCGATAACGTTTATTAAATATAAAAATTACGCGTTAAATGTGAAATGAAATGACATGAATGAATTAATATGATGCAAATGATGCAAATGAAATGTAGACTAATCTTAGTCCATATGAAATGTATGTGATGTTATGATCATGAATTCGCCGCTAAACCTTTAAGGTTACGCAATTTGGAACACGTGAAACCAAGTTTACGATAAATGTTGAAATAATGAGGCATGAATTTGTGTGAAATGACTCAAAGTACCGGGTTGTCACATTCGCCCATCAAAAAGGAATTCAGTCCACTGATTCAATCAAGATTTTAGGTCTAACGTGTGTCGGTGAAAAGATGAGGATACTTGTGTCGCATCCATCTTCCTGCTCCCAAGTAAACTCAGGACCTCTTCGAGAATTCCAGCGAACCTTCACGATAGGAATACGACTCTGTTTCAACTGCTTGACCTCACGGTCCATGATTTCTCTGTGTTCCTCCACAAAATTGAGTTTATCGTCAAGTTGAACTTCGTCCAATGGAATAACGAGCGATTCGTCCGAAGACACTTCGTGTTTGAAACGTGAAAAGTATTGTGCACATGGCTAAGTTCTGATGGAAGATCAAGTCGATAAGCTACCGGACCAACTCTGCTCAAAATCTTGAATGGTCCAATGTATCTCGGGTTCAACTTTCCACGCTTTCCAAATCGTACCACGCCTTTCCAAGGCGATACTTTCAACATAACTTTGTCTCCCACTTGAAATTCCAATGTTGGCGCTCTAACATCCGCGTAACTTTTCAATCGACCTGCGCGCTTCCTGAAGTCTATCTCAATTTGAACTATCTTTTCCGTTGTTTCCGCACTACTTCGACCGCATGAGTTGTAAGCGTCTCCACCTCGCCCAACAAACAAAGATCGGTACTTTCACCATAGAGTGCCTCAATGGTGCCATCTTTATATTGGTGTGATAACTATTGTTGTACGAGAATTCTATCAATGGCAAATGGTTAGCCCAACCATTTCCAAAATCAATTACACATGCCCTCAAGATGTCTTCTAACGCTTGAATGGTCCTTTCACTTTGACCGTCGGTTTGTGGGTGATATGCTGTGCTCATCTCTAATCTGGTTCCAAATGAATCATTGATGAATTCCAAAGTTTGAAGTGAATCGACTATCTCGTCGGAAATGATAGAAATTGGTGCAGGTGCCTCGAGACTATTTCCTTGACATAAAGTCTAGTGAGTTGCTCCATGGAATAAGTCTCTCTAATTGGTATGAAATGAGCTGATTTGGTAAGGCGATCAACAATTACCCAAATAGCGTCGTAACCTCCCGATGTCTTAGGAAGTTTAGTAACAAAGTCCATTGTAATGCGTTCCCATTTCCATTGAGGAATTTCCGGTTGTTGGAGTAAACTGAAGGCTTCGATATTCGACTTTTACCTTAGAGCGGGTAAGGCATTTGCTAACGTACGTGGCAATCTCGCTTTCATGTTCGGCACCAATAAAGTTTCTTAAGATCTTGATACATCTTATCCGATCCGGATGAATAGAATACTTTGACTTATGCGACTCATGCATAATCAATTCTCGTATTCCGCCATACAATGGAACCCACATTCTATCCTTGAAACATAATACTCCATCTACTCTCTTTACAAAACCATTCGCGCTTTCGGGCATACCATAAAGCTTTTCACTTGGTCGGTTTTCCTCCTTAAGTGCTTCGATCTGAGCCGTGGTTTTCGATGGTAAAGGAGAGATAATCGTCATTCCCAATGATCGAACTCTTAAAGGTTTAGGCCTCTCTTTCCGACTAAGAGCATCGGCCACAACATTGGCTTTTCCTGGGTGATACTTGATTTCACAATCATAGTGTGGTAACTCCAACCAGCGACGTTGCCTCATATTAAGCTCCTTTTGATCAAGAATATATTGCAAACTCTTGTGGTCGGTAAACACTGTACACTTTGTACCGTAGAGGTAGTGTCTCCAAATCTTGAGTGCAAAACTACGGCCCTAACTCGAGATCATGAGTGGTGTAGTTCTTCTCATGAACCTTAAGTTGTCGAGATGCATACGCTATCACCTTCTCGTTTTGCATTAAAAGCGACCCAAGTCCTTTATGCGAAGCGTCGCAATATACAACAAAGTTCTCAATGCCTTCTGGTAGTGCCAAAATTGGGCGCACCAACTTTTGCTTCAACAATGAAAAGCAACTTCTTGTTTCTTTCCCCATTCATACTTCTTGTTTTTCTGTGTCAACTTGATCAAAGGTCTAGCTATCTTGAAAAACCCGATGAACCTCGGTAATACCGGCTAGTCCTAGAAATTGTCAATTTCGTAGGATTCGTTGGAGTAGCCCAATCTTTCACGGCTTCAATCTTTGCGGGATCAACTTGTAGTCCATGACTATCAATGACGTGACCAAGAAATTGCACTTTGTGGTTCCAAAAATCACACTTTGAAAATTTGGCATACAACTTCTCATTCTTGAGTAGCCTTAAAATCATCCTTATATGCTCTTCGTGCTCTCTTTGCTCTTTGGTAAATCAAGATGTCAATGAACACTATCACAAACTTGTCCAAATACGGTTTACATACTCTATTCATGAGATCCATGAATACCGCCAGTGCATTAGTCAATCCAAACGGCATCACTTGAAACTCGTAATGACCGTAACGTGTTCTAAACGCTGTTTTGAATATCCTCTTCCAACTTCGAAGTTGATGATAACCCGCGTCGGATCAATCTTGGAATAGATACTAGAACCTTGCAACTGATCGAACAAGTCATCAATTCTGGGAGTGGGTAACGATTCTTCACCGTTAACTTGTTCAATTCTCTATAATCTATGCACATCCGAAGGATCCATCCTTCTTCTTCACAAACAAGACCGGTGCTCCCCAAGGCGAGGAACTCGGCCTAATGAATCCTTTGTCTAGAAGTTCTTGTAATTGATTAGACAACTCTTGCATTTCGGATGGTGCTAGACGGTACGGTGCTTCCAATGTCGGTGCGCTCAGGGCACTAAGTCAATATGAAATTCTACTTGGCGTCTTGGTGGAAGTCTGGTAAATCCTCGGGAAAGACTTGAAAATTCACGGACAATTGGTACATCTTCAAGTCGCTTCTCCTCCGACTTTTCTCCGGTTACATGGGCTAAGAAAGCAAACAACCTTTCTTAATGTACTTCTCGTTTTGATACTCGATATGATACTAAGTCTAGTTCCACATCGTTCCCCACGAATAATCAAAGTTTCGCCGTTATAAGGAAGATGAACAACTTTTTCATCACAAATGATCTTTGCACGATGTTTAGATAACCAATCCATGCCGATGATGACGTCGAAACTACCAAGTTCTACGGGCATAAGGTCTATGTTGAAGGGGTGATTAAGAAAATTGAATGTGCAACCACGGACAATGGTGTTGGTGCTAACTAAGTTACCATTAGCTAATTCGACGATGTATGATATGTCTAATGTGGTTGGTTTAATGTTGAGCAAAGGTGCAAATGCATTGGACACAAAACTTTTATCGGCACCCGAATCAAATAAAGCTGAAGCGTAACGATTATTGAGAAGAGCGTACCCGTTAACATCGGGTCCTCCCTATCTTCTCCGCCTCAATGGCGTAAACCCTTCCTTGTGCCATACCTCTTGATTGGATTTCCTTGATTCCTTCCCTTCTTACATTCGACTTGTAGTGTCCGTTCCCATAACAAAACATGTAACTTGTGGCGACTTGCAATCCCTAGTTCGGTGACCAACTTTCTTGCAATTTCATGGATCGGGACATCGACCGGATTGTGATGACTCAAACACCTATTACACCGGCCAAAACCCGAATACCCTTTTCCTTCCTTTTGACCCGCAGCATAAGCCTTAGCAACCTCTTGCCTCTTGGGTGGTTGTTGAGTAGCATTTCTACCCCAGTGTTGTCCCTACGTTTGTTGTTATTGCTATTGTTGTTGTTGTAGTTGGCTCGGTTATTGTTGTTATTGAAGCGGTTGTTGGGGTTGTTGTTGTTGTTTCGGTTGGTGTTGGTGTACTTACCTCTCTTCACCACTTGTGCCATCAACCGAGTCACTCGAATAGCTTCCTCAATTGTTTGTGGATCAAACGAAGTCACATCTCCTTGAATAACCTCGGGAAGTCCTCCGATGAAAGCCTCTAGTAACTTCTCATTATCGGTACCATAGACGGGCATAACGCGGTATTCCGGAATCTCCGAATGTAAGTGTCAATATCATACCAATCGTTACTAATTCATAGAACTCGTCTCCAACTTTTTCACTTCGATCGAGGACAAAACTTCTTAGTCACCAAACCTTTAAATTGCTCCCAAGTAAGCTTGAAAGCATTCTCCATCCCAATCGGTTGAGCATATGAATTCCACCAAGACAATGCTCCATCAGTAATACTCGTAGCAAATTTGACCTTACTATCATCCGGACAGTTACAAAGCAAAAACACCGATTCCAATTTTTCAAACCATCGAACCATGGCAGTGGCTCCCTCGGTACCTCTAAACTTAGTGGGTTCACCACTTTTGAAATCCTTGTAAAACATTTCTTAACTCCAGATCCTCCTACATTGCCGATGCTTGTAGCAAGCCTAGCGGCTTGGCAACGCTGACCTCAGCCAGGCAGCGTTGTTCCCTTTCGACTCTTAGAGCATTAGCTATGCTATCATTCACCAACTTTTGAATAGTTTGCAGGTCATTTCAGTGTGGCTTTCTTGAAGCCATAATTCTTCAAAATCACAAGATGAAACAATCATGAGAACTCGTAAGTAGAAACAACCATCATACAAATATATCCACAACCACATCATGCATAAAGTAAATGGAATCACAACGGAACAATAACGAAATATCACAAATATAATCACAACACACGTGGATAATATACATGAAAATTTCGGCCTACATGGACCAATATCATAGATAATAAAACCATTCCTACATAGTAGAGTCAATACTTGATACATTTGTTTGTACAACAACCAAAATACCACAAGTTCTTTAAACTCGTCACACACACCGTGACTAGGATAATAATGGTCAAAACTATACATGACAAAAGTCTACATAAGGCCCCTCATGGTGCTCCGCATTTCGATCACGAAGATCGCGAACACGAGTAGTCAAACTATCCACCAAACTCCTCAACTCTCAATCGACCGCAAAGCAGCAATACTCTCCACGTCCTCTAACGCCTATTCTGAATACTCGATGTGACAAATCAATAGAAACCACGCCTAATACTAGGCCCTCGACCTCCTCCGCAATGGTCTCAACCTATCTACCGCAGTTCCTCCAACTGTCGCAACAACCTATCTATCTGAATCTGCTGACTATCAATACGGGCTCCTAGCCTCGGTAGAAATTTGTCGGCGGCATGCGACCTTAAACTCTCGCTTCTTTCGAACTAACGGTGGCTCGGGTTCGTAGATGGTGGTGTCGGGATATCAAAAGCGAGCACGCTTTTTGGCGGCAAGTCAGATCAGGCAAAGGATCCCTAAGAAAATACGATGAGGATGGTGATGATGGTGGTGCTAGAAGTGGAGATGGTGGGTGTATCGGATCGTGGTGGGCTAACGTGAGGAAGTGCGACTTCGCCCTCCTCGAAGGGTTGGTCTCGGTTAAGTCATGATAGGTGGAAAAGTCGGAGTAGAGCCAATGGAAGACACGATCTCAGTGGAGTGTGATGAAACATCATCCATGATAGGGTTAGCTGGGACATCATCCGAGCTAGAGTCGATGATATGGTGATGGGATGTGAATCTGAAGATATGCGTGACAACGATGTGAAATAAAAGTAAATAACTCGAATAAAGTGTAAGTGAATCCGCATGAAAAGTGAATATGCACTATGATGAAATGATGAGATGCTATGATAATGTAGCTATAGTCTAGGGTCAATGATGCAACCTAGTTCTCTATAACTGTAGCTCTGGTACCAATCTGTAACACCCCCAATTTACACTTTTGCAGCGGAATGGAATTCACGGGGATTGACTGTCATAGCACCACATCACAGTTATATTGAACGACCTAAAGTGTCGTTTAAAAACACATCGTTGGATATTTAATAAAAACATTCAGAGTACAACATCGGTCCCAAAAGTTTAGAAAGTTTTGGAAATACAAATATTTACAAATCCAAACGATGTTTTGAAATAAAGTGCCATAATGTACAATAATGTATAAATGGCGACTCAAAGTGGTTCCTTAACCATGTCATGATATGTCTTAGTTACAAAATACATTGCTAAACGGTCAACAATAATGTTGGTGAGAAATCATAGGTTTATGTAAATGTTTTATACGACTACACAAGTATAGATCATGCATGACAATCAAGTCACGTAAAATATGTTTAATTGCTATAAGTCCATGACCACGAAACTAGACTGTTCATAATGTAATGTATGCCTGCTGAGTGTTTGCAGACACTCGTAATGTTATCAAATGAAATGCATCCGTTTTGACTGGTTGGGATTCACCAACCGGATGGGCGTCACCCTCGATAGATCTATCCACTCATCCTCGCTTCAAAGATTAACGGTTCATGTTCAGGTAATGGGGACTTTCAAATTGGCAAATGCGGTAACTTAAGCAATGTAAATGAATGTAACATACTTGGTATAAATAAAAAATGTTGTGCAATGTATTCTCCCGTAGGTTTGAAAATAATTAAAAGCGTATAAGCGGGGCTATGAAAACTCACTTGGTAAACGGAATAATGGCAAAGGTAGTACACGAGGTATAATGTGATGCTTAACGGGACCTATTATGAATGATATGATATGTAATGAGTTGCAATGTAATGTTATGCATGCATTTCGTATGTTATTTATACCATTTGCGAGTTTTGAAAATATTACTTGTCGTCGAAAAATACTCTTTTGACGTCTTGACCCTTCAAAAATCACTTTACAAGTTTTTACGTCAAAATGTCATCCTACAATGGTTTTATAATGATTTATGGTGAAATTTTCACTTTTCGTCGTAAAACAATGTCGTCGGAATTTTCATGAAATTAACAAAAATGGCTTTGGAAAACTAGTCGTAAAATGGTGTACGTCAGTCGTTAGGAAACGAACTCGACGGTTTTGGAAAGTTTGTATCGATATCTAAAAGTTTCAGTTCAGGAGTTTTCGTCCAAAGGTCTCGAACATAAAGATAATAAGGGTTAAAGATGGTGGTTTTGGCTAATTGTTGTGCAGAAAAATGAGTTTCGGCCAAGTTTGAACATCCATAAATAATTTATTACAACTCCGCTTTACAAACGGTTGAGTGTTTTGAAAAATATGCTCGGTGAACTTGATTTTATTAGAAGACAATTCGTTCCAATAAGTTTCACAACCTCGTTAAAACATTTTCAACACGTTACAGCTACCGTAACACTTGTATCGTAAAATAATATAGTTTTCGAGAAAATAATAGTTCGCAACTTTATGAAAATGCATATCTTTGTCGTTTCAAATCCGTTTTCATTATATCGTCCTTAGCTTCGTATCAAAGTATACCAATATATTTTTGACAATTCGAAATAATTTGTGAAGCTTAGGCTCGTTTTGACCGAACAATGTAAAAACAGCATGCTGAAATTTCAAAAAACTATAATTTTCGTCGTCAAACTTGTAAAATCCATAACTTTCTCGTTATAACTCCGTTTTATTCGTTCAAGCGGCCAGTTCGTTTTAAAGTATATTTTCTAAATATCAAGGCCAAAATGTCGTGCCTACTGTCGGTTTTTCCAGAAAATCAAAATAAGGACAGAACATAATTTATATTATCGAAAATAGTTTTTCTCGGACAAAACCTATTCTAATCCCTTCAAATCAACTCCAAAGCTAATCTAATCCTACCATACACCTTCTTAGGGTGTCATGGGTTCCTAAACATCATCAAGACCAAAGAATACCATGGGAATAATTATAGGATGACCAATATATTTATATATACTAAAAATCATGTAAAATGGTATAAATCACATATGTCTTGCATGTTGCTCCAAAAATGAAAAGATACATATGAAATGAAAAGGAAACATGAAAAATGATAGAAACATGCTTACAAGTGAATATGATGAGGTGCAAGTAACAAGGTTAAACTTAAATACCCTTGGTTTTTATTTCAAAACCTTATAAAGAGTATAAACTAGATTGATAAAACACTTGACTTGAAAAATTTTTGATCCCTTGGTGATTTCTTTGTGTGACGGTTTTGAAGCAAAGAAACAAGGAGAGAACTTTTTTTTACAAACACTTGGTGAAGTATGAAATGAATGTGTAAATAATTGAAGTAGAAGACTTATGAATAAGTGTAAAAACATGTAATTAATGAACCATACTCATTTTAATGTCTCCCTCCCCTTGGTGCCAGGGGGAGGTACTAGATATTTTTTTTTTTTTTTTTCTCAAATATAATGTATATTGTGTAAATTTTGTGTAAATTGGTAAGAAAATGTAAGAAATTGTGTAGGAAATGTATAAGTAAAAGGTAAATGAAAATTTTTGGTACAAGTAAGTTTTTAATAGATCAAAATAGAATGTATTGAGATAATAAAAATTGTAAAAATACATTCCTTGTAAAAATTGAGTGATAAAATAATTATCGTATGATTTTTCAGAAAACGTCGTAATAATATAAATTTAACGATTTGTATACGAAATAAATTCAAAACACTAGGTAAACTCAAAATATAGTTTTTCTAACTAAATGTAAGTTTAAAAATACATCGGGATCATTTTTGAAAGTAACGGATTAAATATAAAAATAATAACTCACGCGATAACGTTTATTAAATATAAAAAATTTCGCGTTAAATGTGAAATGAAATGTCATGAATGAACTAATATGATGCAAATGATGTCAATGAAATGTAGACTAATCTTAGTCCATATGAAATGTTCGTGATGTTATGATCATGAATTCGCTGCTAAACCTTTAAGGTTACGCGAATTTGGAACACGTAAACCAAGTTTACGATAAATGTTGAAATAATGAGGCATGAATTTGTGTCGAGAAATGACCTGAAAGTACGGGTTGTCACC
>OU343216.1:35595722-35667399 GCA_910596185.1 Chrysanthemum makinoi | reverse complement strand
ACAAGGGAATACCATTGGTGCTCACATGGTCACTCTCACTAAGCATAGAGTTTTAGCGATAGCATAGTGTTCCCATTATAGATAAAACCCAAGCAGATACGGTAAGTTATAGAAAGGCAAAATGTAATCTATGATGGCAATGAGATTCTTATACCTAGACAGACACCTAGTTGCATTGGTGCGAGGAATATAAAATTAGATGATACATCTAGGGAGAAATGGATAGAAGCTTAATGATCTGAGTGCAAAAGACTAACATAATAGTCAAACCCCATGATTACAAAAAGTGGATTTCCTTAAACAAATTTAAGCCTCAAACTTTGTTAACACCGAACAAGTTTTGGAAAAGGACTTAGATAAGCAAAAAGCTGAAAATCTTGTTGAAACAAACCCACCCCTTAGGAAAATGCTCTGACCGTGTATCCCTCCAAATACACCAATGCATTTAGTTCCTAGAACTATACCACTAAGAGCAAGACCTTAAATAGTCAATATGTTATTTTCAACTATTTGTGATTTTGAGAAACTTGTAAGAAAAGGATCACACCTTGGGATAAGCTGAAGGGAAAGGGTTTTGAGCAAACAAAGAATGCTATTTAACCGAGGTCATGCCTTTCTTTAAACAACTAAAAGATCAATTTGAGAGTCTTAAAAGGGGATGGATTCAGATATTAAAGGAATGGAAAAGGAATTTGATGCAATGATAGTTGAGGTTAGTGACTATGAGCGACATTAAAATATAATGAGATTGAGAGGAAGAACTTGCATACATTGAATGAGACTCTTATTTCTGAATGTATTACTCAAGATGAATTTTACCTTTGCTATGAATTGTTCCATTAATGCTTCTCAATTTCATGAATTATATGTTGCTCTGAAAGTCTCCCATGATCGTGTCATTGAGCTTGAAAAGATTAATTCTAAACTTAATGAGAAAAATTGATCGAGGATGATCGATAATTTGGTAAAGCATCTTTCTAAACTATAAGTTGAACATTTTGATTTACAACTAAAATATCAACATCTTAAAGAAAATGTCAAAACTTCAAATATCAAGACATCCTCGGATGTTCGAGTTTGATGGAGTTTTCGGATAAACAAACGTGTGAACAAATTCAAGCTCATTGTAAGACCATCGAGAAAGTTAAAGCCCAAATTTCTCAATTGGGGTGAAAAGAACAATGTGGTGGTTCCCATGCCCTCCTTTAGATTCTCGGTACTCTCAAAATTTTAATCTTCAAGCGAGAGTTTTCTAGAAAATGAAAGGTTAAGCAACACTTTAAAGGAGTTATATGATTCAATGAAAGTCACTCGTTGCCAAAACAATGAAAAATAACTTCCTTACAAAGGAAATTGAGAATCGAGGAGTGAAAATTGCCACTTGTATTTAATAGAATGTTGCATCAAAGTCACCCTGGACCAAATATACTTGTGACCGTTAAATACATTCCTCCTCATATTAGAAATAATGAACGACGTTTCATGAATATTTTGCTTACCTTAAGGATAGTCTAGAATGTCTCCGTGAGATTGTGGAAGAGGATTTCATTAATAAATATCTTGATAGAGAAATTAGGTTTGCTTGCATTCGAGAAAAGCGATCTCGGAGCTTCTAGAATGTTATGCAACATGCCCTAAATCCTAGGGTTAGAAGGTAAAGTGTGATGCCTTGTTACATGCCTAGTGCCAAGCATACAAACCATTCTATGCCCGGTTTCAAGAAAGTGAACACCAATGTGCCTTCTAGTAGTATTCTGAGACCCTTGCATCTAGTTAGGGAATGCAAAGTAGATCAACCAACTAATGTTCCCATAATTCCCTCTCACGGAGTAATCGTGACATTACAAGCGGTCAAAGCCTCCGGTGTACCAAGTAAGATAGGACCTCGCAAGCTAAGAATGTGCATTGGAAGAGGAAGACCAACCTAGGAACTTTAAGCTTGAGTTGAATAAAATGATTCGTGTTGATTCTAGTATTAGCCATAAGTATCTTTGTAATTAATTGATTCGATACTATTTGCAAACCATGTAATGATGTGCATTTGAATTCTAACGCAAATCATGAATAAGGTGTGAATGCTTTGTCTAATCTTGTCAAATGCCCGTTAAAATGTTAATGCTAAAATCGCTAAGAAGGCTAAAAGGCAAAGGCGAAAGAAAGTTAGAAAACAGTGGAAACCCACGGGAAGAACATTTAGTAAGATAGGTTATCAATGGATACCTGTTGGCCATAAGGATATCGGTTTGCCTCAATGCTAAGATTAATGCCCACTAGAAAATGGATGCCCAATGGTAGAACTATTCCTTTAAGAAGTGAACATACTTCAAATATGGACACTACTGCATTGCATCTATTTCTAATGATTCCATTGATTACTTCCCGATGTGGGTTGTTCAAACCAATTTGTTACTAACCAAGTGGAACCCATTCTTGCATGGGGATCCTAATTATCCAGTTATCCATTCATGTCTCGTGTTCAAGCTGAGATCGTTCAAATGTCGTTACGGGTACTTGGACTCAGTCGCTCCAAGCATATATTTGGAGGTGGTGGTTCATGAACTTCGTGAGTAAATTCATCGGAACGGTTAGATTCGGGAACGACCATTTTGGAGCAATTATGGGTTATGGTGATTATGTAGTTGGCAAAGTGTAATCTCATGGTATATTATAATGGAAGGTCTTGGTCATAATTTGTTCTCTGTTGGTCAATTCTGTGATTCCGATCTAGAGGTGGCCTTTAGAAAACATACGTTAGAGAACTTGATGGTGTGGAATTATTAAGAGGTACTCATGATTCTAACCTATACACCATCTCTATCGAAGACATGATGAAGTCTTCTCTAATGCTTGTTGTCAAAGGCTTCTAAAACAAAGTCATGGTTATGGCATCGTCGTCTCAATCACTTGAACTTCGGCACCATTAATAACCTTTCCAGAAAGGATCTTGTTAGAGTGTTAGGTCACTAGTTTTACAACACAAGTTTACAAGAAAGAGATAAAGGCGATTGAACAAGTATCCAAACACACACAAATGGTGATATAAAATGCGGTTATGCGTAGAGAGTGAGTGAAAGAAATAACTTGAACAACCAACCCTCAAGTAAGGGTTATTACATAGTATTTAAAGGAGAAGGAAGGAGCTAGGGCAACACTCATACTCCTTCCTTTTCCTTATTGGTTATGGGCCTAAGCATGGGCCTTCTACATAAGCTTGACCTTAAACAAACATAAAGGCCATAATAAGCTACCTATTACATATGAGAAGCTAACACGTGAATTAAGGTTTAGGGTGATTCAACAATCTCCCCTCAAGTGTTGGTGATGAAAAAAGCAGTGGCGTTGATGTAATAGTAGCTTTGGCGTCTTCACATTCTTCTTTCTTGTGAGAGGAATGCCTTGATTCGAATCTCCCGGTCTTAGAGATAGTTTACTTTGAACGGTTATGCTTTGGCGTCATCTTTAACTTTGTTCTTTGATCATTGTTCTTTGTGATGAAAGTGATATATTTATTTATGCATCAGAAATTCCGCTCTCAGTGCCGCTTGCTTCTCGGTGTCTCCGTCATTCTTCAACATGCTTTCACGCGCTCTTTGGCGTTGGAATTGATCTTGATGAAGTTCTTTAAGTCTTTAACTTTGTAGATTCTTTGATTTGACGAATAATCATTTTGGTAATTGTGTTGCTTTTTGGATAGAACTTCCATTAGTGGTGATGTTGGTAGGCATGATAAGAATCTGCACGATCATTCCGCTCAGGCTTCCATAAGAAGAAACATAAGCGGTTAGTAATAGGGATTCCGACTCTTACAAGTTTGAACTTGAGAGTGTTAACAGCAGTGTGAAAACACAACAATTCTCACAAGGCGTTCTGAATGAGTCCCACAAGTGAGATAACTACGTTAGCGAAGTACACCTCACGATTAGATGAGTGAAGAGGTACAGAAGCATCACCTCTGACTTAGACCATTTGAGACCACTAAGCGCAATCACGGGGAGTTGCAGAAGCGACTGGCCGTCATTTGTTTGATGTTGACCACGAGAGTTTCCATTCAGCGAGGATCACAAATGTGAACCTCTCATAAATGTTCTCGGACAGTTGCTAAGATCGTGAAGGACTGATAATGTACCACTAAATTCTTATTGTTGAATATCAAGTGATGAAATGTCAAGTGTACCTAAGAGATCTTTTTGATGAATCTCGTGGCTCTAGACTCAATGTTGCATTTTGGTTTTCTGGCGGAGCGGAGACTAGGGAGGGTCTCCTTCTTCAATACACCAACAATCTTCTAAGAAGCCGATGATTTCGTAGGGTTCCCTGTGAGAATGAAACAAGCTTATTTGAGAGAAACTTGAGTGGTTAAGAGGTTTTAGTGCATGCGTCCTTTGGGTGTTGACTTTTAATCTTCAATACCAGCGTCACTAAGTGACAACTAGTAGCATATGAATTGAACCGATTATCCGCCTAAGTTGAATAATTTGGAGGCTATTTCTTTTCACCCTTTTCTTTGCATTTCTTTTTAATTCTTCAACCCCTTCTTTCTCCGATTCTCATTTTCTCCTTTTTCAATCATACCTAAGGACCTCTAAATACTAACTATTTATGGTGTCCTTGGGTAGATCCCTCTCTACGGATCATAGGGAATGGTTATTCCTAACCTTAGTCACCTTATAACTCCATGACTAACCTATGTTTCCATTAAAACCACTGTTGTGAAAAATCTCTCAAAGTGTTTGTGAATGAAAACATTTTAGTACCACTGTTGAGATAAGATTTTGCATAAATACTCCCCTCCACTTGTGCTTAAGAGTTTAAACGGTTAAATGCATAGTGAGGAAAAGCGGCGCTTACATTTGAATTGATCAACTCAAGATAGACATTTCCCGAGACACGATTTCATTGGCATAGTTAAAAGTTGCATTGTCGGCTTTTAGGTGACAACTAGCTCTAATAACTACCTTGAAGGTGTAGACAATCCTTGAAAAGGTTGTCAAACCCAAAGTCGATTCATGTCTACCAAGAGTTTCTCGAATGGTACATTCACTTTCGAGACAAGTCCTTTTTGAGACACGTTTACATCACTAGCGAACTGGCTTGAATTATTACCTCCCGACAAGTCTTTTTAGAAGTTACTAACAGTTAAGATCTCGTCAATTCATGGGTTAAGTCTATAGCACTGATCGGTGCAAAACCGTCAAGTTTTATCACTCAAGCACGGCCACGTATGTCAACGTAACAAACTTAAAAGTTCAAGCACAAATGCAATGAATCAAGGAGAGTATAGTGTTTCCCTGTCTTTTGAAGTTCCAACGAGTAACATGTAGAATAGTCAATCGTAAAGTGATGAGAGGATTTGAACGTGAGGATAGTGATTGATCTATACACAGGAGAAAGCCCAAACTACAGGGGCTTAAATGCAAATTAAAGGGAAATTAAAAGATAGGAATATTAAATAAACGCTATCACTATTTTTCATTGATGAACGTTTAAAACTTCTAACTACGTTTAAATAAATTACATAAACGTACAAAATAAAAGTGAGATCTAGAAATAAAGACCTAAAAATATGAAAATGACATTTTACAAACTAATGATAAAATAAAATTTTAAGAAAAAGAAAATTATTTTTATAACTATTTATCTAATTATTATTAATTAAAAACTATTTTTACTATTTAATAATAGCCTTACAAATACAGAAATTATGAAATAAAGCTAGAAAAATAAAATTATGACTTTGGAAAAATCTAAAATAACAAAGAGAAATTTTTTCAAAACTATTTTTATATTTTTTACGATTATTTTTGGATTTTCTAGAATTAAAAACTATTAAAAACTAATTAAATTGCTTAAAAATACAAATTTAACTAAGAAAAATTTGGAAAAATATTTTTTTGTCTTTTTATATTTATCTAAACTTAATAAAAATGAAAAAGTATTTTTTTTAACCTTTTCTTAATTTTTGGTATTTAAAGCTAATAAAAGTACTTTAAAAGATTAAATCAAGAAAAATAGCAAACATGGCAGAAAAATATGAAAATTCAAGATACGTCTAAAATAATACTGAGGAATCTAGAGAAAAATGGAAAAACAGTGCTTGTGGATGTATGGTGTGCAAAGTGCTTATAGATAAGCATTTAAGATAGCTAAAAAGCTACTGATAAGCTACCAACACATATGAAGCTAGGATAAGCTAAAGATTACCAAAATTCAATAAGTCTATTTGCTTTTAACCCTTTGAAACTCAAGTTTCACGATTTGCATGATTTGAGCTTATGAGCTAAAATCTGATTAATGAGGGTACCAAGTTTGCTTGACAAGCTCTTGAATAAGGCTGGAAACTAAAATCAAAAGAAGGAACCTCCTAGACTGGCTGGAATGTCCTAAACCAGATGGGACTAGACAAGCTCAACTAGGCTTGTGGCAAAGTATGCAAGACCCTGTCTTGATTTCGATTATTCGAATTGATTATATGAGCAATTTCCATTTTGCCAAGCAATTTTGAAGCTCATAAAAAATTACTAAAATTTTGAAAAAATTATAATAAGAAAATAGACCTGTTGAACTTATGAAACCCACAATTTCACTTAAATTGATCCAATAGTGAACCCATGAAAAATCAACTTAGATTGGGCTTAAAGCTGGTTTTTCATGTTTTTTTTGACTTTTGACGGATATGAAGGTTTGACTATTTTGGATTAAACTCATAAAATGGAATGGCCGATGTTTTTAGATGTAATAAGACTGAAATAAAGCAAGGATTCTACCTAAATGAAAGTTATGGACTTATAAATCCATACTTGAAGTCAGCTATTGAACATAGATAGAATTTTGGCTTTTGAAGATCTAGGGTGCAAATGAATGAGTCAATGGGCTAATTGAACCTAAACTACTTTGTTATTCAACTAAGTTCAACACTTAAACAATCTCTGTCATAGATGTCACCCTCCAATAAACACCCTTTGGCCGATATGCAAACGAAATTAAGACAAACCTTTGACCAGATAGTACTATTGATCAAACTGGTATATGACCATAATACAACTATATAAACACATTAAAACTACCAATGATCACATATACAAGTATAAGCATAAATGCAAAATGACCTTTGAAATTTGAAAGTGTAGAAAAAGCTCACTTTATGTGTCCAATTGTTATCTGGAGACTAGAACCAAGTCCAATATCACTAAACTAAACCATTTCCATCCCAAATCAAATCTGCATTACCAAACACCATTTCCATACCATCTTGCTTGTCTGATTGACTTTTTGTGTCATGGACCAAATTGGCAAGCTGATCACAAGCTTATCAAACTATATAAAGCTTAAGTAAACTTGTTTAAGCTTGTGAAGCTAATAGGCTTGTTCATAAGAAAACAAAGCGGGATTCTCTGCATATGAAACGGAAAATATGAATTTGCATGAAAGCCTTGATATTGGAAAAAGTAAAATTAGAATGATAAGGTGACTTGGGTTTACACCATACATTTAAGGCTTAAAATTGCATTTTGGCATACTAATTAAGATAACTTAAAAGCGACATACAAAGCTAAAACTAACTACTCTTTTGTTTCATCTTTCTTCTTCCCTCTTTTTATACTTCAAAAGTCTTGCCGTGTTTCTGGTACATCCCACCACACTTGAGGCCAATGGGGTAGAAATCATTTTGTACTTTTCCAATTTTGAGGGAAGGGGATTTTGACCTCTGTTGACTTTTAGGCAACTAGGGGGTGGATAGGTGTGATGATGATGAGGGGGTGAGAGTGGAAGGGGATAAGGGTGATGGGAGGCTTACGGTGAGGTGTTGCGGGGGGCAGAGTGGATGGGGGGAGAAGGTCAATGCGAGGATAAGGGGAGGGAAAGTTTTGCGACTTTTGTCTTTGGGTCCAGGGGTCAAAAGGGTGTGAAAGGGGGTCAAGCAGGGGTTCAAAATGATAATGGCGAGGGTCCCCAATGTTTCAAAGGTCCAATGGTACTAGTTTTAATATATTGATAGGACCATTTTGTAATTTCTCCTTTTCTAGAAGGACCATTTACTTTCATAAAGTTCATACAAGGGATCAAAATTGACAAGCTTCCATAGTACAAGGACTAGCAGATTTTGACATTTTTCTAATTTTAGTACCATCTTGACATTTTATGAAAGTTCGGGACCTTATACGCCATTAACAAAGATTTATTCAGGACCATTTTGACAAATTAGAATATTTCAGGGACCTTGATTAACATTTTTTCTCTTTTGAATTTACCAAGGTGTTTTTGACAACTTTTGAAACTTGGGGATTAAACGCCAGTATACTGCAAATTTGATCGTTTTTCACGATTTTGATATTTTTGCATTTAAAACACATAAAACACTAATTTGTGATATTTTTATCATTTTGATACATTTCTGAGTGTTTTCAGATGTTTTTGCAGTTTAAATGGTACAAAAATGATGAGTATTTAGACACTCATCAAGCACAAAGATTCATTTGCATAACATATTTCTTATCACTTATTTTCTCCTCCTCAAAAATGGCATATATGATGTTATTTTTGAAAGTTGAGAATAAATATGACCATTTCGAGTGTTGCGGGAAGAATGACCCTTTGAAACAATTTTGAACAAAGTTTTAATTCAAGTACTCCCCTCAATAAGTGATATAAGCGGTTGAGGTTTTGAAAATCATAAGGGAAAGTACTTGTTCTTTTGAGCAAAACCTTGAAAAATGAAAGGTTTGATAGGTTTTACTCAAAGTAAGCTTTAAGCTCCTTTTATAAGGATTGTGGCCTGTGGCGTACCACGGGGTCCTTTATTTACAAGTACGGGTTGTACACTGTAATGTGTGCACAAGCCATTGACATATTAGATCATACATCCAAATTTATAATGAAAGAATGCATTCAAGGGGGTACCGGTAGTCGAGAGATGTTGCGAGGGTGTGGTCGGGCGTTGAAAGCGATGATGTTTCTCCTGGGTCGACCACCAACATAGCTTTCCGTCTTCGGCCGATCCCTTCTATACAACCGTTCATCAATCATGGTGATGATCCTCTTCACGTCCTTGATCCCGAGAATTCCATCATTAGGAGACCGATCTTTTGGTGTATATCCTTCAACCGGTAAGCCAATCCGTCCCTAACCATCTTCAAAGTGTGATCTCCAAACTTATGAAGATCTCTGTACGCCATCAAGCAATTTCTTTGAAGTTCACTGCCTTGCGTGCGCGAAAAGGTTTCTGATGGCGTATATTGTAGGCTGGTTGATGTTGGGTAGATCAAGCTGCGGTGGAGTAAAGTTGACACGAGTCGATAAGATTCAACTGCCAGTTGGAGATCTTCTACGTTCTTTGATAACTATGCGTCGATGAAGATGAGCACGACTTGATGAATTCACGTTGTACTTGAGTGGAGAATTGTCTCATACGACCCTGTACTTTGGCAAGGTACATGTCTTGTATCGTTGATAGACAAATTCTCAAAGTCAGCTTCGAAATGCATAATCCCTTTCATCTTGTCGTTTGACCACGATATTCTTTAGGAAGGTGTAGTCCCTCTTAGATGAAAGATCGGATGTTAGATGGCAATGATACTTTTAGAACTAAATACGCATGTTGAGACTTGAACTGGCTTCTTTAGTAGATTCTTGGCGTTCGGCCAATGATGAATCCTACGATGCATCTCGGTCGTATGCTTCCACTTTGTTAGAGAACAAGTGATTAGCTCTTTCCTCGATAGCTAGACAGTTTGAGTATTCGGCTGCTGGGAATGGAAGTGTCGAGATGTAGCCTACTTCCTTGAACCATCGCCACCATGAAGAAAATTCAGTCTTTGTTGAAGAAATAATAGGAAGGAATTCTAGGCTCATCTGGTTGGCCGATGGTTGGTAGTGGTTTGAGCCATCGGTGTGTAATAAGGAGGGTTGTCTCGCGTTGTAAAGTCGATGTTTGCTTCTGGTTGAGCCAATCCATGTTATTAGGCATAGCTCGAGCAATGTTATCAAGGTGATATTCGACCTCGATGGCACTTTCCGAGCTATCTTTCCACGATTGAAATGCTTCATTCTTGATTAAGCCGCCTTTCAGTTTCGTCATCTTCTTTACATGGAACTTTTCTTGCAGAATTTTAGCATGCTCCAAAGTATTACCGTCTACCAGATCTTGACCTTCTTCAGGGTAGGGAGTTGAGTTAACAAGTGTAGAGAACCATTCAAATTCCTCTGTATTATCTTCATCTAGCCATGATCTGGCGTCATGCGAGGTGTCTTCTTCTTCTTTTTCGAAAGCCTAGATGATGATTCTGGTTTCTGTACTTGTTTGGGAGAGGTGGGTTGTTGTAGGGGCTCATGGTGTTCTTCATCGTCACCACTCGTATACTCAAAATAATCACCGGTTTTTGAGTCGGGGTGGTGTCTCCAATCATGAGGTTTATCGTAGAAGAACGAGGAGGGATCTTTGTTGGCAGGAGGCCATTGGGGAGGAGGTGGCATGGAAGATGATTCACCAGACTTCTTTTTTCGTTTAGCTTCATCATTCTTATCCACGATCCTTATCTTCATCGTCTCTAGGATGTTTAGACCTTTCGGCTTCTACTGCATGCTTCTTGGAGTTGGTAGTCCAACAATGCTTGAAACAACTTTCCTTCATCGAGTAAATGTCCCGATCGTTTAGGCATTTGTGTGACAAGCTTGGCCACCAATTCATTATCGAGAAAACTACTGAGGATCGGATGGATTGATTGTGGCCGGTTAAGGTGTTGATCTTATAGTTTGCTTGGCTATCGCATAAGATTGGGGTGGTGGACAGCCTTCAATCATTACTCCATTTTTCCCTTGTAGATCATCCTGCTGAGCTTACGTACATACTTCCTTTCATTACAATCTTGTCATTCTCATCATGTAGAATCTTGTATTTGGTCGA
This sequence comes from Chrysanthemum makinoi, assembly GCA_910596185.1. Lineage (NCBI taxonomy): Eukaryota > Viridiplantae > Streptophyta > Magnoliopsida > Asterales > Asteraceae > Chrysanthemum > Chrysanthemum makinoi. The sequence continues at coordinate 35,656,499 of OU343216.1, read as the reverse complement.
CAAACCAATTCAGTTTTGTAGAGCATGTCCTTCTTTCGACTTGTTGGACAGCTTTACGATTCGATTCTTAGATTGAGATCCAAGATGGAGTTGGCTTCTTCATGATGGATGATGATTTGGTTGATTTCTTTGATGGTGGTGGTGAAGAGTGAGAAGAAGAATCTGATGATGATGAGACGTGAGGAGACTCTGGATCCTGGTGGTGCGAGGTTTTTCCTTTGGCGGGGCTGTCTAGCGAGAAACTTATCATAATCGGTCATCTTAGACTTATCTTTCTCTTAGTCTTTTTCGTCTCGTCTTCTCTTTGTCACCTTCATCTTTCTCGGCCTTTTCTTTACGGGTACCTCAAATTCATACTCAATAGTTTCTTCCACACGGGCTTTTGTTGTTGCTCAAAGTGGTGGCACGGATCCCTTATCGGGTTGATTAACGCCGGGATCTGGGGAAGGTTGAGCAGCACCACTTGACCCTCGGGCCACCCATTTGTTCTTTTAGCAAATGTTTTGCCACGTGTTGGAGTCTAGGAATTTGAACTTCTTCTGTATGAGATATCTAGTTGCTCTTCTTCTTCATCGAGCTTTCATCATAAGGCACAAGTACAGAGTCTTCCCTTTTCCGTTGGTGGACTTGGAGGTTTAGGCTGCTTGAAGGAGTGCAGGTTCTTGGTTGGAGTAGAAAGTCTCTTCATCGATTAGCCTCGAGTCCTCGTCCATTAGCTTTCTCTGTGGTTCAGGTGTAGGAATAGGAGCAGCTTCCTTGGAGGGAACTTTCTTCTTTGGAGTAGGTTTCCTCTTTGGGACCTTCCTTTCACTCTTTGTGCTTATTGCACTTCCAGCACTTCCTCTTGGTTCTCGGTAGGAGTTCGAAGGCTTTTCATCGAGATGACCAACTTTGCCTTCTCGTCGCAACTTGATACCTTTTGTATGTTTCAAGCTTTTTGATTTCATTGGTGGAAGGTGATCGGCAGCCGCGCACCTTGTTTCTTTGTTGTCGATTCCTTGATTCTGATAGAAAGGATAGGTTCGGACAACACTTCATGATTAATGGTCATTGAGCCTCTTGGGAATATCGGGATTAAGTCCAAGTGCTCTGGATCAAAAGATTGGTGTATCGACATAGGGAATCTTTGAGCCAAGCTTCTTGAAATGTCATGTCATCCCATATCGGTGCTTGATTTCAATGTCCTTCTTATTGATCAATGACGAGAAGACTTGCAGTTCCACGAGCTTGGGATGCTCATAGCTCTTGTCGCGACCAGAGACAGGACTTAGTGATGATGATGTAGAGTGTTCTCCATGGTTGAGGAATGTTCTTAGCTCCGTGAGAGTGCTTGTTAATAATTCACGACGCTTCATCATAGCCAATATCAAGTAGAAATTCGAAGCTCTCTTGTTAGGTGTGGCAAAGAAGTCATTGAGGCCGATGTGCGGAATGATGAGTAAGCGTAAATGCGAGGAGTGATAGTGACTTGTTTGTGATTAAGTGTCACTTCCTTTGCACTTTGACTTGATCCTCGCATTGAATTCCAGAATTGCTGAATGTAGATTTCGATCTGTAGCAGAGTGTGAGAGCATGTTCGGTAGGGATGATTCCTTAGAATATCCACGCAATGAGATAAGAAGATTCCGAGCATGTGAGGGTTTCAAAGTCAACCCTAAGGTTGTTCTTTCCAATCTTTCGAGGATAGCCATTGGGAAGATATGCAATTGTGAGAACTTCGGTGCATCCACATTCATTTGAGCACCATGTCGTGATCTGAAATAACATTAGCCAATAGAACCAACATATCGAAAGACATAATGTTAGTCAACAGAAGGTTTATATTGTCTAATTATTTAATGTACAGTGCTAATGATTGTTACGAGTCCTAAGTCACTTGTTTGTCCAACAGTCCAATGATGTCGGTGAACGTTTCGTGAGTTAGTTAACTTTTAAGTTTTAAAGTTTATGTTATCACTTATAGTTCACAACATATCAAACGTTTAAGTTTATTAGTGACATTATTGGTTTCGTGATGATATGATTGGTTTATTTACAAGTTGGTACGCGTAACAATTCAAAATTAAGGTCAATCGAGGCTTAGAAATGATAAAGTTACTTGGCGTGCTTGAGGAGTTGTATACCGTGAAAGCTTATGCGTAGGATCTAACTACGCGTAAGAAATGTGCAGTGGAAAAGGGGACCTTATGCGAAGCTTACGTAGGTATAATAACCTTACGCGTAAGGCTTGCACAAGTAGACCTTATGCGTAAAGGTCTTTTTACGCATATCCTTCACGAGATACCGCGTAGTCCCATTGTAGAACCTTACGCGTAATAGTTACAGCGTAGGATTTCTCTTACGCGCAACTTTCTCTGCGTAAGGTGATCCTGAGATTCAAATGATTGACTGAATTTTAAGCGTAGCAAGCCTGAAATAAAATCATAAAATCAGCAATCTTAGCATGTATAGTCATATTAAAACAGTTATGGCATGAAAAACTTGTTAAACATTTTACGCGTAGAAACTCATACGCGTAGGTTAAAACCCTAAGGGTTATGAATTACGCATAAGATTTTTAACCATGGAAATTGCACCAAACTTTTTATGGTAGGTCTTAGGTGTTGTGAGAGTCTAATAACCAAGTTTTAACATCCAGTTAAATGGTGAATCAAAAATACCCAAACTCAAGAACATTAAACCTAATTTCTAATTGAATTAATTAGTGTTTGGGTTGTTTATAGGGCCTGGATAACATTAATTCAACATGATATAAACATCACACAACAATCTATTTGACCAAACACCTTCACATTTGAAAACACCCAATTCGACTCATAAACCTAATTTTGAAAACCATCATTTTGTGTGTTTTACGTGGATTGAGAGGATAACAATATTGATGTTAAAGAACTGTTTTGACATTTATCTTAACCTCAAACACATAGTATGATCATGTGTTCTTAGCGTATCGTATAACACAAAATCAACCATACACGTAAGTTTAACCGTTGGATTCGTTTGAAAATCAAAACCAATGTTTAAAAGTATTTACAAACGCAAAAACTTACAGATTTATGATCAAAACTTGGTATTTCTTGAATGATTTCTATGCGTAGGATTAGTTGGTTAGGAGTAATAAATGTGAATTGAAATGTTAGGTGAAGAGTTTTTATTAAAATGACTTTCAACTTTTGGCAGTTTTGGTCCCTCCACCTTTTCCTTTTTCATACAAAGCCATTTAACTTCCATTTTGGTTACCAAACGAAGACTTTAAGAAAGAAACTTTGTGACACTCCCCTCGCTTAATAAATGATGAAAGGTTATAAATTTTAGTCAGGAGTGTCGGTTTAACGAAAAGTTTACCACCATTGATAAAGAAACAACGAGTAAGAGTAACATGCAAGTACACGGATGTTTTGAAGCGAGTTAAAATTTATTTTCTCCCCTCAACACTTGATCGGAAAAATACTGAATTTTGAAAGATTATAGTGTTGACGGAAGGAATGTACTTGCAATGTTGAAAGAAAATAGATAGAAGAATATTTTTGTTGTTTTATCAGATTTTTATATTTTTGTATTTTGTTTTTGAAAATAATATTTACAAAAGAGATTTTGGTGTTTGACAGGTTTTAAGACTTTTTGGAGGTCATCCAATTCCTCTTGAGTCAAACACCTCATACCAATCCGGTGGACCAACTCATTAAACCTAGCGGGAGGCAAGGCTTTGGTGAGAAGATCTGCCAATTGGTATTCGATACCCACAAAATATAATTCAACGACTGTTCCACGTGATCCTTGATGAAATGATATCGAAGATCGATGTGCTTTGATTTCGTGGGCTGAGTTACTGAGATCGCAATGGCACTCCGATTGTAGCGAGTACATCGGGATTCTCATCACGTAACCATAGTCTTTGAGTTGTGTTCTCATCCAAATGACTTGAGCACAAAACGCCAACATGGCTACATATTCTGCTTCGGTTGAGGACAGCGATGTACAATCCTGCTTCTTCGATTGCCATGATACTATTTTATCACCAAGAAATTGTAAAGCTAAAGTACTTTTCCGTGAGTCTAAGCATCCTGGCGTGGTCAGCGTTTGAAAAGCAATAGTTCAAAACGAATCCTTGAATACAGATCCCCAAGTTAATGGTTCCTTTGTATCGGAGGATTCTTTTTAGCCTCAGAGGTGGGTTTCAGTTGGTCGCGTGATAGCGGAGGAAAGATATCGACAAAGACAATATCGAGTCTACTAGTTTTAAGATACATGAGAGACCCAATAATACTACATTATTTTTGTAGGGTCCACCAATTTCCCATGTAAATCAGCGTCTAGCTTCTTGGTATGAGCCATTGGTGTGGCATAGGTGTCACAGGTTTTCATTCCAAATTTGTTTAACAAATCAAGGGCATATTTGGGTGACTCAAAAAAATACCACGGGGTGATTGATGAACTTGCGGTCCGAGAAAGAACGTGAGTTCACCCATCATGGACATTTCAAAATTTTTCTTCATTAGTTTTGCGATTGAAAACTTTTATGTGTAGACCCAAAATGATGTCATCCACGTAAATTTGAACAATTAAGATATGTGCCCCGTGATATTGTATAAAAGAGTTGGGTCAACCGAACCTTTGGTGAAATTATTAGCAATGAGGAACGATGATAGCTTATCGTACCATGCCCGAGGAGCTTGTTTGAGACCATACAAGCTTTGTTAGGTTGTAGGCGTGATTGAAAACTCGGGATCAACGAATCCATCACGGTTGGGTGACATAAACCGTTTCTTTAAGTTGTCCATTAAGAAACGGTTTTGACATCCATCGATAGACCGTCATATTCATATGAGCGCTAACGCGAGAAATATCGAACACCTCAAGACGGCGACTAGAGCAAAAGATTCTTCAAAGTCTATTCCCTCTTCATGACGATAACCCTTAGCAACTAGACGTGACTTGTTTCGGATTACGTTTCCTTCAACATCCAATTTGTTTTCCAAATCCATTTGAGACCAATGACGTAGACCCCTGTTGGTCTTTCAACCAGTTCCCATACTTCAAGGCGTTTGAATTGGTTGAGTTCTTCTTGCATGGATTCAATCAATTGTCTTTTGTCATTCGTCTTTGATGTTTTTAGGTTGAGATTGACGGTGAGTGCATAAATGCAATGTTCACGTCGTGTGAAGACGTTGTCTCGTCTTGGACCGTTGATCGGGTTGCCAATAATGTTTTCCAGAGGATGGTCTTTCGTCCATCTATGTGTGGAGGGTTGATGTTTGTATACATTGTCTGCGATTTTGAGGATTCAAATGGGTGAAGATTGCGACATCTGGTCTGCGGATCTCATTAGCAAACAGGTTAAAGAACACATTTGGATCAAAATCTGCAGTGGGGGGTACTTCATTGAACATCATCGGCCGATTCATCATTGTTGGAAGCGGTTTGTTCAAGCTGTTGTGTTGGAGTCAAGCGGTAGTGCTTCTTCAACGATGAATTTATTGTAGCTTGAGTGTATCGGTATAGGAGTATTATCAGATTGAGCGTGGAAGCTTGGCTGGGATGCACAGGTGTCCCGATATATAGATCCTTTGACGAGGAGGAGCAAATAACCGTTCCATTTTGTTGGCGAGTGAGATGGGGGCTTTGTTCGGTGATGATGGGGTTTGGGGAAAGTTTAGCGATTGTGACGGGTTCTAGTACATTACTTTCGATACATTTCGTGAGTTCATTAAAATGAGCATGATCGTTTCCATAACCTCCTTTTGTTCGGCGATTCGGATTCCATGATAGGCTGAAGTGATCATTCGAACTGACATTGCCAATGAACTTTGTAAAGTTTGATAACATTTAAGGTTGCTGTCATGTGTCGGGGAACATCCTCTATCAACAATCCAGAGAATGATCATATCACGCATTACACCGCAGGCGACGAGATGGAATAGAAGTAGATTTGGAACCGAAATGTTAGAGGGTTCCGTAGCGTGTAGATATACACACATCAATAGCTTTAGGTATCCACTTAAATCCTAGTGTGTTATATCCATTTCTGCCATCTCCAACTAGTATTTGCTTTAGTCTTAGTGAATGCACTAGGTGTTATTACATTCCTAGGAGGTGGCTGGAGCTCAGAGGACAGAAAGCGTTGCTTAGAATCTAAAGAGGCGGTCTACCAAGCATAGACTTAGAAAGATTAGTGGGCCTAGAGGTATTCGGTTCTTAGGATTCCTTAAACGAGAGATGATAGCTTTAGCAACACATTTGTCATGACAATCAGAATTCATACTTTTACGACAAATATCACAAGGTGCATCGGTGAATATCAAAAGTACTTAACGGTTTAGCATTCGTTACATCACTATTTCTATTACATTTGCGGGCGCAAATATCTATAGTGGAAGCAACATGAGTCTTATTCATAGTCCTAGGGTGTTCTTCTACTTTAGCATTCCTTATTGATCTTTTCTTAGGTCGCAACTTCCTATTCTTCGATGTAGTGTTCCTAGGCTGTGAAGTCGCGGTTGGAAAAAACGCAATTATTCCTGTTTCAGTAGAAGGAGGCACGTTAGCAACTTGTGATTTGGCGGTAGGGATTCTAGGTTCACGATTACTAAGTGTTACTGGTGCTATTCTCTTAATCACGGTTGGCGGAAGTTGTTCATACTTTCCTAACATTTCTCTTAACTTAAAGATAGTGTGAATCGGATCTTGATTTTCAGACCGAATATTTCCAGCAAAATGCATAACTTCTTTAGTGTGTGCAAGATAATGATCCAGTTCATTTGATGCTTCATCACGAGTCTTTTTGAGTAAATCAAATATGACACCATATTCCTTTTTAACTTTACAAGTTCTTGTTCATATTTTGAGATTTGACACTTAAAAGGACGTTTTGATCATCCATTGCTGCAATTTTAGGATCGAGAAGATTTTACGCATGGCGGGAGATTTTGTGTTGAAAAGCAAGTTGTTGATCGTGAATATCTTTTTGACACCAATTAAGACGGCGTATTGCATTTGAAAGTTCGTTTGACAATCGTTTGTTTTCAACTTTTAAGGACTCGATCTGAAGCACATTATCAGTGTTCTTAACATTTACCAAAAAGGTATCGAGAGATATAATCAAATGCATATGACAAAGAATTCAATAGCACAACATTATGGACATCAGCCCAGATGACATCTTCCAAGAGTCGATCAACATCTTTTCTCAACATTTTCTTTTTACGTTTAGAATTAGAAATAGATGTTTGTTTTCTCAACGACCTTCATCAATCCAAGTTCCTTATGAAAGTCCCTTTCCCAAGACAATGCACAACTTTTCAAATTTTTAACATTTGGTAAAAGATTTTTCTTAAAAATGTCTCTTTGTTCTCGCGCTAGAGGCGATTGAAAGTGTTGAACTTTGATTTTAGAATGATATTCTATCTCATGTTGTAAAGTTTTGAGGTCAGCCATGAAAAGGTCAAAATATCGAAGAATTTTGCGATTTTCGGGTTTTGAGTTTACTTCACTGATGGAAGGTAAAGGACCATAAGTTTGTGCATAATCCGGTTTGGGATTAACATTAGAAGACTCAGACGTTTTTATGATAATCCTTGGTGTGTTAGAAGAATTCGTTGGTGTGACGAAAGTGCCTTTTGAATAGTTAAAAGGTTTGTTGTAAACAACATTTTCTAATTTTGATCGACTCTCGTCTTCCGCATCTAATTCCTCTTGACGATGATATTCAACAACACTCATAACATAATTATCAATTTTATATCTGCAGAAACTTGGTTTTGGTTAATGCTTTGGTTGAAAGCTTAGGTTTGTTGTCAGCAAGATTCGGTCCATATCCATTTGGATTGGGTTTTAAAGTAAACTTTTCAATGGCTGTGACCGACTCGCCATGTTTGTAAACAACAGTTTTAAACTCTTTAATTTTGTTTTGCAAGCCGATGATTTCTTCAAGATGATCATCTATTCGTTTCGTTGAATGCTTTTTGTATGCAGAGAACTGTACAAGTTAACAACTCCGATCTTAGCTTTTTGATTTTCCAAGGTGAGAGCGTGAATTTGCTTTTTATGTTCATGTTTCAGTTGTTCTATTTTAGACAACAAAGCATTCTTGACGGCTAGATCACGCATCTGTCTTTCTAAATATTTTTCGTTTTGATGAGATTTGGCAAAGGCTGCTTCAAAACCGTTTTCACGTTTTCTTGAGTTTTGAAAAAGTTGAGTTGCTTTTGTAAACATTCAAAATCCTTGGTTAACAGTGCATTTTTTATTTTCAAGTCGATTAATGGCATGACATTTTTCCACTATGGTCTGTTGGTCTTGTATTAAACGAGCAAAATCCGGATGAGGCAAAAGTTCGGCGTGTTCAACGTGAGTCTCAACATGATCATTACTGAGATCCTCAAGTATAACCACGGAGTCAAGTTGATTATCAAGGGAAACCGTTTGGTCATCTTGATCGTCAAATATAACTACGGGGTCTAGTTGAAAATCGTCAGAATGAGATGTGGACGACTCATTTTGAACATTCCGAGCCTTGCCGGATTCAGATGTTGGCGGAGATATGAGATCAGAGATAAATATGGTTTGTTGGGTTTTGAGACAAGCCATCAGTGTCATATACTGGGCCTGTGTCACTCATGTGTAACTCATGCATATTAGCCATCAACATTACAGCTGCATTGGCCTGCAAGTCCTCCATATCATCATCTGAGTCTGCATTTGCCATAAATCTCTGTTCTTTGTCTGTGAGAGTTCCACCAGCTTCATCCTTAAGAGCCAAAGAAGAGCCTCTTTGTGATAAGCACTGCCCCTTGTCCTAGGCTTTGGGCATGCATTAGCCAGATGTCCCTTCTCATTGCAGTTGTAGCATCGAATACCATTCAACCCATTCTGAGCATTTCCTTGTTCCACCACTGAGCTCGTTGTTATTCCTACCCACAGCATTAAACCCTTGACCACCGCCCATCGGACGACCATAACCACGATTCTGAACTTCATCTCGTCCATTGTTCACAACAGCTTGATTCCTTGTGTTAGATGAGGAACGAATACGGTTGTTGTACTTGTTAGTATAACGGCTAAAGGCATTAGCAATCATAGCAAATCCTTGTTGCGGTTAGCGAGCGGATTCCTCATTAGCTTCAGCGACTTGAGCATTGTTGTTGTTGTATGGAACCAATTGAGTTTGTTGAGATTGAGGCGGTGAAGGATCATATGGTGTGATTGTAGCAGTTGGTTGAGTTGCTGGTTGAGGAGAATAACTGTTTTGAGCATATAAGGCAAGTTGTTTATTTTTTGGATGTGTCGGTGGAGCAATTTGAGCACGTGCCTTTCCTATCAACTTCCTTTTCATGAGGCTTCAAGTAATCGTACAACAATCCATATGTAGAATGATGCAAATTCTTCGCTGGACGGAGAAAAATGACATACTTCTCCCATTCCGGACCAAGACTACTCAGGAACTTAGTATTCACTGCGATTCTTGGCATGATGATGTTGTGTTTATCCAAATCATTGATGATGTCTGAAAAACGATGATGATAGGACTCTAGTGTCTCTCCTGATTCAATCATGAAGTGTTCATAAGCCAAGTAAATTTTGGATTCCAAATCCTCGGATCTGAGCCTTCCATAAGAAGATGAATATTATCCCACATTTCCTTTGCAGTCTTTTGAGCATCAACACTTGAAGAATGGGTTAGGTAATCCTAAGAGGATGTATTGCATTGCAAGTTCATCATCTTCATAGTGTAGAATTTCTTGAGGATTCAAGTTGCACAGTAGCAATGTTTTTGTTCATCTCTTGGTGGAATAGCATTGGATCTTTACAATGACAGTAGGCATTTCAAATGGACCTTTCAAGATAACCTTCTTTAAGAACTTTCCATGTGGCTTCTTCAGATCACAAAACCTAAAGAACCTTATTACCCATTGATCGTAGTTTCCTGGGGTGAGCATTGGAGGTCTATCAAGTGATCCAGCCTCATGAATTGATTGTTGGCTGCTTAAAGCTTCTCACATCTTTGCAAACCAAGTGGGTTCCTTCATAGTGTTCCTTGATGGATGTTGATTGAATTCTGTTGTGTAGGGTTGAACTTGAAGACTTGGTGGTGGTTGAACCATTTGAGGTTGTGGAATTGCTACAAGTTGTGGAGTATGTTGTTGATTAAATTGTTGTTGATAAATTGCTTGTTGTTGATTCCATTGTTGATGTTGGGGACTTAATTGTTGTTGACGTTGAGAATAAGTGTAAGGGAAATAGTTAGAGTATGGTGGTTGTGACATGTTGATAAACTTGTTTTGGTAAAATTGGATCTTTGTAATCGAATGAACCTTTGTTGATGAAGTATCCTTAGGCGTAGAAATCACAATAGCCAAGTAGCACGTATGCGTAAAAACACCAAAGTTCGCGCGTAACAAGGAGGAGTGCGTAGATTTAGCTAAGCGTAGTAGGGAAAAAGAGCTAAAGTTATGCGTAGACACAAAGTTAGGCATAGAAAGTTAGGCGTAGGATTATCTTAGGCGTAAGGCTAGGCTTAAAATAGATGAATCTTATGCGTAGGATTTCTACGGGTAAGCTTTATGCTTATGCGTAATTTTAGGGTTTTATCCCAAGTGATCTTTTACACTTCACAGTGCAAAAGATATCCAAAGTCAACGTATTTTCAGGGCTTATCCAAGCAAGAAAACACGGAGAAACCAACAACGAAGATCAAACCAAGGATAACCTTACGCGTAGTTTTAGGGTTTTGCTACGCGTCGGATTACTCGTAAAAATGATAATGCCCAAAGATGTTTCTAAACTTGTTTTTGTGTGATGAAATAGCTTCAATAACACCAAAAGATACAAAAGTGTGAAACTTGATGATCCAAAGCTCTAAAAGCAGTTATGCGTAGGTTGAAACCTCGTATAAAAACTAGTTTAAAAACCACGATCCACGCATAAAGTTTGAAACTTTTTGCCAAAACACGTATTTTAACACCTTAAAACGTTGAAAGTACAAGAATCTTGGATTCAAAAAAAAAAACGTTTTTAAGCGAACCAAAGTATCAACCAAGTTTACGCGTAAGACCAAGAACAAAAACTTCAAAAACAAAAACGTTTCACAACTAGTAGCGATTGATACCACTGTTAGGTCACTAGTTTTACAACACAAGCTTACAAGAAAGAGATAAAAGCGATTGAACAAGTATCCAAACACACACACATGATATAAAGTAAATAGCGGTAGAGAGTGAGTGAAAGAAATAACTTGAACAACAAACCTTCAAGTGAGGGTTATTACATAGTATTTATAGGCAATGAGCTAGGGCAACACTCCTACTCCTTCCCTTTTCCTTATTGGACATGGGCCTAAGCTTATGGGCCTTCTACATAAGCTTGATCTTAAACAAACATAAAGGCCATAATAAGCTACCTATTACATATGAGAAGCTAACACTTGAATTAAGGTTTAGGAGTGATTCCAACATAGAGGCTTACCCAGATTAAAATATGAAAAAGGTCATCTTTGTTCAGCTTGCAAATTGGGTAAAAGCACGAAATATGCCCACAAACCAAAACCCACAAATTCAGTAATGGAAGTTCTTCATACCCTTCACATGGATCTGTGCGGACCAATGAGAGTGCAAACGATAAATGGGAAGAAATATATTCTAGTAGTTGTTGATGACTACTCTCGATTTACTTAGGTAAAGTTTTTTAGGACAAAGGATGAAACTCTAGATGTCATCATCAAACTAATCAAACAGCTTCAGGTTTGACTCAACAATACAGTCGAATGTTCGAACAGAACAATGGCCTGAGTTTGTTAACAAAGACTTAATTCAGTTTTATGAAAGTGTTAGAATCAGTCATCAAAGAAGTGTTCCACGAACTCCTCAACAGAACGGTGTAGTTGAAAGACGAAATCGAACTCTTGTGGAAGCCGCAAGAACAATGCTAATTTATTCAAAGGTTCCAATGTTTCTATGGGCTGAAGTCATTGCCACTGCTTGCTACACCCAAAATCGTTCCCTTAGACACACATCTCATGGAAAAACTCCATATGAACTTGTTCATAAACGAAAACCTGATCTCTCCTACCTTCGTGTGTTTGGTGCTTTGTGGTATCCAACGAATGACGGTCAAGACTTAGGTAAATTAAGAGCAAAGGCAGATATTGGAGTTTTGTTGGTTATGCACCAAACAAGAAGGGTTACCGAATCTACAACAAGAGAACCCGAAATAACATGGAAACAATTCACGTTACGTTCGATGAGCTGACCGGTCAAATGGCTCCAAGATAAACCAGTTCTGGACCCGCAACTCAATTTTCATCAAGTAGTCCTATCAGCTCTACTCTTATTTCTATTCCCTCTCCAGCAACTCTTTATGTACCTCCATCAGAAGATGATTTAAAGAAATTGTTTGATCCAATGTTTGATGAACACTATGAACCAAATGATGATGAAATGTCAATTCCATCAACAGGCTATCTATCCCTCTTAATGAAGTCAACACTTGAGTCTCAATATCATTAAGTCAAGAAGCACGCTTACGATCACTCTATCTCATCAACAAATCATCAATCATTGAATGTACATCATGGAATTGTTTCTGGAACCAATGATGAAGTTAATCCCTTTGCTACTCCTGAAGATGCTCCATTTGAAAATATTTTCTCTGAATCATCATCAGAACCATCTTCATCGGAGATATCGAATCTGCTACCTCGGTCCCACAACAACAACCACATGAACACCTCAGAAATGGACACATGATCATCCATTGGATAACATCATTGGAAACCCCTCTTGTCCAGTATCCACACGGAAACAACTTGCAACCGATGCCTTATGGTGCTTCTTCAACTCCGTACTCTCAAAGGTCGAACCAAAAGACATTAAAACCGCCATGAATGAAGACATTTGGTTCAATGCCATGCAAGAAGAAATTCATGAGTTTGATCGACTTGATGTATGGGAATTAGTACTGCTCCAGTTATTGCTGTATGATCATTGCTCTAAAATGGATCTTCAAAGTGAAACTTGATGAGCATGGTGATGTCTTAAAGAACAAGGCTCGATTGGTTGCAAAAGGATACCGTCAAGAGGAAGGTACTGACTTTGAAGAATTTGCTCTGTTGCTCGTATCGAGGCAATCAGAATCTTCTTGGGTATGCGCAGTAAGAACATGGTAGTTTATCGGATGGATGTAAAGACGGCATTTCTTAGGAGATCTTAAAGAAGTGTCTCGTCGGCCAACCTGAAGGCTTTATGAATCCAGGCGTCCTACTCATGTTTATAGTTTTGAAGAAGGCTCTTTACGGTTTAAAGCAAGCTCCAAGGGCATGGTATGACACGCAATCAAAGTTTCTTCTCTCCCGGATTGACAAAGAGGCGATTGATCCGACATTGTTCACCGAAAGTCAGGCAAACATTTAATTCACGTTCAAATTTATGTTGATGATATTATCTTTGCCTCGAGTGACCCCAATGAATGTGATCGTTTTTCAAATGAAATGGGTTCCAAATTTCAAATGTCAATGATGGGACAAATGTCATTTTCTTGGGATTACAAATTTCACAAAGTCCGGAGGCATTTTTATAAATCAATCTAAATATGCAAATGAGATTTTAAAGAAATTTGGATTTGTTTCATGTGACACCGTTAACACTCCCATGATTGAGTACCAAAAGCTGGATGAGGACCACTCAGGATCATGGTAGATCAAACGAAATATCGTAGTATGATTGGATCCCTGATGTACCTCACGAATTAGACCGGACATCTTGTTGGCTGTATGCATGTGTGCGAATATCAGGCTAAGCCTACTAAAAGCACCTTGAAGCGGTTAAACGGGTCTTCGGTATCTCCAAGGAACCATCAATATGGGACTTTGGTACCCGAAGGACACTGATATGTCACTAACACCTATGCAGATCTGATCATGCAGGATGTCAAGATACGTCGAGTCACGAGGAGGTGCCTTTTTTGGGTGATAAGCTTGTGAGTTGGTCTTCAAAGCAAATGAGTACTTCTATTTCTATACGAGAGGGAATACATAGCCATGTCATCTTGTTGTGCTCAAATCCTTTGGATGAGATCCCAATTATCTATGGCTTTGAATTCAACAAAATCTCTTGCGATAATAAAAAGTGTTATTGCTCTCTCATGCAACAACGTTCAACATTCAAGAGCAAAGCACATCGATATTCGACATCATTTCATCCGGGAGCAAGTGGAAAATGGTGTGGTGGAACTCTATTTTGTGAAGTCAGAATACCAGTTAGCAAACATCTTCACCAAAGCTCTTCCAAGAGAACGTTTTGAGTTTATTCTTCCACGACTTGGCTTGAAAAGCCTTCAACCAGTAACACTCAAACGTCTTGGGAGAAGAGAGGTAAAAGGTCTTTCATCCATCCTTTTGTATATATTCAAAAAGCAAAATACAAAATTATAAAACCAACAAAAAGCAAATAGAAAAATATAAAACTTTCAAAAACCCATAAAAATTTGAAAAACTCGAGAAAAAAAGAAAAAAAAAATGTCTTTTTGTCATGTTTTTTTACATCGATTCGATAATATCTACGGTCTTTGTGCTGTCATTCAAAGAATGACACGGGACTTTAGATGTTGTTCGAATGTTTTCAAAAAAAAAATAATAATTTGGGAGAAAGTAAAAAAAAAATGGTTTATTGTCATTTCAAGCAGTAACCCGCTTTTCAAATAAAGAACAGAGCCATGCTTTATCTCATGTTTCAAACCTAATGCCGATTCTAAAACAAATATTTAATTTCAAATATTTTTCCTTTTAATGATTCCTCTGAAAAATATTTGCAATCTTATGAAAACTCAATTGTTTGAAAACACTTCGGACTCTATTTTTGAAAATCAAAAGAACTTATCAAGTGTCAAATCCATCAATCAATCAACAACTTTCGTCATTGATTGAGGGAGAATGATTTTCAATTAAATCAAAAAGTGTTCTTTTTAAACAATTAGCACTTAAATGAGCAAGGTCTACTCTAAATGTTTTACAATACTTTACACAATTGGTTCAAGACCTTGGTTATTATTATTTTCAAAAGATAATTATGCATGTTTAATCAATGGAGTTTAAAGTCTCAAAATCCGATCCTTATCAGTTAAAACGTTTTCACAATCAAGTCACAATTCTCCTTAAAAGCTTTCAAAATCAATTTAAATCTACATAGATCACAAATCTCAAATGATTTGATAATTGTGATCGGGGGAGAATTTGTGATTTAAATTAGATTTTATGATAATTCGATAAGTGGTTTCATAAGTGTTTAGCATGTTTCCTCCCCGCATGTGACAAACGATTTCAAATTTTCCATGCACATGTTGAGGGGAGCATCTACTTTAAACCTCAAATTATTGAAACGTGATTGAATTGTCTCTAAGTGCAGGTCCCTCTAATATGTGCAAAACTCTTTCAAACTTGAGACACACATATTGAGGGGAGCAAAATTTTGAAAACCTCATCCTTCCTCAAAATGTTTTATCTACTCAAATTGATTGGGAAGTGATGATGATCATTTTAGAAAATGTTAATCAAAAGATTGGACCTTTCATTCTTAATCTAACGATTTCAAATATCTCTTGCCTCCATGTGCTAAACAAATTTTGAATTTTTATGCATATGTTAAGGGGGAGCATTTCTAAAATATCAAAACAATTAAGATACAAAATGCTTTGATTCTATATCACAAGTATCTTGATTGATTTTCAAATAGTTTTCAATTGGTTTCAAGGCAGAAGAACTATATCAAAAGACCAACCAACTCTACTTTATGCATGGTGATAAAAGGATGATAAGGTTAGGTTGAGGTCCCACGATCCGCCAGAACCGGAGGGATCTACCCAGGGACAATCCACTAGTTAGTGTAGAAGTCCTTAGGTATGATGATAAAAGGAGAAAAATGAGATATGGGAAGAGTGCGGACTGAAACTGAGCTAGTACTGGAATAAACCCAACAAGGCTCTAGTTATGAAGTTTCGGTAAGCACTGAAGGGGTTGAAGAATGAAAAAGAATTGAATGTGAAAAAGGGTGAAAAGAAATAACCCTCAATTTATTCAACCTTAGGGCAGAAACCGGGTTCAATTCATATGCTACTGGTGGTTACCAAGGTAACTTCGGTATTGAAGACAAGACGCCATGGACCCAGTGACGCACTGCACTACAACTTTCCAAAACACTAAAGTTCCTCTTAAAAGGACTTGTTTCATTCTCTCAGGGAACCGACATAATCTATCGACTTTCTCTTAGAGATTTGATATAGAAGAACCCTCTAGTCTCGGCATAGGAACCAAATATGCACACTTGAGTCTAGAGCCACGAGATCATCATATAAATCTCTTTAGGACACTTTCAATGAAGACTCTATGTTTCACAAAATGTGGAAAGAGAGATTATATCTTATGAGTCCTACGCATTATCAATGGTATTGCGGAACATCGAGTGATATGCATACATATTCACAATGAAGATGGAAATTCTTCTGGAGCCAACATCAAACACGCTCCTGGTGGGTGGCATGTGAGATCTATCCACTAGATCAACCATGTGACAACTGAAAGAAACATGGGGATTCAATCTTTTGAATCAATCTGGTTAGGGTTATGGATTGACGGATACCTTTGAAAAAAAACCGGTCGTTGTGCTTAAAAACTCTTTTCTCTAGCACATCAACTGTGTACAAATATTTAAAAATAAAAGGTGTTTTTCAAATCTCTTTCTATTGAGCGATACACGATTGTTTTTCAAATCTCTTTTTATCAATCAGTGAATCTCAATTCGTTGCTTCACTCACTCCGTGTTGTCTTCTTTGAGACGTTCGGTTTGAAACGGCTTAAACATTTGCAAAAACCACTGTCAAGGAGATTCTTGAAATTCTTCCGATCACAGGCGATACTTTATTGATCAACGGGGAACCGTGGGGCGTGTACCTCAATTCAACGAAAGTGATCAAAGACACTTTCGTACGCTTTGTACTAACTGCTTTTTATGCGGTACACCTGCGCGGTGATTGGGCGGTCAATCCATAGCCGCATGCTCACACAACACATTCATATCTAAAGAAATCATAATTAGTGCATCAATGACTCTGATATTTTGACTCCATGCTTCTCTCTGTGCCAATATCATGAATCTACTAAAGCTTCGCTACTCTGATAAGAATATATCATGATCCGGAGTGGCATGTGGGTCCAAAAGTCACAGCATCATATAATACCAACACACAATGGATGAGTAAGATTTTTATGATATGCTGATTTCAAAGTGACTCAAACTCGGTATCCGTGGATCGATTAAAGACCTCCACTCAGATTATCCAAACATGCAAAAATGAAGAATCAAAGACTACGAGCTACAGAACAAAGAACATGAACAAAAATCCAAGAACAATCTTAATGTAATATCTGTTTGTATTCTATGTAATTTTAATGTGTGTTTGAGGTGACCTCCCTTAGGGGGAGATTGTTAGGATTTTGAAAATCCAGTAGTTAAAGTGTCGGTCTCCTCAAGTATATGTAATCGTTAGAAAGCTCGTAGTCGTAGTTATTTGATGTTAAGTAGTATTTAGTTATGTAACACCGTGGAGGATGGACGGGTCTTTACCCACTGTATGCCTGATCCACAGCCCGTCATGTGGCGTTTTATTGTAAGACTATAAATACTCTCTACCTCCCAAGGTAGAGAGTTGGAGCTCATAATAAGATTTTTCTTTCTCTCACTAAAGTTCCTAAACCTCTAACTTTCTCTCTCTAAAACTCATCTTATACGCCTACTTTATTTAGTGATTTGATGTGTATGTGAAATCCAATATGTTACATACTCCGATTCTATTCTCCAAACAAAACTTGGTCAAATAAAGTCAAATTTCAGTATCAAAGGTAAAATTGCTCTAAGTTGCTGCCATGACTTTAGATTTGGGTTTAATTGGATCAATTTTGGGTTAGTGATAGATGCAGGATAATGGTTATTTTTTTTCTCAAGAGCATGCCATAGTGGCAGGACTTATGTGAGTTCTTAAATATGTCTTAATCCTTTGAATAAGTAATATAGTTATTAACTGGTGCTTTTAATTGTTTGATTATTGTTGAGTTATGTAGTTAGTATCTGCTTTGCATTTGCTTTAGTTTATCTTATTGTTGTTCATTAGGTTAGAAATGGTTTAGGTTTGGATTTTAGTTTACTTCATTTTGCATATCAGTGGTTAAACCAGTGTTTGGAATTGGGAGGCTTCATGAGTTAGAAATTAGAGCAGTGGTACTTTTAGTCACTATAGTTTCATATAGACCTATTAAGTCATATCATCATATATTGAAAAGTCAAAAATCATGGTTTGGTTTAATACAGTTGCATATCAGTTAGTATAGGATTTGAGTTGGCTTGCATATTGTAGTAGACTCGTATAGGTTAGCTTATCTAGTTCATTTTGCATCTATAAACATCAAATGTAGTGATTTTTAAGAGATCAAATTTCAAATAAGTCAAATTCCATTTCTGTTTTAAAAAAGTCAAATAGTGGATTTCAGTTTTGTTGATTGATCTTTGTTGATTTTTAATTCTCACATTTCTTGCTCAAATTCATTGAAACTTGGGATTTTATAACTTCTGTCGGTGATATAATTCATGGTATTTTCAGAAGAATTTTTAGAATTTTATAAAGCCACCAAACTAGCTTGTCAATTTGGTCCTAATTGCCCTGTGCACACACTCAATTAATACTGAGTGTGTAACAGGGATTTGCAGAGCCTCTAGAGAGCTTGTTATAGCTTCTCTAGGGCTAAAAATTGGTCTGTTAGTTCTTTTCTAGGTTTAGTTGAGGTTGCTTCATCTGGATTTAAGATTTTAGCTTGTTGGTTAGATTAATTTTAAGCTAGAAAGTAGGTGATCAGGCCTATTTGGTTCTTTGCTTATGAGAACTTAGATTTGTACTCAAATGCCTTTAGCTTGTAATTAAGTGGTATCATTCAGTAGCATTAGGTTGATATAAGTTGGTTTTAGCTTAGAACATATTCTTGTAGCTTCTGGTTATCAGAATTAGCTTATAGTTTAATTCCATTTAGCTTATTTGAGTCAGTTTCATGACAGATAGTATATTCAGCAGTTTTTTGCATTTTTCCTAGATTCCTCATTATATTTTATAATTTTATTGAATTTTTTATATTTTGCTGAAGCTTCTAGCTATTTTACTGCATTTAAACTAGTTTTTAATACTTTTTAATTAGCTTTTAATACTAATAAATCAGAAAAAGCTCAAAAAAATATATTTTAATTTTTCCTAGATTAATAAAAATATAAAAAGCTAAAAAAATATTTTTCCATAATTTTCCTAGTTCAAATATTAATTTTTAGACATTTAATTAGTTTAAAAGAGTTTTTAATTCATAGAAATTAGAGAAAATTCAGAAAAATACAAATACAATTTTGAAAATTCTTTTTAGTTATTTTAGATTTTTTGAAAAATAGTTTCATAATTTTCGCACTCATTTTCTTAATTTTTAATAATTTAGATGTATTTTTAAAGTTAGAAAATAGTTTTTAATTCAAAATAAATCAAGAAAAACCAAAAAAAATAGTTTTAAATTTCAAATAATTTTCAAATATCTTTTTTAGCTGTAGAAAAATAGTAGTTCATTTTTATGGGTTAAAATAGAATAGTTTACATTTTAATTGCGTTTTATTAATTACGTTTTTCGCGTTTTGAGTTTTACATTGCATACTTAGTAGTATTTACTTATTTTCATTATAGATTTAGTGCTTTTATATGCTTCCCTTTACTTTCCCTTGTCCCGTAGTGTAGAAATCCCAAGTATCCCTTTTTACACATTCAAATCCCGATAATCGCGACGTGAGTTGAAAATTCCATTCAACCCTCGTTCGGAACGATCCGGTGCTCAAACCTAATACGTTTGAGTTACCCACATACTACACACTTCTCATAATTGGTTTTCCTAAATTAATTTTTGGCGCCGCTGCCGGGGAGGGCTTGTAGTGAATTTTCGTATTTCCGTCTCGAATCACGTGCATTTGAAGATCCTTCCTCGAGTGAAGTTACCGTCATTTTTGTATATATATCTTTTTCAAAAACCCAAAAATATCTAAAAACACTAAAACATTCTTCCTAGAGTGTTTACAAAACCATAAAAATTTATAAAACAACAAAAGAAACCGAAACGTCAATTGTTACGTCGGCTCACCTTGAAGGTACAACCTATACACGGGGTATAAGAAAGTCTTAACATTAAATTGCAGACTGAAGAAAGATCCACTCTTCTTTCCCGCTCCGCTGCGCGTACTTTTGAGAGCTACCGAGCACCGGTTGAAGCGACGGTTACAAAAATATTGTGTTTTCAAAGTTTTCTAAATATCAAAACCCAAAAAGATTTTGCCTTTTCAAAATATGTTTTCTAAAAACCCAAAAAAATATTCTTCTTTACCTTCTGAACCGTCAATTCTTTATCTCTTAACCCTCTTGAACCGTTTAATTCTATCTTCTTTCTCTTCTAATCCGATAATTCTATCTCTTCTTCTTCTAAAAGTATAATTCTTATGGCATATCTTAAATGTGCTCGATGTGGAGGTCCGCATGACCCCATCGTTCATGAAACAAAACCGTCCCTAGGCCGAAATTGCTTTCACTATAAAAATCCGATGGAAGAAAATCAATATCGATGTTTAAATTGTATGTGCGACCGGTGCAGAAATAATTGTCGAAACGGATTTTGTAATACATGCAATGCTTTTATTAATCCAAATCCAGATCCTTTGGCAGTCGCCTGTCTTTTTCTCATCTGTGGAAACCGGTATACTTGTTTCATTTGTACGTATGGGAAGTATGAACAAAAAGCTACCCTTCGTAACGATGATGAGGACATCATAGCATGGTGGAAGGAAGTAATCAAAGAACCTTCGATTCCTACTCCCTCTCTGGTGAGGGAAATGGAACATGTTTCTAAGCCCGAGGTGACTCCCGTTCAAGAACCAGAGCCCATCACGGAAATTATGGAAATCTCTAGCTCTTATCCGTATGATTCTTCGATGTCTTCGTCTATTTAACTCATTTGCATATGGTGCGGAGGACCCGAATATGGTGGGAATTGTCCCGGTTGTAGCAATGGAAATTCGGGAACCGAGTCTATCTAAAACCAAAATCCTTATAATGAGACAACCAATTTCCTTAACCAACCTCCGTACCATGAGCCGGAGACATACTCTTGTGAGTACTGTGGAGGTCCTCACCAAGGGTTTCAATGTCAAGCTCAATTTAACAATTCGACCTTTGGTTATGAACCTTACCCTTCTTCGTCACAACAATCATACTGTTGTGAGTATTGTGGAGGTCCACACGTTAATTCCGATTGTCAAATACAGAACCCGATTGTTTACGAGCAAGTTCCTTGTGATAATTACGACTATCCTTATAACCCACCTCCACAATACCAAGAGATTTAACCACAACCCCCGCAAATTAATCAAGAAACTCTCCAAAGATGTATTGATATACTCAAAGAATTTATGGATAAACATGCTATCAGAAGAGATCCTCATCAGAAGACTTATGGTGAATTACTTGCTGAAGAGCAAGCCGCTAAAGTGAGTTACCGGAGACCTCTCGTTTACGACTATGATGATGATTCTGATGAGGAATATACGCCTCCGAGTGGCAATCCTACTCCCATTTCTGAGCCTTTCATTTCTGACCCTTCCCCTTCACTCACGCCGGTTGAGAGAAGTGACGTCGTTTTGGAAGAGGCGATGATCATATTTCTACAGACATTATTGATCCTATTGACTCTCTTATAATGGGGGACGAGCCTCTTAGCACTATTCCAGAAACGGAATCGTCTAGTGTTGAGAACCTTGACCCAATCCCAAGTGATTCCGAGGATGTATCTGAAATTGATTGTGATTCGCTTTTGTGTGATACTCTTGACATCTCTGAGGTTACTTCCGGGATTTTCTCAAATCCAGTTTTCAAGTTCAGTGATGACTACACCTTTTACGAAGTTAATCCTCTTTTCAACAAAGATTTTAAGTCCGATTCAGAGACCACAACGGAAATGGTTGATATTGGTAGCTCTAAGAGCACACCACTTGTCCCATCTTTGTATTCCGACCTTTCTCTCCCATCATATGATGTTATGCAAGATGAAGAAAGTGATGAATCTGACATTGAAGATATTATGGAGATTGATGAATTTATTAAAGTGGTTGAAGACGATATTCTTGATAATCCGCTTTATGATTATGATATGGAAGAAATTGACTTATTTCTTGATGATCCAATACCGCAGGGTATTGAGAGTGACGGGTGCGACTCTGATCAAGATGTCCTTTTTCTTGAAAGCTTGTTTAATGATGATTTTCCTTCCTCTGTTGAGTCGACCCTCACTTATCCCGTTGAGCCCACATGTGAAGACAAGATTTTCAACCCCGGGATATTCGACATAGATGAGCTTTATGCTAAAAACGTTGTCCGAGATAAGGATCCTCCGATGGATGCCTTCAATATTGAGCCTTCAAATAACATTTCTCTATACCAAGAGCTCCTGTGTTCTTTGGAGTATTCTCATATCTATCCATCATCCCTTCTTGTTAGGAATTAGAAAATTCCATAGTGAAGAGTCGGTCACCCCTAATATTATCTAGCATAAGTTAGCTCGTAGACATATCGTTATTTACGTTATTTAGTAGTTTATTAGTTAGTGTGTAGCGTAGAATAGTATAGTGCAACACCGTAGAGGAAGGACGGGTCTTTACCCACTGTATACCTGATCCACAGGCCGATAGGAGGTCGTGTATTGTGTAAGTATAAATACCCCTTCCATCCATGGAAGGGGTGGTGCTTCTCATTCAATCTAACCTTTCCTTTGTGTAAACCTCTAGCAAGAACACCCTCTCTCTCTACTTTCTCTCTCTAAAATAGTAAATATGTATTTTGATCATCCAAGACCACCCGAATCATCAACACAATAAATATTGGATCCTAACAATTGGTATCAAGAGCCAAGGTTGTTGTGTTGTATTGATTTGTGTGGTTTAGTATCATGGTTATGTTGGTTTTTGGGTTATTGTTAAACTGCTTTTACATAATGTTAGTGGTCGGAATAATGTTTTTTTTGGCTTACTTCTTGTGAATATAGTTTTTATGTTATAACTGATTATGTTGTGTCAAGTTGTGTCAAAAGTCTCGCTATTCAAAAGGTCCTGATATTCTAAAATTTGCTTTTATGTCAAGTTGTATGTCTAAACTGACTTTTATGACATTCATTCATGTCTTTTTGTACGATTAACTTGTGGTCAAACAGTCATATTCATGGTCAAACATGTCAAAAAGATGAGTTTTTCTGGGTAAGTATGAACATAGTCGGATATATGGTCGGATTTTGGCCGGAAAACTCATCGGAAAAGTCAAATGTCTTAATGCATGCTTCCTAGCGACTTGACACAAAATAACCTAGCGACTTGTTATTTAACTTGTCGTAGCGACTTGTTACTCAACAAGTTAGCAACTTAGTGTCTGAATCTGAAATGGCGACTTATGTCAAGAAATGGACCTAGCGACTTGCTATTCGATTTTGGTAGCGACTTGATATTTATCAAGTAGCGAATTGTTTTGAAAACTTTAGCTAGCGACTTGACATGTAGCTAGCGACTTGACTAGTGTCTAGCAACTTGACTCGTAAACTAGCGACTTGCTTAAGGTAAAATTGGTAGCGACTTAACACAACAGAAAGGATGATGTAAGATATGACCACGACCACATTAACCATATCCTAAAACAACAAGACCTTAGGTCTACAACCATCATTGGTTCATTTTTTTCAAAACGAGCAGGAAAAAGTCCAATATCTCGACACAATCAAAACCATGTCCCAAATTTATCTACATCTACACTCATAGATCTCAGTTTCTTTTCATTTTTCGTGCGTAACAAGAACTTCACATATTCGAAGACGATATACACGAAATGAATTACATCACAGATCCATATACAAAGAGCGAAATAAATTGATCTCAACTTTATATTCGTGTGACATACAAGTTATATCAAGACTCATAGGTCCATAAACACGAGTAGTTACCATCCTTGATCTAACTTGGTGTTAATATACGAATTAAACAAATGATCTTAACAATATTGTTATATCATTTGTTTGGCTCGTTTATGACTATGACAACAAATGAAAATGATTAAACCTACCAGTGTTCCTTGTCATGTTATTGAAACCAAATATTTGCTCTTCATAATCACCATCCCTGTGGCGTTATTGACAGGCTCGAGCCATCCCTGTGGCGAGCAAGATGGTACTTGTGTTTATATTCGACTGTATGTTTGAAAGTTTAGTTGGTTTTGGAGTTTGGATTCAAGGGATATTGTTTTGGGATGTTTTGAGAAGTTGTTTGTGATAGATGGTGTAGGATTGAAAGGTGTGATAGGCGTACACTATAAGAAGAAGTGGGAAAGTGAAGAAGGGAGGCGGATATTTGTGAGTTTAGGGTTTGTGAATGATTAGGGTTATGATGTAATGCCAAATAATTAGGGTACCACGTTTTTTTTATACAACCGGTTGTGAAGTTTGGATCGGATATTCTGATTACATGGTTTGGGAGTTGGGCCTATGTTTCGCTCAAGGTACATGGATCGTGGGATCCTTGAGTGTAATTTCGTTTGTGGGCTGACATTCAAATGAGAAGAGGGAATGACTGGGCTGAATTATACGGGTACATATTTATGCTTGAAGATGGTTGGTTACTATGAATTTTTGAAATATAAAAATTTGTCATCCGAAAATATGAATTTTTGAAAATGGTGACACAAATTTGCCATCCGAAATTTTGTATGGTTGTGTATGGGATTGTACATTCTCGACTAGGCTGAATTTAACTTGGGCTGGAACCATATGCTGCACCAATGTTTGGGCTTAACAATGGTCTATTTCCAAATTTGATTAAATTTGGTTATTATGGCTTAGTTTTTGGCGTTAATATTGGTAAAAGAGTGGTAATTTTTGGTCAGATAAAAATTTTCACGGGAGGATACAAAGTCTCGGCTTGTGCTTAATATTTGAGAAAAAGGATTATTGATATTGATGACGGTCAGATGAGTTTCTCAACATGAGATCAAATTTATGAAATTTGGATTGTTGAGATATGAAATGTACAATTTGATGATACAAGTTGAGATTTGATTAGAGTTGATAATGTGATTTGTTGTGTTATACGGTTGGATACTTTGGTATATACATTTTCATAAGTGAACATTATGTCAAGGCTTTAATTGATATTGAAAAATGTTGACTACGGGGTTGTTTGGACGGTATTTCTATTTGGAGTTGAAGTGAGATTTTCCGAGCGCGTTTACTTATTTTCTTCTTCTTTCTTTCTACCATTCTGCGAAGATGACTTGTTTGGGCGTTTATAGAGGGTGATAAAGACTTGGCTATTTAATTACAGTTGTGATTCTTTCTCGCTTAACCCACAACGTAACTGTCACTTCGGTGTCTCACGCAGTTGAGAATATGTCAAGAGGTTTTGTACATTGGGTACACCGTTTCTTTTTCACGAGGATGAGTACAAGTTTAAGTAACAAATCTGGGGAATTCTACTTCATGATCAAGTTTGGTATATCGGGTTTACTTCTCCACGTGGTCACTACAATAGCCGACAGAATGCGTGAATGATGTGTTTACCAAAGTGTTGATTGGATGGTTGATGATGTTGTTGATGTTGGATAATGAATCGTTGATGAACCGCTACGTTCCCTAAAGCAGATATTCACGAAACCAAAGTCGTCATAACGCATTCAAGCTGACATTGTTTACGGTTTTGTCTTGATTTTTGTAAAATCCCGGCGAAGAACCTATTTCTCGGTTTAAATCATAGACTTGTAAAATCCGTGACAATGGAAACATCCTGGTAATAGTAAAGTGCATTTCGGATCTATCTACGGTTTATTCTTGGTTTTGTAAAATCCCGCGAAAGAAACTATTTCTCGGTTTAAACCATAGAGTTGTCAAATCCCGTAATGATGGAACCATCTTGGAGAAGAGAAAGTGTAATTCTGGATCTTACTTGATCTTTGGTGCTACGGTTTCTGCATCAAGAAGGGATAAAGGGTGTACTTCATGAATTGGGTGTGTGTTTGGATATTCGTCATGGCAGTTTGGTTATTACATGGTCTTACGAGGTTATGTGCTTCTAACCATGGTCGGGATGAAAACCATTATCAAAGTTCACTTCAAACGTCAAAGGAGGCTAGTATTGAGCTTTTAACCAGAAGATGTGACAACGGAGTTAATTCACTATTATTTATTTGAAGTTGAAGTGAATTATCACGGGCGAGTGTACTTAGTATCTGAAGGTATCGGGGATGGATGGATGAAGATTCTTCATGATCCTTGTTCAAGCTTATTTCCAAAAAATGAAGACTTGGAAATCTAGTTATTTTTTAGAGTCTATTTTCTGGAATTGGGCTCTTTTCCACAAAAATAACTATCACTTTAAGGAGTTACGTTGTAGTGCTCAGTGTCACATTCAATTGTGGATTTTCAAGAGGTAATGTACGTCTATTACTTGATGGTTGGTTGGTTGAAGAGTATAGAGTACTTAAGAGATTCAATGGAGCATGAATTCTCAGCACCGCTCTTTGTTACATATGTGCAAGTTTAAGTCACGAGTTCAGGTTAGTTTACTTCAGGGTGAAACTCATCATATTGGGTTTTCTCCATCAGCTGTCACGACAAAGAGCCTACTGAATGATAATGGGGTTGATTACATGTTTTGCTAAGAGAACTGAAAAGAGAGAGATAATGACGTATGAACACAACAGTTCATGCCTCGTACTCTAAAGAAAAGAAAAGTGTACGTCTCAGTGCGCTTTATCTTCAAGAAGAAGAGAAATCTTCTTATGACGTATGAACACAACAGTTCATGCCTCGTTCCTCAAAGAAAGGAAAGTTATGCGTGTCATGGCGCTTTATCTTCTGAAGAAGAGAAATCTTCTTATTATGACCATTCTCATCAACATGCTTCATACTCTTTCCATGCGCTTCAGTCATCAAGTGAACCGGGCTACCACTGATTGTTTTCTCATTCCACTTGCTAGATTATAATGAAGATGGCGACATCATGTGCTGATTTTGCGGGAGAGAAGTGTGAATAGAAAATTCGGATGATTTTCACTTATTTAATCAAGAATGGCAACTCCGTATGCAATTCTTGAGGGGGAGAAGAAGTGTGAAATTACTGCATGGTTGATTGATATTTGAGAATATATGGTCATACGGCTCCTAACTCATGAAAGAACCGAGCTTCTTTTTTTCGGATCATCTTTTCATGGAGTTTATCGACAAAGTGCTTCCGGTTAATGCTTCACGTATACATCAACATGATGATTCCGAACAATCTCTCTGTTCTTGTTTGATGTGATTGGTAGCTTGGTGTTACCATCTGGTGTGTTAGTTGCGGCTGATTCTGATTTCCTTGATGAACATCTTTCTGTTCTTGTTTGATTGGGAGGGATTTTAGTTAAGGGGATTTGCAAGATGTAAAGTTAATTGGGTTGCTTTTTTGGTGTGAGTTGAAGATGTTAACTATCTATTCCCCAACTGGACAATCTTGAAGAAGGTCGAGTCTACAGTCTGTTCTACATTTTTTGCTACATGTAAGAAGACTAAAGATAAGTTGCATTTAACGATCTAAAGACTTCTTCTTAATCTAGGTTGTTATCAAACAGATTGTCGGTTTAGGGGAGAGCACTAATTGGGGGAGAGTGAAAAGTCAGATTTAATCCCTAATTAGACTTGCTCACATTCTGCAGACAAGTTGATTCTCACAGATACATATGAGCTAATGATGTTCTTCTCAAATGATTTCTAGTACACGGGCTTACAAAGAGTTGCTGATTACGAAATATCAAAACCAGCAAGGGGAAGGAGACTCACATCTAAACACAAAGCGAGTAAACTTGATGAACTTAATACTTCTAAGTAATTGAAGATATCCCGGAAGACAAATGTTATTACCGCAGAGAAACTCAAGGTTTGACTCATGGCGAGTAAACTTGATGAACTTAACTCTTCAAAGTGATTGAAGATATCCCGGGAAAACAAATGTCATGACCGCAGAGAAACTCAAGGTTTTAATCATCAAAGCGTTTAGTGTTCTTATTCCAACGTCGTGGGGGAAGTGATGTACATGAAAGTTTTGAAATAAAAGAGGTACACTGGTGTGTGATGATCTCGATGTTATCGCAATCATATAGGGGAGAGAATTGTGTACATTGGGGCTCAATTTTGTGTCACTTGAGGGCTTATCAGTGATTGGAGATATAATCACTTATTCGGAGTTGACATCCGCTGAGATTGTCATTGAGATAATCATGATTCGGCCTGCTTCTTCAATGTTATCGGTTGTTCTCTCTTTGGGGAATGTGTGTATCGGGTCCTTGAGCTTCATACACGATCATCAGGGAAGAAAGCCATTGTTTCCACAAACATTGGGGAGGTGTTTTCTCTCCGGGCATGATGTGTATTCGGGAGAGTTCTTGGATATTGGTGTACTTTGGGTTCTTGAGCTTCATACATGTTCATCAGGGAAGAAAAATGTGAACATGGGAAGGTGTTCTTCATTCCCCTCATGAAGTGTATTCGGGAGAGTTCTTGAGCATTATACTAAGAGACGGACTGCATCATTTCAACTACACGGGGGAAGTGTTCTCTTGACACCTTTTGGAATGGACTGCGTCAGACTTCAGTGGAATGAAATTTGAGAAGAGTTATTTATACGTGGGATGATACATTGCTGCTGTTCTTGTTGATGATATAACCTCGAACTAAGAATCACGGTGATTATTCTTGAAAGGAGCAGCGGGATTTATGATAATGGTGTACTTCTTTGTGAACCTGGCTAAAGAAAGCTTGAAGAGCTTCATATCTTCTCAACATAATGATTTTCGGTTTGGGGGGAAGCTGCCAAAGTCTCACTTTCAGATGGTTCAATTTCTCTCATTCAGGAGCCTCGAAAGCTTTGGTGGTGGAAGTTTAAGAGATGACGAATTCTATCTTCTACAACGGGGCTGCTCGATATCCTTATCTCGGTACTTGTATCATCATCTTCTTAAACTATATCATCTACTCTATCTGTGTAAATATTAATCAGAAAAACAAAATACAAAAATATAAAACCAACAAAAACAAAATAGAAAAATATAAATTCAACAAAAGCCCATAAAAATCAGAAAAATTGAAAAATACCAAAAATATGTTTTCTCAAGACATGTCTCCTGGTATCGATAACATCTGCGGTCTTAGAAATATCATTCAATAATGGCACGGGACCATAGATGAAGTTCGAGCAGGAGGTGTAAATATTCTTTTCCAAAACATGTCACAAACTATGGCTTACAGTTATTTCAGACTATAACCCGGGCTTCAAATAATGGCTTGCAGTTATTTCAGACTGTGACCCGTGCTTAAAACTATGGCTTGCTATTATTTCAGATAGCAACCCGTTCTTCAAGAGAGGAAAGTGCTGCGCTAAACCATTTTTCAAATATTTCGTGCACTTATCCTAAAACATATTGAGGAAAGTATGTCGAAGGACTGCTGTTCCTACACAAATGTTTTTCCGTCTAAAATTCTTCAGAAAAATATTTGTTGATTTCAAAAATGGTGGAAAATGAGTTGCTTTAAAAACTATCAGATTCAGAGTTTTTATAAAATTTGGAAACTCAATCAATGACTTCAGCACTTTTAAAATCTTTTATAAAATGAGTTATTGGTTGAGGGGGAGAATGTTTTCAAATCTATATCTTCTAACGAGCTTTCTTAATTATCCTAATATGCTTAATTAAAAATGATGTTAACCTATGTTGAAGGACTAGGTGCCAAGGATATGATTGCTAGGATTAGATAATTAGAGTTTGATGAACACATTTTTCCCATACATTTAAATGATCTGTTTGATATGTTGCATTGACTTTTATTAGTCGATTACTGTTTGGGTGATGTCGACCACCATATATCTGTATGTGTGTTCACTAACGTATGCAGGTATATTGGTTATAAGAATGTTCCCGATCCGAATCCCACAGATGAATATGATTGGATGCCGAAAGGAAATGGTAACGATTTCTTGAGTCGACAAATGAAGAAACGGAGCTTAATTGGACTTCAATGGAGAGTTGGCATAAATGCAACGTAAGAGGTCTCACTGCATCAGCAGATGGTTTTCTTCTAAGTGATTGAAGAAACGGAGCTTAATTGGACCTCAGTTGGCATTATAAAATGCAACGTAAAAAGAAGTCTCACTGCATCAGCAGATGGTTTTTCTTCCAAACCCTACAGTAACAACAACAGAAGCTTCTCAACCACCTAACGTATCTTTGTGCAGGATACCATTTTTAACAATTTTGAATAATTTGATTAAATTGTTTTGAAAATGGAAAAATATTGTTTTGAAAATAAATTGAACTAAATTTTGAAAATCACCGGACTTCCTTTTATCAAAACCTAAGTCACTCAACTATTGACTTCTGTCATGGATTGAGGGGGAGAGTGATTTAAAATAAAATATTTTCAAACTATATTTCTTCACAAAAGTTCCGTTTTGTACAATAATTAAGTGGTGATCTAAAGATTTAATGTTATGTCATGGTATGATTTTCTTTAGAATCAAGATATTTCAAAATGAAATTTTTTCTGTTCTTGTTTGATTGTGAAATTGTTTTATTTTACCTAAAAGATCTCTTAAAACAATCATACCTGACACTAGCAATCTTTAATGTCTTAAAATGGTCCTTATCTGTCATTTTTCAAAGTTAAATCAAGCCACGTCTTTCCCCAAAATTTTATTAAATGATTTAAATCAATTGGGATCACAAATCTCAAAAGGTTTGAAATTTTGATCGGGGTAGAGATCGTGATTTAAATCTCAAATATGTTTTTATGGAATTGGTTTTAGTCCTTCAAAGGCACTCCTGCCTCCATGTGCCAAACGATTTCTAATACACAATGCACATGTTGAGGAGGAGCATTTATCCAAAAACAAGATGAGTATTTAAACCTGGCCACATTTTCTCCTATGTTTTCTAAACCTTATTAAATCACTTGGGATCCAAAATCTCAAAGGGTTTGATATTTTTGATCGGGGGAGAATTTGTGATTTAATAATGAAATTTGATAAAAGGTGATCGTTTTGATTCAATTGTGCAGGCTGCTCTCTCATATGTGCTAAACGCTTTCGAATCTTGAAGCACATATTGAGGGGGAGGATTTTAAAGGAAAATAAACTATCGAGGTACAAAAGCTTTTATGTTTTAACATAAAGTACCTTGATTGAGTTTTCAAATGGTTTTCTTAATGGTTTTTGTGATTGTGGATGTGCTTCAAAAGAACTCTTGCCTCTATGTGATAAAATGTTTTCAAATATCCTATGCACATATTGAGGGGGAGAATTTACCAAGAAAATCAAATGGCTTTTTCTATGAAAATTGTGATCAAAGAAAATATTTCAAAGTCCTCTTGCCTCCTTGTGCTAAAAAATTTCTAAATCATATGCACATGTTGAGGAGGAGGTTTTCTAAATGATCAAAACTATTAAGGTACAAAATGCTTTGATCTCGTATCACAAGTACCTTGATTGTTTTTCCAAATAATTTTTCAATTGGTTTCGAGAAGGAATGAACTGTACCAAAAGACCGACCATTTTACTTTATGTATGGAGTTATAAGGATGGTGAGGTTAGGTATTTGTTAGCCTTAATAGTTTTTATTAGAAGTGATGGTCATTCACGATTAGGAACTTTGTAACGTGTGTTAGATATCGTGATAGAATAGTCAACGGGCTCGTGGATTGGACTAAGCTAAATGGGTATTCGTTTAGTTAAGTTAGCATTGTATAAGTTCATGTAACCCAATCCATGTCCAAGCCCATCTCAAGGCCCATGGCCAAGCCTTAGGGCATCTTCTACTTGTACTATAAATACCCCTCAAGTATGTCATTTGAGGGGTGTGCTTGAGTGTGTGTGTGTGTGTGTTTTTCCTTTGAAGCAATATAACATCTTATTGTTTTCATCTTTCTTCTCTCTACCTCTCTAAACATATACACGAATTCATATTCAAGTCACCAAGTTCTTATTCTTCATCTTTCTTTATTTACGCATAACAGTTTGGGTAGAACGTGGTATACTTGTGTTCATAACGTGGGTATTTGATAAGGTTGGTATATCATAGGTCTTAACAATTGGTATCAATCGCCTAACAATGGTTTAGGAGTGTTTGTGTTTGTTTTGAAGGGTTACGCGTATAGGCTCACGTTTTACATATTTGAAACGCTTAAAGCTTTCATTTTTTCACCAAAAAATTCAAGATTCTTGTGGTTTAAGGTTTATTTGGTGCTAAAGTTTCAGTTCTTTGCAAAAAGTTCGTAGCTTTACGTGTTTTTCTTCATTTTTAAGCTCGTATTTGGTTATTGGTCATTTTTACTCATAACTTTTCTAAGCACTTTGGGTGAAAAAGGTCAACATTTTTGTGTTATTGGAGTGTTTTTAAGGATATCTGTGCAAGCGAAATCATTTGAATCGTTGGAAATTTCTTACGAGTAGAAGTCCAAAAGTCAAAACCCTAGTTTTCTACTCGTAACTTTTCTAAGCACTTTGGGTGAAAAAGGTTAACATTTTTGTGTTATTCGAGTGATTTTAAGGATATCTGTAAGGCGAATTTGTTTGAATCTTTGGAAATTTTTTACGAGTAAGTCAAAACCCTAGTTCTACTCGTAAGAAAGTCAACTACTCATAAGTTTCTACTCGTAACTTTTTGGTGAAGAATCTTCGAGCTATAACGGTTACTCAGTGCTTCCCTCACTTGGATAAGTGTGTGGAACACTTCGACTTGTGGATATCTCTTACGCTGTGACAGTGTAAAGGATTTTTGGTTCTTAACCATAGTTTACGCATAAGCTAAAAGCTTACGAGTAACCCTACGCATAACTTCACAATTACGCGTAAGGTTTACGAGTAACTTTTTGTCTACGCATAAGCTTAAGGTTACGCGTAAGATACTTTCTACGCATAAGGTTTCTACGCCTAAGGTTTCTACGCATAAGGATTCCTACGCCTAAGCATCCTACGCCTAAGATCCTACGCATAAAATCCTACGCCTAAGCTTCCTACGCATAAGATCCTACTCGTAACTACATCCTACTCGTAACCATATCCTACTCGTAACTTCTTTGGTCTACGCCTAAGCTCTTTCTACGCCTAAGGTTAAAAAAAAAATAAAAAAAAAAAAAAAATAAAAAAAAAATAAATTTTTGAGGAGACTAAACGTTCAATTTTTACGCGAGATTCAAATTTTGGTTTAACTGTGAAAATTTTGGTCAAAAATTCAAATTTTTGAGCCTAAATTCAAATTTTTCGGGTCAAATTTGGCGTCAAAATTGTCATAACTCAAATTTTTCATACGACCTTAGAATTGATTTTTAAAGTGAATTTCAAATTTTGGGCGAAAATTTTTTTCGACTAAGAACCAAGGTTACGAGTACGACTTTCAGATACACCTCAACCGAGCTTAATCTTCATCAACCACAACTCCTTTATCGTTGAATCGATCCTACATCAACCTTATCAGATCATACCTTCATCAATGGCAACTCTGGCAGATCGTCTCATAACTGCTTTCTTAAAAGGATTCTTCAATGAAGAAAACATTAGTCCCACTACACCAAATAACAACAACCAATGGATTTCATCGTATAATCCGCAGTTTGCTCAACCGAGTATGCATATGGGTCAAGAAGGACAAATGGTTGATGTTATTAGGAATCAGAATGGATTTGCTACGAGTATACAAATGGGGAATCATCGATGCAATATGCAGAGCAGTTTGTTGGACATCAAAGGGGTCAGATTATGAATCGAGATATGGGATATCAACATGGGAATAACTGTTATATGACTTCTGTTCAGAATGCTACCTCAGAACCTCAAAGCCAAAATTCAGGTTATTTTAGTTCAGAATCTTGTGTCAAACGACTGACGAAGCTTGAAAGGCTCCAGTACATGTTGATGTTAGCACAGAAAGAAGAGTCGGGAATTGAATTGACTGATGCAGAATACGCATTCATGAATCCAAAACGGGCAGATAAAGCAAAAAATACTGCAACCTCCAGTCATAGAATCAATCCGCAGGACACAACATCAAGTGGTACTTTTGATACACCTCCAGTCTATGACACAGATCCACTCAATGAGGTACCAAATTATAGTAATGTTTCTAGTCAGTTTACTCATGATGAACAACATTCTGTGACATCAGCACCTACTTATGATACATACCTGGACAATCCGAGTTGTAGCAATACGAACTCTGAAACTCCAGATGTGGATCCTAATGGAGGCTGTGTGGCACAAAATACTGATACTGATGAGGAAACCCGTGCTTATTTTGAGAAAGTGAGTAAGGTCAATCGCGAGGTTAAGGCCGCGAATGCTAAATTGACCGCTGAGCTTGAGAGTTACTAGGAGAACGCAAAAGCTTTTGAATTTCAGAAAAACAAAGAATCAGAATTAGAAATTGGTTATCGAAATTTGGTTTCTAAAGAAAAAGAATTGCAAATCAAGTATAACACACTTGATGTGAATTCGAATTTGAAAATTAAATCTCTAAACAAGGAAATTTCTGATTTAAATAACCAACTTTCTAAACAAAAAGAAATGTTTTCTAATCTTGAAAATGAAAAGAAGCAGTTGATTACTGATTTTTCAAAACGAGAAGATTCTCTTCTTGATGAAATTCTTGATAAAAATGAAAAAATCCAAACTTTAGAAAATTTGCTTCTTAAAACGGGTCATTCTGCTCAAACAATCAAGATGCTTTCTAATCAAGTAAATCCGCGTTTTCATACTAACAATAGAATGGCACTTGGTAACGACCCTTCTTCGTTTCTCAAGAAAGCTCAGAAATCTCAGAATGTGTTGCACAATGGAAAAGCTTTACATGAACCCATTATTGTTCGTGATTCTCTTGAAACGTTAGAACTATCTGAGGAGAGTAGATCAAAAATGAAACAAAAGAATCCAGATCTTAAACCGATTGATTATAACAAATGGAACAAAATTAATGGAATTACTTTTGTTAATCACAAAGAACAATCAACGTTTTCCACCACACCAAGTGTTTCAAACAAAGTGTTAACACCAGTTTCAAAACCAGCTTCAAAACCAGTTGAAACTCCTGTAGTTGTCTCAAAATCCTTTTCGAAAATCGAACAAATGTCTTCAAACAATCCTTTTAACACAAGTGATGCAAGAAGCATTTTAGATGACGTTAAAACTAGAATTGGGTACCTTCAAGAGACTGTCAAATCTAAAACCAATATTACTACTAACATCTGGTTTACTCGTCATGATGACGAAACGAAAAAGTTTTTTGAAACTCAAATTGAACCTCAGTTAACTGGCATCAGTGCGAGGGTAATTCATTTCGAACAAGCGTTTTTGAAAGAAACAGCTGACTTTGTCAAGGACCATAAATCCCTGGTAAAGCAAGCTAATGAAAGTGTTGAACACATCAAAGTTTTGGAAAATTTGAATGATTCTCTCTTCGAAGATGTTCTGACTACTGATATTATGTCCATTATTTTGCAAACATATTCTGTTGAAGATCATGAAAGACTCCAGTCTGAGACCTCCGCAATTGTTTCAAAATATGAAAAAGCTCTTGAAAAACTTGAAAAACTTGAAAAAGAAAATGTGTCCTATTTTAAACAACTTGATCGAAAATCTGAGGAATGCAAGTATGACAAATTGTCGTATGAGCGTGCCTACAAGGACATGAAAGAGCAAAATGATCTTTTGAGAGCTCAGTTGGAAAGTCAAAAAGGAAAGGCTGTGGATACTAAGTTTGTAAAACCATTGACTGAGGAGAAAACAAAGGTTCCCAAACCGGTTTTTAAACCAAAAATGTCAATTTCTCAGCCTCCTCCAAAAGTCAATGAGAAATATGATTTGTCAAAAACAGTCACTCCACAGTCTTTGCCTATCAAAAAGAGAATTATCAAAGATTTTGAAAAACCTGTTTTTGAGAAAGAAAAAGTGTTTACACATGGCATTTCTAGGAATAGTACACGGAATGTGACCAAAAATCCAGTTAAAGAATCTGTCGGTTCTAACAACATGGTCAACAATCACTATATAGAAGAAGCTAGAAAAAAGGCACAGACTCGAAAAGACGGAATTCTAGGTACAACATCTAGGGTGATGAATTCTACAAGATTTCAAGGCACTGCTAGTAGTAGTAAACCATTACCTAGGAACTCACTACAAAAGACTAGGAATTGGCTTACATCTAAGAGTAGTTGCGCAAAATAAAATGCTATGCCCTTAGAAAACATCACTAGGAATTCTAAGTCTTTTTCGAACAAGAATCAATTTCCAAAAGACTGTAGTGACAAAGTTAAAGCTGCTGTTTTAAACAAGAATATTGAATTTGTCTGTACTACATGTAAAAAATGTGTCTTTTCAGCTAATCATGATGCATGTGCCTTACAATATCTCAAGAAAGATAATTCTCGTGCCGAGGCACAATCCACTAAGACACCAAATAGAAACAAACCCGTTGACAAGATGAACATCAAAAGGAAACCTAATAGGTGGATCTCTTCAGGACGTAGTTTTTCTAAAAAAGAGTCTTCCGCTGCATCTGATAAGAAAACAACTCCTAGATCTTACCTTAGGTGGAAACCCACGGGAAAAGTTTTCAACACAGTAGGTCTTAGATGGATTCCTACAGGAAAGATTTTTGATACTTGCTCCAACACAGATAATAGTGAAACTCATCAAGATAAGGAAGTCAAAACCACTACAACCGTTGATAGTGATCACCCTCACCGTGAGGAATCTTGTACTTCTAACACTGTTATTTGTGAAAACTCTTCTTCTTTGGTTGCAGGTGAATCAAATATCTCAGAACCCAGCTCATCAGAGGGTTCCAATTCTGTAAACTCTTCATTCTCTCTATCTTCTATTTTTGATTTTCCATTTCTTTTATAAAACCAACAAAAGCAAAATACAAAAATAGAAAATTTTTTTCAAAAAATACAAAAACAATTTAAAATCAAAAAATCCAAAAACAATATTCTTCTACGACATGCCTCTCGTATAATCGATATTCTGTACGTTTCTAGAAATTTCATTCAACAATGATACGGGTATGTACAGATTCTTGAGCGAGAGTTCTTTAATATGTTTTCTAAAACATGTCGTTTCTCAAAATTTCTTCATATAATGGCTTTCGTATACTTCAGTACGAAACCCGGACTTCAACATAATGGCTTCTGATCACATCAGTTCAGGACCCGCACTTCAAAGAAAGGAAAGTGCTTATCAAAATCAAAGGTTTTAAATATTTTTCAAGCACTATTCCTAAAAATATAATGGCTTGTAAGTATTTCAGCTTGCAACCCGATCTTTAAAGAAAGGAAAGTGCTACGCAAAATCGATTTTCATATATATCGAGCACTTATCCTTAATCACATGAAGATAATTCTTCTCCAATATCTTCAAAAGATTTTTAAAATCTTCATCTTGCGTACCATTAATTTGAAATTTTTCAAAAAGATTTTTCAAAATCTCTCACATTTGGTACCAAGATAACTCCCTCTAAACCCTTAATTGATTCTAAATTTTATGTATGAAAAATATGCTTTCGTTAAGGGGGAGTATTAAACCAAAGTTGTTCCAAAATTCATGCTAAATCAGTTTCTCTCCAAATGCTTTCCGAAAAACATATCTTTTAATCATTTTGTTTCAAAAACATCATGGATATGCTATTTTTGAGGGGGAGAAACGTGATTAAAATGTGATCAAAAAGTTTAATGATCGTTGTTTGAATCTCTAAAGAGCTCGACTCAGGTTGAAAACCAATGAATTGACGAGGAATCATGTACCATCTCGAGAAACTTTCTATGGACTTGACCAGGACGGGTAATAATTTCAAGCTAGTTCTCTAGTAATGTAAACGTGTCTCGAATCGGTCTAGTTCATTTAAAGTCGATCAATTCAAAAAAGTGCGAACTCTACCCTCTCTGTGTAGATTTCAGTTAAAACAATATAAGCACATGTGAAGGGGGAGTGTTTCTGAAAAACAAAACTCTCAAGGTGTTAACAAAATGTTTTGATAATCATAAACACTTTGAAATATTTTCAAGAAAAATGGTTTTATGGCAACAATAGGACAGTCATGGAGTTATAAGGTGACTAAGGATAGGAAATCCGTCCTATGATCCGCCAGAGCCGGAGGGATCTACCCAAGGACAATACCCATAGTTAGTATTAGAAGTCCTTAGGTATGATTGAAAAAAGGAGTAATGTGAGAAAGGAGAAAGAAGGGGTTGAAGAATTAAAAAGAAATGTAAAAGAAAGGGTGAAAAGAAATAGCCCTCCATATTCAACCTTAGGGCAGAAACCGGGTTCAATACATATGCTACTGGTTGTCACTAGATGACACTGGTATTGAAGACAAAGACGTCATGGACCCAGTGACGCACTGCACTAAACCTTCTAGCCACTCAATTCCTCTTAAAAGGGATTTGTTTCATTCTCACTGGGAACGTTACATAATCTATCTACTTTCTCTTAGAGATCGTTGGTATTGAAGAAGGAGACCCTCTCCCTAGTCTCCGCTCAGGAAAACCAAAATGCACTATTGAGTCTAGAGCCACGAGATTCATCAAAAGATCTCATAGGAACACTTGACATGACATCGCTTGTTGTTCATCATTAAGGGCACAAGTGATATATTCTAGAGTCCTACGCAGATCTTAGCAATCTGCCAGAACATTTATGAGGGGAGTTACAACAGTAATCCTCAGTGATTGAATGGAAATTCCTGCCATGGTCAACATCAAGCAGCCCTGACAGCAGGTCACTTTGGTAATTCTTAGTGGATTACGCTTAGTGTGTCTCAAACGGTCTACAGTCGTGAGGTGATGCTTCGGTGTACCTCAGCGACTCATCTGAACTGTAGATGTACTTCGGTATATCGCGTTATCTCACTTGTGGGACTCCAGTTCAGGAACGGCCTCTGTGAGAATTAGAGACGTGTTTTCACACTATGCTGTTAACACCCTCGAAATTCAAACTTGTAAGTGCCGGAATCCGCTTATTACTAACCTGTTTTTATGTTTTTCTTCTTATGGAAGCTCCGGAGCGGATTGATCGTGCAGACTCGCCACATGCTCATACCAAAAACACATGAAAGTTCTCATCATAATCAAAGGCTACACAAAGTTAAAGATGATTCTTCGTCAATGAATCTAAAGACTCGAGAACTACATCATTGGTAACCAAAAGACAAATAGAAGTGTGAGCATGGTGGAGAAAAAGACGTGGAGACACCTAACCAACGAAGTTGACAACGGCAGACAACCACATTATCTGATCACAAAGCATGAAGGAACAAAGAATCAAGACTATTCTATATCTACACGTAAAGTTCAAGCTCAAGGAAAGTAAAGATCTTATCAAGTGGAGCATCATTTGAATGACCACCCCTTAGGGGGAGATTGTTAGCCTTAATAGTTTTTATTAGAAGTGATGGTCATTCACGATTAGGAACTTTGTAACGTGTGTTAGATATCGTGATAGAATAGTCAACGGGCTCGTGGATTGGACTAAGCTAAATGGGTATTCGTTTAGTTAAGTTAGCCTTGTATAAGTTCATGTAACCCAATCCATGTCCAAGCCCATCTCAAGGCCCATGGCCAAGCCTTAGGGCATCTTCTACTTGTACTATAAATACCCCTCAAGTATGTCATTTGAGGGGTGTGCTTGAGTGTGTGTGTGTGTGTTTTTCCTTTGAAGCAATATAACATATTATTGTTTTCATCTTTCTTCTCTCTACCTCTCTAAATACATACACGAATATACATTCAAGTCACCAAGTTCTATTCTTAATCTTTCTTTCTTACGCATAACAGTTTGGGTTTAACGTGGTATTCTTGTGTTCATAACGTGGGTATTTGATAAGGTTGGTATATCATAGGTCTTAACAGTATTCGTTCCTACGATCCGCCAGAACCGGAGGGATCTACCCATGTACAATCCACTAGATAGTGTAGAGTCTTTAGGTATGATGAAAAAAGGATAAAAGTGAGACATGGGAAGAGTGCGGACTGAGATAGAGCTAGAACTGGAATAAACCAAACAAGGTTCTAGTAATGAAGTCTCGGTAAGCACTGAAGGGGTTGAAGAATGAAAAAGATATTAAATGAGAAAAGGGTGAAAAGAAATAGCCCTCCAATAATTCAACCTTAGGGCAGACACCGGGTTCAATACATATGCTACTGGTGGTTACTAAGGTAACACTGGTATTGAAGACAAGACGTCATGGACCCAGTGACGCACTTCACTAACCTTCCCTAGCTACTCAAGTTCCTCTTAAAAGGGCTTGTTTTATTCTCACGGGGAACCTACATAATCTATCGACTTTCTCTTAGAGATTGTTGATATTGAAGAAGGAGACCCTCTCCCTAGTCTCCGGCATAGGAACCAAAATGCACAATTGATTCTAGAGCCAAGAGATCATCCACAATATCTCATTAGGATACAAATTAATGAAGACTTGCTATTTCACACAATGTGGAAAGTAAGAATATTATTAAGAGTCCTACGCATTATCCTTGTGGTATTGCCAGAACATCCGAGTGATATGTAAAAATATTCACGATGAAGATGGAAATCCTTCTAGAGCCAACATCAAACAAGCTCTTGGTGGGTGACATGTGAGATCTTCTCGTAAGATCAAGCTTGTGACAACTGGATAGAAACGATGGGGCGATTCACTTGTGAGTCAACCTTGGTCCAGGAAAAGGATTGACGGATACCATTGAAAAACCGGTCGTTGTGCTCAAAAACTCTTTTCTCTAGCGCATCGGCTGTGTATTAATCTTTCAAAATTAGAAGGGTATTTATGATTGAAAAATACTTTTGGAAAAACCGTTCGATGTGCAAATCTTCTTTTCTCTAGTATATCGAATGTGTACTCTTTTCAAATACAAAAAGTATTTATTGAAAATTGATCTTTGTCATAAAACCTTCGTCGTATTGCAAAACTCTTTCTTCAAGCAATACGCGATTATTTTTCAAATCATTTTTCATCAATCAGTGAATCTCAATTTGCTGGTTCACTCACTCCGTGTTGTCTTCTTTGAGACGTTCCGGTTTGAGAACAGCTAGAATAGCTGTGAAACCCTGTCAAGGAGATCTTGGAATCTTACCTGTTCACAGGCAGTACTTGTACTGATCAACGGGGAACCGTGGGCCGTGTTCCTCAATTCAACGAAAGTGATCAAAAACACTTTCGTGTTTTTTATTGCTAACTGTTGTTTGCAGGTACATTTGGACGGTTGCAGCTGATCAGAATTGAGGAGTCAATACAAAGCCGCATGCTCACAGCATCCACACTTAATTTATAGAAATCATGACTGGTGCATATCTACTGATAGGATCTTAATATTTATTGTGTTGATGATTCGGGTGGTCTAGGATGATCAAAATACATGTTAGCCATATTTAGAGAGAGAAAGATAGAGAGGGTGTTCTTGCTAGAGACTTGGTTCTCAAATGTAAAATGTTAGATTGAATGAAGCACCACCCCTTCCACGGAAGGAAGGGGTATTTATAGTTACACAATACACGACCTCCTATCGGCCTGTGGTATAGGCATACAGTGGGTAAAGACCCGTCCTTCCTCCACGGTGTTGCACTACACTATACTACGCTACAAACTAATAAATAAACTACTAAATAACGTAACTAACGACAAGTCTACGAGCTAACTTAAGCTAGATAACATTTGGGGTGACCGACTCTTCACTATGGAATTTTCTAATTCCTAACAATCTCCCCCTAAGGGAGGTCACCCCATGTTTTACATTTCGAATCCTAGCATTCTATTCTTGACTTTTGTTCTTGAGCTCGTAGACTTGAATTCTTCAACTTCTGCATCTTTGTGCTTTAGCAGTGATTCTTTAAAGTCCGCATAGTTTTGTACTTTAAGTGGAGGCCTTTAAACTGATCCACATTTTGATGATCTTCGAACTTTCTTTGAGATCATTAGCCACAGTAAATCTCTGGATCACCCTTTATTATGTTGCCATCATGTGAAGTTGTGACTTTTGGACCGACATGCTCACACTTTTGAATCATGACATCTTTCCATCAGAGTAGCGAAAGCTTTACTGGCTCATGATATTTGCAGCAGCGTAGCAGAAGCATAGTATGAAATATCAGAGCCAGGTTATGTAGATATGCACCAGTCATGATTTCTTCAAATTAAGTGTGGATGATGTGAGCATGCGGCTTTGGATTGACTCCTTAATTCTGATCAGCTGCAACGTCGGGGGTGTACCTGAATACAACAGTTAGCAATAAACACACGAAAGTGTCTTTGATCACTTTCGTTGAATTGAGGTACACGGCCCACGGTTCCCCGTTGATCAGTACAAGTACTGCCTGTGAT
Source organism: Chrysanthemum makinoi (assembly GCA_910596185.1). Taxonomy (NCBI): domain Eukaryota; kingdom Viridiplantae; phylum Streptophyta; class Magnoliopsida; order Asterales; family Asteraceae; genus Chrysanthemum; species Chrysanthemum makinoi. Next base: position 35,613,980 of record OU343216.1, on the reverse strand, counting down.
CAGGTAGGATTCCTAAGAATCTCCTTGACAGGGTTTCGCAGCTGTTCTAGCCGTTCTCAAACCGGAACGTCTCAAAGAAGACAACACGGAGTGAGTGAACCAGCGAATTGAGATTCACTGATTGATGAAAAATGATTTGAAAAACAATCGCGTATTGCTTGAAGAAAGAGTTTTGCAATACGACGAAGGTTTTATGAGAAAGATCAATTTTCAATCAAAAATACTTTTTGTATTTGAAAAGAGTACACATTCGACGTGCTAGAGAAAAGAAGAATTTGCACATCGAACGGTTTTTCCAAAAGTATTTTTTCAATCAGAGATACTTTTTGAATTTGAAAACATAAGTACACATTCGACGTGCTAGAGAAAAGAAAAGATTTGCACATCGAACGGTTTTTCCAAAAGCATCCGTCAATCCATTTCCTGGACCAAGGTTGATTCACGAGTGAATCGCCCCATCGTTTCTATCCAGTTGTCACAAGCTTGATCTTTAGAAAAGATCTCACATGTCACCTACCAAGAGCTTGTTTGATGTTGGCTCTAGAAGGCTTTCCATCTTCATCGTGAATATTTACATATCACTCGGATGTTCTGGCAATACCACAAGGATAATGCGTAGGACTCTTAATATATTCTTACTTTCCACATTGTGTGAAACAGCAAGTCTTCAAGAATTTAGTGTCCTAATGAGATATTGTGGATGATCTCTTGGCTCTAGACTCAATAGTGCACATTTGGTTCCTATGCCGGAGACTAGGGAGAGGGTCTCCTTCTTCAATATCAACAATCTCTAAGAGAAAGTCGATAGATAATGTCGGTTCCCCGTGAGAATGAAACAAGCCCTTTTAAGAGGAACTTGAGTAGCTTGGGAAGTTTAGTGCAGTGCGTCACTGGGTCCATGACGTCTTGTCTTCAATACCGGAGTTACCTTAGTAACCACCAGTAGCATATGTATTGAACCCGGTTTCTGCCCTAAGGTTGAATTATTTGAGGGCTATTTCTTTTCACCCTTTTCACATTCAATTCTTTTTCATTCTTCAACCCCTTCAGTGCTTACCGAGACTTCATTACTAGAACCTTGTTGGGTTTATTCCAGTACTAGCTCTGTCTCAGTCCGCACTCTTCCCATATTCTCATTTTTCTCCTTTTTTCATCATACCTAAGGACTTCTACACTATCTAGTGGATTGTCCCTGGGTAGATCCCTCCGGTTCTGGCGGATCGTGGGAACTAATACCTAACCTAACCATCCTTATAACACCATGCATAAAGTAAATTGGTCGGTCTTTTGGTACAGTTCATTCTTCCTTAAAACCAATTGAAAAATCATTTGGAAAAACAATCAAGGTACTTGTGATACGAGATCAAAGCATTTTGTACCTTAATAGTTTTGATCATTTAGAAAACCTCCCCCTCAACATGTGCATATGATTTAGAAATTGTTTAGCACAAGGAGGCAAGAGGACTTTGAAATATTTTCTTTGATCACAATTTTCATAGAAAAAGCCATTTGATTTTCTTTGGTAAATTCTCCCCCTCAATATGTGCATAGGATATTTGAAATCATTTTATCACATAGAGGCAAGAGTTAATTTGAAGCACATCCACAATCACAAACGCCATTAAGAAACCATTTTAAAACTCAATCAAGGTACTTTATGTTAAAACATAAAAGCTTTTGTACCTCGATAGTTTATTTTCCTTTAAAATGCTCCCCCTCAATATGTGCTTCAAGATTCGAAAGCGTTTAGCACATATGAGAGAGCAGCCTGCACAATTAAGTCAAAACGATCACCTTTTATCAAATTTCATTATTAAATCACAAATTCTCCCCCGATCAAAAATATCAAACCCTTTGAGATTTTGGATCCCAAGTGATTTAATAAGGTTTAGAAAACATGGGAGAATATGTGGCCTGGTTTAAATACTCATCATGTTTTTGGATAAATCCTCCTCCTCAACATGTGCATTATGTATATTGAAATCGTTTGGCACATGGAGGCAGGAGTGCCTTTAAAGGACTAAAACCAATTCCATTTAAAACAGATTTGAGATTTAAATCACGATCTCTACCCCGATCAAAATTTCAAACCATTTGAGATTTGTGATCCCAATTGATTTAAATCATTTAGAAAAATTTGGGGAAAGACGTGGCAAGATTTAATTTTGAAAAATGACAGATAAGGACCATTATAAGACATTAAAGATTGTTAGTGTCAGGTATGATAGTTTTTAAGAGATCTTTTAAGTAAAACAAAACAATTTCACAATCAAACAAGAACAGAAAAAATTTCATTTTGAAAGACCTTGATTTTAAAGAAAAAATCATACCATGACATAACATTAAATCTTTAGATCACCACATTTTAACGTACAAAGCGGACTTTTTATGAAGAAATATCGTTTGAAAATATTTTATTTTAAATCACTCTCCCCCTCAATCCATGACAGAAGTCAATAATTGAGTGACTTAGGTTTTGATAAAAAGAAGTCCGGTGATTTTCAAAAATTAGTCCAATATATTTTCAAAACAATATTTTCCATTTTCAAAACAATTTAATCAAATTATTCAAAATTGTTTAAAAATGGTATCCTGCACAAAGATACGTTAGGTGGTTGAGAAGCTTCCGTTGTTGTTGCTGTAGGGTTTGGAAGAAAAACCATCTGCTAATGCAGTGAGACTTCTTCTTACGTTGCATTTTGAATGCCAACTGAGGTCAAATTAAGCTCCGTTTCTTCAATCACTTAGAAGAAAACCATCTGCTGATGCAGTGAGACCTCTTACGTTGCATTTATGCCAACTCTCCATAGAAGTCCAATTAAGCTCCGTTTCTTCATTTGTCAACCCAAGATATAGTTACCCTTTCCTTTCGGCATCCAATCATCTTCAATTGTGGGATCCGGATCGGGAACATTCTTTTATACCAATATACCTGCATACGTTAGTGAACACACATACAGATATATGGTGGTCGACATCACCCAAACAGCAATCGACTAATAAAAGTCAATTCAACATGTCAATCAGATCATATAAAGCATGGGAATTATGTGTTCATCAAACTCTAATCATCTAAACCTAACAATCATATCCTAGAAACCTAGTCCTTCAACATAGGCAATTATATTTTTTTCAGATAAACACGTAGGATAATTAAGAAAGTCCGTTAGATGATATAAATTTGAAAAATATTCTTCCCCTCAATCAGTGACTTTTTTTCTTGAAAAGTTTTAAAAGTGCTGAAGTCATCGATTGAGTTTTTGCAAATTAAATAAAAACTCTGAATCTGATTGATTTTAAGCAACTCATTTTCCACCATTTTTGAAAACACAACAAATATTTTTCTGAAGAATTTTAGACGGAAAAACATTTGTGTAGGAACAGCAGTCTTTCGACATACTTTCCTCATTTTGTTTTAGGATAAGTGCACGAATTTTGAAAAATGGTTTAGCGCAGCACTTTCCTTTCTTGAAGAACGGGTTGCTATCTGAAGTAATAGCAAGCCATAGTTTTAGCACGGGTTACAGTCTGAAGTAACTGCAAGCCATCATTTGAAGCCCGGGTTACAGTCAGAAATAACTGTAAGCCATAGTTTTTGACATGTTTTGAAAAGAATATTTACACCTCCTGCTCGAACTTCATCTATGGTCCCGTGCCATTATTGAATGACATTTCTAAGACCGCAGATGTTATCGATACCAGAAGACATGTCTTGAGAAAACATATTTTTGGTATTTTTGAAATTTTCTGATTTTTATGGGTTTTTGAAGGTTTTATATTTTTCTATTTTCTTTTTGTTGGTTTTATATTTTTGTATTTTGTTTTTCTGATAAATATATACAAAGATAGAGTAGATGATATAGTTAAAGAAGATGATGATACGAGTACCGAGATAAGGATATCGAGCAGCACGTCGTAGAAGATAGAAGTCATCAACTCTTAAACATTCACCACCAAAGCTTCCAGGGCTCTTGAATCGAAGAAAGAAATTGAACCATCTGAAAGTGAGACTTTGGCAGCTTCCCCCCAAACCGAAAATCCTTTAGCTGAGCAGATTCGAAGCTCTATTTCAAGCTTGCCTTAGCCAGGTGCACAGAGAAGCACACCATTATCATAAATCCCGCTGCTCCTTTCAAGAATAATCACCGTGATTCTTCGTTCGAGGTTATATCATCAACAAGAAGAACAACACCGTATCATCCCACACATAAATAATCTTCTCAAATTTCTTTTCCACTGAAGTCTGAAGCAATCCATTCCAAAAGGTGTCAAGAGAACACTTCCCCCAAGTAGTTGAATTGATGCAGTCAGTCTCTTAGTATAATGCTCAAGAACTCTCCCGAATACACTTCATGAGGGGAATGAAGAACACCTTCCCATGTTCACATTTTTCTTCCCTGATGAACGTGTATGAAGCTCAAGAACCCGAAGTACACCAATACCCAAGAGCTCTCCCGAATACACATCATGAGGGGAATGAAAACACCTCCCCATGTTCACATTTTTCTTCCCTGATGATCGTGTATGAAGCTCAAGTATCCGAAGTATACCAATACCCAAGGAAGGAATAACTGATAACATTGAAGAAGCAAGCCAAGTCACTGATTATCTCTGCGGAAGACAATCTCTGCGGATGTCAACTCCGGAATAAGTGATTATATCTCTGAATCACTGATTAAGCACTCAAGTGAAACAGCTGAGCATCCCCAATGTACACAATATCTCTCCCCCCGATGATTGTGATACCATCGAAATCACCACACACTAGTGTACCTCTTTTATCTTCAGAAACTTTCTCTAACATCACTTCCCCCACGTCGTTGGAATACTAACACTAAACGCCTTGATGAGTAAAACCTTGAGTTTCTCTGCGGTCATGACATTTGTTTTCCCGGGATATCTTCAGTCACTTAGAAGAATTAAGTTCATCAAGTTTACTCGTCATGAGTCAAACCTTGAGTTTCTCTGCGGTAATAACATTTGTCTTCCCGGGATATCTTCAATTACTTAGAAGAATTAAGTTCATCAAGTTTACTCGCGTTTAGATGCTTGTCTCCTTCCCCCTTGTTGGTTTAGACACTTCAGAGTCAGCAAATCATTATAAGCCCGTATACTAGAAATTTGTTGAGAAGAACACTTGAACTCTTGTGAGAATCAACTTGCTGAAGACTCTCTCTGACTATTTTATCAACCCTTATGTAGACAATTTGAAGTGACCACTGAAGAAGAAAACCCGATATACCATACTTGAAACTGAAGTCAACTTCCCCACATTTGTATCTTTAGCTTGCACCTAATGATGGAAGAACGGTGTCGAGAATTTATGCTTCAAGCAAATCTCTAAGTACTCACTACCCAAACAAAGTATGAGACATTAACACCTCTTGCGATTATCCAGACCGTCATATGCGTGATGAATCGAGTAAAACAAAGTAACTCCTAATAGTGATAGTTAACCAGGTCTTCAACCATCCACCTCGACTGCTGGTAACTAGATAAACCAAGTCTTGAATTGAAATTCTTAAGCCCGAGCAAGTTATCAAATAAGAACACACCTTTTTTAAAGTCACCTTCAATCTCAAATAAGGTATAAATGATTAACTCCGAAGTAATCAACTTGTGTCAAATGTCCAATACGTGAAATAGTCAATAACAACGTCTCGAGGAGTCACTGCTAAAGAATATGAGCAAGTCTAATTGGGGATTGAATCTGACATATAACTCTCTCCCAATTAGTGCTCTCCCCTAAACCGACAATCTGTTTGATAAATGCCCAGATTAAGAAGAAGTCTTTAGATCGTTAAATGCAACACGTCTTTAGTCTTCTAACATGTAGCAGAAAATGTAGAACAGACTGTAGACTCGACCTTCTTCAAGATTGTGCAGTTGGGAATAGATAGTTAACATCTTCAACTCACACCAAAAAGCATCCCACCAAAAAAGCATCCCAATTAACTTACATCTTGCAAATCCCCTTAACTAAAATCTCTCCCAATCAAACAAGAACAGACAGATGTTCATCAAGGAAATCAGCAATAAGGCCGCAACGAACACACAAGATGGTAACCCCAAACTACCAATCACATCAAACAAGAACAGAGAGATTGTTCGGAATCATCATGTTGATGTATACGTGAAGCATTAACGGAAGCACTTTGTCGATAAACTCATCAATCCGAGTGAAGATGTCAACCAACGGCTCTTAGAAGAAAAAAACTCCATGTGAAGATGACCCGATAAGAAGAAGCTCGGTTCTTACATGAGTTTAGAGCCGTATGACCATTTATATTCTCAAATATCAATCAACCATGCAAAAAATTCACACTTCTTCTCCCCCTCAAGAATTGCATACGGAGATGCCATTCTTGATTAAGTAAGTGAATATCATCCAAAAGTATTCTATTCACACTTCTCCCCCGTAAAATTTAGCACGTGATGTCGCCATCTTCATTATATTGAGCAAGTGGAATATGAAAACAATCAATGGTAGCCCGGTTCACTTGATGACTGAAGCGCATGGAAAAAGCATGAAGCATGTTGATGAGAATGGTCATAATGGAGAAGATTTCTCTTCTTCAGAAGATAAAGTGCACTGAAGCGTACACTTTTCTTTTCTTTGGAGAACGAGGCATGAACTGTTGTGTTCATACGTCATAAGAAGATTTCTCTTCTTCGGAAGATAAAGCGCACTGAGACGTACACTTTTCTTTTCTTTAGAGAACGAGGCATGAACTGTTGTGTTCATACGTCATTATGATGAAGTACGAGGCCTGAACTGATGTGAACAGACGTCATAATCTCTCTCTTTTCATCATCTCTTTTGGCAAAACATGTAATCAACCCCATTATCATTCAGTAGGCTCTTTATCGTGACAACTGATGGAGAAAACCCGATATAATGAATTTGACCCTGAAGTAAACTACCCCGAACTCGTGACTTAAGCTTGCACATATGTAACAAAGAGCGGTGCCGATTTCCATTAGCATCTCTAAGTACTCTCTATGTACTCTATACTCTTCAACCAACCAACCATCAAGTATAAGACGCACATTACCTCTTGAAAATCCACAATTGAATGTGACACTGAGCACTACAACGTAACTCCTTAAAGTGATAGTTATCTTGTGGTGGTAAGAGCCCAATTCCCCCAAGTGGTAAAAGAAAAGGTAAAAGTCACCCAACAATAACTAGATTTCCAAGTCTTTGTTTTTGATAATAAGCTCGAACAAGGATCATGAAGAATCTTCATCCAACCATCCCCGATACCTTCAGATACTAAGTACACTCGCCCGTGATATTTCACTTCAACCTCAAATAAATAATACTGAATTAACGCCGTTGTCACATCTTCTGAACTGCTCAAATCTAGCCTTCTTTGACATTTAAATGAACTTTGATAATGGTTTCATCCCGACCATGGTTAAAAGCACATAACCCCGTAAAACCTTGTAATAGCCAAACTGCCATGACAAAAATCCAAACACACATCCAATTTATGAAGTACACCCTTTTATCCCTTCTTCGAAGCAGAAACTGTAGCACCAACATCAGAAAAGATCCAGAATTACACTTTCTCATTCTCCAGGATGGTTCCATCATCACTGGATTTTACAATTCTATGGTTTAAACCGAAAAATAGTTTCTTTCGCGGGATTTTACAAAACCAAGAATAAACCGTAAGATAGATCCGGAAATGCACTTTACCAATACCATGATGTTTCCATTGTCACGGGATTTTACAAGTCTATGATTTAAACCGAGAAATAGGTTCTTTCGCGGGATTTTACAAAATCAAGACAAAACCGTAAACAATGTTAGCTTGAATGTGTTATGACAACATTGGTATCGGTGAATATCTGTTTTAGGGGAATATGCAGCGGTTCATCAACGGTTCATAATCCAATATCAACAACATCATCAACCATCCAATCAACACTTTGGTAAACACATCATTCACGCATTCTGTCGGCTTTTGCAGTGACAACATGGAGAAGTAAACCCGATATGCCAAACTTGAGCATGAAGTAAAATTCCCTAGATTTGTTATTTAAACTTGTACTAATACCCGTGAAAAAGAAACGGTGTACCCAATGTACAAAACCTCTTGACGTATCCTCAACTGCGTGAGACACCGAAGTGATAGTTGCGTTGTGGGTTAAATGAGAAAGAATCACAACCGTAACTAAATAGCCAAGTCTTTATCACACTCTGTAAATGCCCAAACAAGTCATCTTCGCGGAAGGGTAGAAAGAAAGAAGACGAAATAAGTAAACGCGCCCAGAAAATCTCACTTCAAATTCAAATAAGAAATATCGTCCAAAGAACCCCGTAGTCAACCTTGTAAGAACAATTCAAGCCGTGACGTAATATCCTTCGGGGAAGTGTATTCACCAAAGTACCAATCAACTTAACAAAGCAACTCTCATCATCAAATCTCATAGCACAAATCTCATAAATAGGCCGCATACCAAAATCCCCATGAATACACAAACTTGGTCTATGTCAAAAATCATTTATAGAATAAATCCGTCCATGCAAGTGATATTATACCTTCAAAGCTCACATCATTTAGAAACGGATATTACCCGGTCCATTCAATTCATTATATGTCCACGAGACCAGTTTCAAAATTATGAGGCCCATGAATAACCCGAATACCACGAACATCTTGAAACCCATGTGACTTATTACATGTGAAGTTGTAAAATACACAATTCAGCAATTCCAATACCACGAGTAACATAATGCTCAAGTTGATGTTAGCCCAAATGATATACTAGTTTTACACACCAATAAAATTCGGCCCATCTAAGAGTTGTCTACCGATTCCAAATACACATACACGCCCAAGATAATCACAAGGCCCAAGAGGATATTATCCAGCCACGGTCCAAACATGAATCCGAATAAAACCCAAGTGCTGCCCTAATATCATGGATATAAAAACCACACATACTCACACTAACCCTAGTTTAATCATACCATCAAACCCTAATTGCAAAATACCTCCGCCCCCATTATACTTTCACACATATCTGAACACAGAACAAATTCAGTACACATCACTTCATAAACTTTTGTCCACCTCCCTTTAACATAAAATCTCAACTCAAATAAATCTCACAAACAACACAGCCCCCATATTCCTTCACGACTCATCTCAGAACATTAATCATAATTAGCCACAGGGATGGCTTGAGTGTTGCCTCAATCGAATATGCCACAGGGATGGCTCGAGTTGTTGAGATGGGTTCGAGATATTTACAAAGAAACCAAGGTAGGTTTAACGAATTGTTGTCCTTGTGCTTTTGTTTTAGTTTCGTTAAAATGAACTCATGACAAATGGGTTAACATGAGTTGTTAATCTCTTTTCATAATTTCAAATATTTAATCGAGGTAAGCATCAAACATAAGTGAAAGGGGACCAAGTAGACTTTAATTTTAATTTGGTTTTACAATTAACGACTCAATGATTTGATTCAATAATATTGTTGAAATCACTTCATTAAGGTCAAAAATTATCAAACAACCTTATGATCGATGATGAAAAAAAATCTTTCGAATGCCGACCTTTAGAGGTCTTGATGATTCATTAATCAAAAGAATAAACTGAGATCATTGATGTGAGAAATCTGTGTTTTCGTTTTCTAATTTGAGTCTTGGTTGGGTTTAGATTAGTATGTAGGTGAGATGGCATTAATATTGATGACTGATGATGGTTGAGTTATTACTATAGATGACTGGTGATGGTTGAGTAGCAACCTGAGGTCGAATAATGTTGGAAAATGGTATTGGTCTTGTGGTTTTTTTTGGTCATTAGATGTCATTCTTCATCTTCATTTCTGTCCAAGTTGCCACGGTCAACACTAGTAAGACAAGTCGCTAACCATTCATTTACAAAGCAAATCGCTACCCTCCTGTTTACAAACACAAGTCGCTAGCTAGTAAAGACTAGTCGCTAGCATCATAAATCGCTATCTCAGTTAACAAAACAAGTCGCTAGTTTTTTTCTTAAACTAAGTCGCTACTTTGATAAATATCAAATCGCTACCCTTTTTTCTTTACAAACAGGTTGCTAAGACTTATTTGACTCAAAAGTCAAAACAATAACTCGCTAAATGAGACCAGGTCGTTAACTTAATGACAAGTCGCTGCACTTGTAAATACAAGTCGCTAAGATGATTAAATGAATCTGGACACTTGTTAAGACAACTCGCTAGCATGAATATATGAGTTTTCCGATGAGTTTTTCCGACTGCTTTTCCGGCCAGCTTCAAATAAACCCAGAAAAAGTGACAAGAAAAATGGCTTCTTTTGACCCAGTTTGGACCTGAATATTCTGACCATATGACCAACAGATAATAGACAGATATATTGTTTAAAGACCAGATACTACAAAACTGACCAAAAAACGTTTTACCACAATGCAAACATGACCAACAGTCACAATACAGACTAGTTTCAAAACAGTACTAAAAATATATATTCATAAGAGCAAGATACTTTATTTTGGACCAAAAGATATGCAAACATTAAAGACAATACCAAAAACTTGATCTACACATGATTCGAAGACCACACAAAAACATCAAAAAACAAAAACCTTGGCTCTGGTACCAATTGATAGGATCTTAATATTTATTGTGTTGATGATTCGGGTGGTCTAGGATGATCAAAATACATGTTATCCATATTTAGAGAGAGAAAGATAGAGAGGGTGTTCTTGCTAGAGACTTGGTTCTCAAATGTAAAATGTTAGATTGAATGAAGCACCACCCCTTCCATGGATGGAAGGGGTATTTATAGTTACAAGAAATCGACCTCCTATGCGGCCGTGTGGATCAGGTATACAGTGGGTAAAGACCCGTCCTTCCTCCACGGTGTTGCTCTAAACTAAACTACGCTACAAACTAACAAATAAACTACTTAATAACGTAACAAGCGACACGTCTACGAGCTAACATATGCTAGACTTATAATTGGGGTGACCGACACTTTAACATGGAATTTCTAATTCCTAACATCTGACAGAACTTTCTGCACGATATTTCATACTATGCTGCCTCGCTGTACTGCTGCAAATATCATGAACCAGTAAGGCTTCGCTACACTCACGATGGAAAGATGTCATGATTCAAAAGTGTGAGCATGTCGGTCCAAAAGTCACAAAATCACATGATGGCAACACAATAAAGGGTGATCAGAGATTTTCGTGCGCGTGATGATCTCAAAGAAAGCTCAAGAATCATCAAAGATGTGGATCCCGAGTTCAAAGACCTCCATTGAAAGTACTAATCAATGGGACTTTGAAGGAAGTTTGCAGAATTGAATTGAAGTCTACTCAAAAGGGCAAAGTCAAGAATAGAATGCTAGATTCAAAATGTAAAACATGGGGTGACCTCCATGAGATTGTTAGGAATTAAAAAATTCCATAGTGAAAAGTCGGTCACCCCAATATTATCACAAGATAAGCTAGCCCAGACATATCGTTATTTACGTTATTTAGTAGTTTATTAGTTAGTGTGTAGCGTAGAATAGTATAGTGCTACACCGTGGAGGAAGACGGGAATCTTTACCCACTGTCACATGATCCTTGGATAAGGCCGGCTAGAGGTCGTGCAAGTATAAATACCCTTCCATCCATGAGGAAGGGGTGGTGCTTCTCATTCAATCTAACCTTTCCTTTGTGTAAACCTCTAGCAAGAACACCCTCTCTCTCTACTTTCTCTCTCTAAAATGGTAAATATGTATTTTGATCATCCAAGACCACCCGAATCATCAACACAATAAATATTGGATCCTAACACTTCTTCCACCCACTAAACCACCGGATGATGGATCACTCTTTCTTGATATACCTTTTGTGAGTTTGGGAGGAGTTATCCCTTTTGTGCTTGAGCCCGACATTTTCTTTCCCTCCCAACCCACCCACCCAATCTCTTTCCCTCTGTAGTGAGGATGCCATCTTTGATCTGGGTATCCTTCATTCATTTCCCGCGATAAATGAATTCGGACGAGTCGTGTAGCGACTCGGTGATCAAAAATAAAGAAGGCTTCGTGGGAGGCACCCATGCTTATCTCTATCTTCTTTCTATTTCCTCTAATATGATACTAAGGGGTTAGCCTCTTCGATTTCTCGTGTTTGGTCATGGTTTTGATGTTTTTCTAGGATTTTCCCGATATCAAGACTCTCGCGGCTCAAAGTTTGTCTTTTTCCACTCGAAGTTTCATGTCTGGCTCGATGGAAATCCAATATCCAAATCTTATCGACTAACGTTTATCTTTTAGCATACTTAATAAACTTAGATTTTCGTTGATACCCTTGCCTTTAAACATTGAGGACAATGTTTCGTTTTAACTGCGGGTAATCTTCATTTGATTTGACCTCACTTGCTTGTTTTTTCCGTACTTTCGCTAGAACCCCGTTTTTCCTTAGAAAAAAAAAATTGTGCAAAAATGAGAAAATTTTAAAAATTTGTAAGCTTTTAGTTTTATGATTGAAAAGTTGCTAGTCTCTAGAAGTTACTTTAAATATGCGTTTTCTTGAAAAGTCTTTGCTAGTTGCTTAGACAAGAGGCTATAAAATGCGATTCTAGCTCACAAGGCCACACATTTCCAGAAAGCCCCAAGTGATTTTAAATATGCAAAGCTTAAACAAGAATTAGCTAGTTTCCTAATAAATTGACTTTTAAAAAAATGCGAGACTTGAGATTATTTTACAAAGCATTTGCTAAGTTAATAACAATTTGACACATTGTTGACTTTCCTACTGGTGAGAGTAGAATGGAATTGACTCAACCAATGCCATTGAGCCTTAGCTTGTTCCCTTAACCATAGATAATTTAATTATCGGCCAGCATCCGCAGATCTCATTATTGGGATTTTAAATTTAAGGAGATTGGAGGAATGATAGAGTTATTTATGAGTTTAGATGCTAAGCGTGGAGTAGTTGGTTCTCTTTAGAGCCCATCGAAGTTACTTATGGCTTTTTGTTCCCACAAGATTGTTTTACCCCATATATGTCTAATAAATAATTAAAGATGTTAGGTTTTTGACGATGGTTAGTTCTTTATCTTCTTTAGAGAATCCTTGCCCATGAGAGTTGGGTACACATCGAGGTAATGTTAGTTTTAAGTAAGATAAAACAAAGAGGATTCTGAGTTTGGTACAAAATTAACATGAAATAAAATCCCAAAATGTATTAAAGTGAAAAATCCAGCCATAAAAGTTTTCTATGTCCTAATTTTAGGCACCCCCGTTGTCATGGACTTCAAAAAGGTGGAGGAAAATTCCAAAGTCATAATAAGACTTCTGATAAAACAGTAATCCCGCTTGGAATTAGCTACCGAAAAGACCAGGGCCAAATCAAGTAAAAATGCAAATGTTTGAAACAAGTTACCAAAACTTGAATCCGAAGATATCTAAATAAAGCCTTTGTCTGCGGACTCAGATGAGTTGTTTTGTCAGAATAAAAAGGATATCTCCCTAAATCGTGTTAAATTAGGACCTTGATGTGACCTCATTCTATGTGCAATGGTTTTCGAAAGAAAGATGGATAACTAATTGCCGACTTAAATTTCATATCTTTATCGAATTAAAGAAACTTATTGAAACGAGAAATTTGAAGAAATTCATTTCTCACAAAAAATAAAATAAATAGAGGAAAATAGGAAAATGGGAGCAAAAAGGTAATTACACAAGTAACTTCCATGGGTAGTGTTAGCATCTAGAGTCATATTTAAAGAATGATTTCATTTTACGCTTAGTTTGGGGACTTGTGAAAATCGTGACGATGTATTCTACCCATAAGTCACTTCACTGTTTGTGTTTCCTACTCTGGATCCTAAAATGTCGTTTGGAAAATGTTGAGTTATTGATCGACATGAAAGTTCAACAAACCACACCATAATCGAATGTGCTTAATCGTAATATCTACATGTAATTAAAAAAGGTAAACGAGGTAAGTTTTAGAATTAAGGATTTCTTAATCTTTTGAGGAATCTTTGCTACTTTTATAGGTTTAGTAGAAAAGAGATTGAAATCCTACTTAGAAGCAAGTCGATTGTATCAAGCTGGGGACATTTCCATAACTGTCTAGTCTCTGGGGTATTTTGATATGTGCTAAAACACATATCATTTCTTTACCTGCAATAGACCCAAAATAACCAAAAGAGCCCTTATCGCTAATATTGTTGGTTTCGGTTTATGTACGTGCAGTACCTGATATGGCCAAACACCTAAAGAAATGTTAGGAATTAGAAATTCCAGTATTAAAGAGCCTGGTCACCTCCAAGTATATGTAATCGTTAGAAAGCTCTTCATATGTACTTTTATGTTAAGTAGTATTTAGTTTAGTAACACCGGAGGACTGACGGTCTTTACCCACATCTGATGCCCGATCCACGTTCACCATGTGGGCGCTTATTGTAAGACTATAAATACTCTCTACCTTCCAAGGTAGAGAGTTGGAGCTCATAATCAGATTTTTCTTTCTCTCACTAAGTTCCCTAAACCTCTAACTTTCTCTCTAAAACCTCTATTAACCTCTTGTGATTATGGTTTATGTGTTTATGTGAAATCCAATATCTTACAATTGGTATCAAGAGCCATGGTTAGATCATATCTTGCACATCTTTGGATTTCTAGTGGTTTTAGGTGGTTTTTGAGTTTGAAAAAGTTTAGTGGTTTGTGCATTATTTGGTTGATTTCCTGTGTTAAAGCTTGGATTTTGTTAGTACTTTTATGTTTAGAATCATCACAAGTGTTTAGGTTTTCATTTGGTGAACTTGAATCATCTTGGTCAGTTGTTTTGGATTGAAAAGTGATGTTTGTGAAGTTTCTTTGCTAGTTTACTTGACCTAATGATACTTTTCTTGCTAGCCATCATTTTGCTACAATTTTGTAGCGAACATAGCCAGGAGTTAGCTTCACGACTTAGCTGCATCAAAGACAAGTAGTGGATTCTCCACTACGTAGCCACTTAAAGAAATGAAGCTGCTATTTAAAGAATTTGATTCTTTTTAAATAACTTGTATCTTAGCAAATTGTCACAAAATTTTGCTAATTACTAGAAGGCTTAGCTGAAGCTGCTATTTAGCTTAATTTGTCTTTTGTTTATTTAATTGACTTTAGCTTATCAAGGAATAGCTTAATTAGTAGTTAGCTACTTGTGCATAATTTTCAAGCTTACTTGGTGATTTTACTTTTCTCTTGATTTAGTAAAATCCTGAAAGAATCTATTTCCGCTTATCATAGAGTTATAAAATCCCGCTTTAATTTCATTAACATGTCTACCAACGCTTTACAATCATCTCCATCGCTGTCGAGGATGTCTGCTGTACCGGTTCGTATACTGGCCCACCCATGCTTGATGTAACTCGACTACGACTCTTGGGCTCAACGAATCGCATTGTAATCGCCTTTGAAAGGAAAATGGTGTCAACATTCTCAAATCCATTGATGAAGGACCTTATCGAAGGTACAACTGAGACTTAATTGATACAACAAGATGGAACAATGATCTATGGAATTGATGCACCAAAGATGTATGATGAGCTTGATGATAAGGAGAAAAGAGATTCGATGTCGATATCGTGCTTCTAACATTGTTTTCAAGGTCTTCCAAAAGACATCTACAAGCCGATCAATCACAACACCGGCCAAGGCAGATGGGATAATGTCAAGATGCTTCTCTCGTGTTCTAATTAACTATGGAAGACAGAGAATCACAACTCTATGATGAATTTGAACACTTCAAGATGAAACCAGATGAGAGTGTCTATGAGTACTATGTGAGATTCCACAAGCTTGTTAATGATATGAGGAACATCATAATGACTATGCCTAACATTCATTGAACTCAAAAATTTGAACAACATGAATCCCTAATGGCACAAGTTTGTCACCGGTGGAAGCTCACTAAAGGATTGAAGAATACAAACTATGAGCAACTCTATGCCTTCCTTCTCCGTAATGAGAGACATGCTATGTTTGAAAAATGATTCTAATCGCCAAAACCAACCAGGAGAGACAAGCTCATCAAATGATTCAATCCGATTTTACTCAAACATGGAATCACAACCAAAGCCTCACAAGTCATACCCATGGGTAATGGTAATCACAAACTCATTCCCGATCCAATGTTCAAACAAGCCGACGATGCACACGCTGGGAAACTTCATTAATCAACTGCTCTTCCGATTAGTCAAAACATGAATTCTCTCCCACACAACCAACAACAACCTCGTAAAGCTTCCAACCCACACAACAAGCTACCGCCGTAAAGATGGGAAGGATGGTGCAAAATGGGCTCAGAAAGATGTATGATCAAGGAAGAGGTGGAGCCGGTAGAGGTTATGTTGGAAATCGTAATCGAGGAAGGAATGTAATCGTGGTCAAGCTAAGCCAATCAAATGTTACAATTGTGAGGTGAAGGACACATTGCAAGGAATCGCACATCTCCAAAACGCACGCACGTCGATTACTCGTAGAGATAAGATGCCGCTTGGCCAAGCTCGTGATAATGGTACGCTGGATGAAGAGGAGTTGTTGTTTCTGTCGAGGCAATGCCAAGACCTATGATGTGTGGATTGACAAACATTGTGAGATAGGTCACAATCATCGTAATGCCTTCAAGTCATCGACAGTGATGCATACGACTGATGTGGATGATGGACCCATCGCACACACAATTTTTATGGCTAGCATTTCTCCAATGGTTTTTCCCAAGGTCTCATCTTCACCACAAGTCTGCCCATCCAAAGACAAACTCATCTCAGAGGTATTAAAACTATATGATGATGCTGATGTGCAAAAGATGCATGACAAAGTACAATCAAATGAAACTATTGAATCAAATATTGAAAATATGGGTAATATCAATGTTGTCCCATATGATCAATATGTGAAACAAAGTGAAAGTGAGGTAATACCAAGTGATGCATTCTCGCAGTCAATGACTATGTTTTTGATGAATCTCACACATGTGCCACTCGCGAATGACTAACCTAAGAAACTTAAAACAACGCAGTGAACAATTTATTTAAAACCAATAATGAGATGAAAGTAAGAAATGGGTAACTCAAAAGTTTTTAGGTTTGAAGTACCAAGATCGCTCCAAAAAAGGTTAAATTTTAATTTCAAACTCAAGCTTCGAAAATTCAAAAATTTGAATGTAAGCAGGTGGAATCAAAATGATATTTTCTAAACTACGGAAAAGAAAAGTAAATGAAAATAAGTTGTCATAAGGGGAAAACCTAAGAATTATGGCAAACTACCTACACTAAAAAACCCAAACGAAATACTGGATTAAACGTAAAACTTAATAAAATGCAAATTACGCTCTATTCTAAATCCTAAAAATAACCTAAAATTACTTTTGCACTAGGAAATGAAATGTGAAAACTAATTGAGAAATTAAACTAATTTTAGGAATTTTCGAATTTATTAGAATTAAAATTAATTTTTAACTCTTAAACTAATTTAAAATACTAGGAATTAGTAAAAATCAAAGTGGAAAAGTATGAAACTATTTTTTATAAAATCTAAAATATCCTAAGAGAATTTTCAAAACTTATTTTTTATTTTTCACGGCTTTTCTATTTTCTAAAATTTAAAAACTATTTAAAATCAATTTAAATTAGAAAATACCAAATAAAAGGAAAAAATAGGAAAATATTTTTTATGCTTTTAAATTTTTCTTAAATCGGAAAATTGAAAAATTATTTTTTGAACTTTTCTCTCTAATTAATCAAGTAATAAAAGCTATTTAAAATGCCTAAAACCTAATTAAATAATGAAAAATACTAAAATGTAACTGAAAAAATCTGAAAATTTCAGGAAAAGCTTCAAAATTATATTCTAAGTTGATGAAAATATGAATACTAAGGCTTATGTGTAAGAATCTATAATGAATGTAAACCGCTATTGAATGAGATTAAATGAAAATGAAGCAAATAAGCACTATAGTGAACCAAATGATAAATGTGAGCTTGATAATACTCAAAACTACTCTAAAACAACTAATGTCAAACTAATCCTAACACCTACTGCAAGGCCAGAAGATTAATGCAACTTCAACTATAAGCAAAACAGTATTCTTCGCCCCTATTTGAAGCCATCGCGATCACCATCCAATAAGCTTAAGTGAAATCCGTATGTGGCTCCCTCAAGACCACCAACCAGAGAGTGTATAAACCAAATTTCAGCCAAATACAAACTAAAATGAACAAGTTTTCTAGCTGCGAAGAATTTGTTAA
>OU343216.1:35584113-35595622 GCA_910596185.1 Chrysanthemum makinoi | reverse complement strand
TTGCTTTCTACCCCAAAATGAACTTCATCAATAAACTCAAGTTTCATTCGACTACAAAGATCCATCAACAACACAAGTTTTTCAAACTACTTTATTTGGGGCCGTTTCTTCACCTAACAACTAACACAAACATAAATAGATTGTCTATTCGTCTAAAACATCCAAAAATAAACCCTAATTTATTTTTGACCCATTTCATCTACTAATAGACCCAACCTAATGAAAATGATTTTTTGTATTTATAATATTTTTGGTGTATGCTTGTTTTTCAATTTTATTGTTGAATGACAATATTTCATAGTAAGGATGTTAGTCATTTTGTGCCCAAGAAGAAATGGTATATATTCTAAATCCTACAGTGGCCTATTGATATTTCAACACAAATAATAAAGTTTCAAATACATGCTAAAGGTATAATATTTCACTAAAAATGTTTTTAGTGAGATAATATACCTTTTAGCGTGTATTTTCAATTTTTCAAAGGAATCGAAAACACATGTAAATTAATGCAAAAACACAACTAATGGAGGTCATCTAAGAGACAACACAGAACCTCTACTAGTTTAGGAGGGGTTATAATATTTTTTGGCATATGGATTAGATGACCTCCCGGGTTTTCGTGATGGCTCATGGACCCGAGTAGAGGAATTCATTGGTTTGTGTTTTTGCACGTCATGATTTTATTGACCCCGGTGCCGACATTTGGATATTAGAGTTTTATTTTCTTATTGTTTAGTTGGAGGAGAAAACGGACAGTGACTGACGGAATGTGTGAAAACACATACTTTTTCTTTATCAAAACCGGACCAAAATGACAAAAAACTAACCTCTAAAGCCATATATAAGTGTGTTTTTGTGTTTATGCATGTGCCGGATATCGCAAAACAAACTAAGAAAATACAAAACGGAAGAAAAAAGAGCACGAGATTGGTGTAGTGTGAAAAGTCGTAGCCGAGGAATAGTTTCTACACTTTGATTCAAGATTGCGTTCCAAATTACCAAACACACCCTCAACTTAAACCAATTTTCACCTTTGGTCCCTAATAACATTTACAAAGTTAGTCCAAAATTTAACTTTGTTTAAATTTTATTTAAAACCTTTACACCTTTGGTCCCTAATAACATGTACAAAGTTAGTCCAAAATCTACACGCGTATGATACCACTGTTAGGTCACCAAAATGTAACACAAGGATCAATAGTGGTATCATACGCCATCTAGTTGGTTGAAACACTTTTTTTTTGAAGTTTTGCACTATATGCTGGGTTTTGTGATACACTTTTCATACGATCAAAAGCTTTGATTTTTACACTTAAAAACTCAAGATTCTTGTGGTTTAAGGTTTATTTTGTGTTAAGGTTTAAGTTTTTTGCATCAAGTTTCAAACTTTACGTGTGTAGATATGTTTTCAAGCTTGGTTTATTTCGTGTACCTCTTGCTACGCGTAAGGTGAAAAGTAGATTTGAATCATCAAGTTTCATACTTTTGTGATATTTTTGGTGATTTTGAAGTCGCTTCATCATAAAATCAGTTTACAAAACATTTTGGGCATAAAAATCAGTTTTAGTAATTTTTGTACTTCCTACGCCCTGTAATACCCTAGTTTTACGCGTAAGGATCTACTCATAAGTCATCCTATGGCTATCAGTTTCCTACGCCTAACTTTTTCTGCATTTGCTCTTCGAAGTCGTTGGTTTACTTGTTTTCTTGCTTGGATAAGCATGAAAACACTTCGACATGTGGATATCTTTTACACTTGGATAAGTGTAAAGGATTTTTGGGTAAAACCTTAGTTTTACGCATAAGCATAAAAGCTTACGAGTAAACACTTTACGCCTAAGTTATTCTTACGCACAAGTTCATCTTACGCATAAGGTTCTTACTACTAAGCCTTTGGTTTACGCTTAAGGCTATGTTTTATCCAAAGTTTACGCTTAAGCATTATTTACTAAGCTCGTGTCTACGCAGTAAGCTATTGTCTACGTCTAAGTTGCTTTCTACCCCAAAATGAACTTCATCAATAAACTCAAGTTTCATTCGACTACAAAGATCCATCAACAACACAAGTTTTTCAAACTACTTTATTTGGGGCCCTTTCTTCACCTAACAACTGACACAAACATAAATAGATTGTCTATTCGTCTAAAACATCCAAAAATAAACCCTAATTTATTTTTGACCCATTTCATCTACTAATAGACCCAACCTAATGAAAATGATTTTTTGTATTTAGAATAATTTTTGGTGTATGCTTGTTTTTCAATTTTATTGTTGAATGACAATATTTCATAGTAAGGATGTTAGTCATTTTGTGCCCAAGAAGAAATGGTATATATTCTAAATCCTACAGTGGCCTATTGATATTTCAACAAAAATAATAAATTTCAATACACGCTAAAGGTATAATATTTCACTAAAAATGTTTTTAGTGAGATAATCTACCTTTTAGCGTGTATTTTCAATTTTTCAAAGGAATCGAAAACACATGTAAATTAATGCAAAAACACAACTAATGGAGGTCATCTAAGAGACAACACAGAACCCCTACTAGTTTTGGAGGGGTTATAATATTTTTTGGCATATGGATTAGATGACCTCCCGGGTTTTCGTGATGGCTCATGGACCCGAGTATAGGAATTCATTGGTTGTGTTTTTGCATGTCATGATTTTGATTGACCCTGGTGCCGACATTTGGATATTAGAGTTTTATTTTCTTATTGTTTAGTTGGAGGAAAACGGATGATGACGGAATGTGTGAAAACACATACTTTTTCTTTATCAAAACCGGACCAAAATGACAAAAAACTAACCTCTAAAGCCATATATAAGTGTGTTTTTGTGTTTATGCATGTGCCGGTAACGGATATCGCAAAACAAACTAAGAAAATACAAAACGGAAGAAAAAAGAGCACGAGATTGGTATAGTGTGAAAAGTCGTAGCCGAGGAATAGTTTCTACACTTTGATTCAAGATTGTGTTCCAAATTACCAAACACACCCTCAACTTAAACCAATTTTCACCTTTGGTCCCTAATAACATTTACAAAGTTAGTCCAAAATTTAACTTTGTTTAAATTTTATTTAAAACCTTTACACCTTTGGTCCCTAATAACATGTACAAAGTTAATCCAAAATCTACACGCGTACGATACCACTGTTAGGTCACCAAAATGTAACACAAGGATCAATAGTGGTATCATACGCCATCTAGTTGGTTGAAACACTTTTGTTTTTGAAGTTTTGCACTATACGCGTGGTTTTATGCGTATACACTTTTCATAATCGATCAAAAGCTTTGATTTTACACTTAAAAACTCAAGATTCTTGTGGTTTAAGGTTTATTTTGTGTTAAGGTTTAAGTTTTTTGCATCAAGTTTCAAACTTTACGTGTGTAGATATGTTTTCAAGCTTGGTTTATTTCGTGTACCTCTTGCTACGCGTAAGGTGAAAAGTAGATTTGAATCATCAAGTTTCATACTTTTGTGATATTTTGGTGATTTTGAAGCTGTTTCATCATAAAAATCAGGTTTACAAAATATTTTTGGGCATAAAAATCAGTTTTAGTAATTTTTGTACTTCCTCAGTAATACCCTAGTTTTATGTAAGGATCTACTCATAAGTCATCCTATGGCTATAGCTTCCTACGCCTAACGTTTTAACTCGCATTTGCTCTTCGGAAAGTGTTGGTTTACTCACTGTTTTCTTGCTTGGATAAGCATGAAAACACTTCGACTTGTGGATATCTTTTACACTTGGATAAGTGTAAAGGATTTTTGGGTAAAACCCTAGTTTTACGCATAAGCATAAAAGCTTAAAAGTAAACACTTTACGCCTAAGTTATTCTTAAGCATAAGTTCATCTTACGCCTAAGGTAATCTTACGCATAAGGTTCTTACTACTAAGCCTTTGGTTTACGCTTAAGCCTAAGTTTTATCCAAAGTTTACGCGTAAGCAGTATTTACGGCTAAGCTTTATGTCTAAACGTAAGAAGGGAATTACGCGTAAGCTATTGTCTACGTCTAAGCTGCTTTCTTCGCCTAAGTGAACTTCATCAATAAACTCAAGTTTCATTCGACTACAAAGATCCATCAACAACACAAGTTTTTCAAACTACTTTATTCGGGGCCGTTTCTTCACCTAACAACTGACACAAACTTAAATAGATTGTCTATTCGTCTAACACATGCAAACATAAACCCTAATTTATTTTTGACCTATTTCATATACTAATACACCCAACCTAATTAAAATGATTTTTTGTATTTATAATATTTTTTGGTGTAGTTTTTCAAACTACTTAATTTGGGGCCGTTTCTTCACCTAACAACTGACACAAACATATATAGATTGTCTATTCGTCTAACACATGAAAACATAAAACCTAATTTATTTTTGACCCATTTCATCTACTAATAGACCCAACCTAATTAAAATGATTTTTTGTATTTATAATATTTTTTGGTGTATGCTTGTTTTTCAATTTTATTGTTGAATGACAATATTTCATAGTAAGGATGTTAGTCATTTTCTGCCCAAGAAGAAATGGTATATATTCTAAATCCTACAGTGGCCTATTGATATTTCAACAAAATAATAAAATTTCAAATACACGCTAAAGGTATAATTTTCACTAAAAATGTTTTTAGTGAGATAATATACCTTTTAGCTTGTATTTTCAATTTTTCAAAGGAATCGAAAACACATGTAAATTAATGCAAACACAAAACTAATGGAGGTCATCTAAGAGACAACACAAAACCCTTACTAGTTTAGGAGGGGTTATAATATTTTTTGGCGTATGGATTAGATGACCTCCCGGGTTTTCATAATGGCTCATGGACCCGAGTATAGGAATTCATTGGTTGTGTTTTTTGCATGTCATGATTTTGATTGACCCTGGTGCCGACATTTGGATATTAGAGTTTTTTTTCTTAGTGTTTAGTTGGAGGAGAAAATGGATAGTGACTTATGGTATGTGTGAAAACACACACCTTTTCTTTATTAAAACCAGACAAAAATGACTAAAAACTAACCTCTAAAGCCATATACATGTGTGTTTTTGTGTTTATGCATGTGCCGGTAACGGATATCGCAAAACGGACTAAGAAAAGACAAAACGGAAGAAAAACGAGCACGAGATTGGTAAAGTGTGAAAAGTCGTAGCCGCGGAATAGTTTCTACACTTTGATTCAAGATTGTGTTCCAAATTACCAAACACACCCTTAACTTAAATCAATTTTCACCTTTGGTCTCTAATAACATTTACAAAGTTAGTCCAAAATTTAACTTTGTTTAAATTTTATTTAAAACCTTTACACCTTTGGTCCCTAATAACATTTACAAAGTTAGTCCAAAATCTACACGCGTATGATACCACTGTTAGGTCACCAAAATGTAACACAAGGATCAATAGTGGTATCATACGCCATCTAGTTGGTTGAAACACTTTTGTTTTTGAAGTTTTGCACTATACGCGTGGGTTTTATGTGATACACTTTTCATACGATCAAAAGCTTTGATTTTTACACTTAAAAACTCAAGATTCTTGTGGTTTAAGGTTTATTTTGTGTTAAGGTTTAAGTTTTTTGCATCAAGTTTCAAACTTTACGCGTGTAGATTTGTTTTCAAGCTTGGTTTATTTCGTGTACCTCTTGCTACATGTAAGGTGAAAAGTAGATTTGAATCATCAAGTTTCATACTTTTGTGATATTTTGGTGATTTTGAAGTTTGTTTTATCATAAAAATCGTGTTTACAAAATATTTTTGGGCATAAAAATCAGTTTTAGTAATTTTGTACTTCCTAAACTTGTAATACCCTAGTTTTATGCGTAAGGATCTACTCATAAGTCATCCTATGGCTATCAGTTTCCTACTTCTAACGTTTTCGTCGCATTTGCTCTTCGGTGTTGGTTTACTCTATGAATGTTTTCTTGCTTGGATAAGCATGAAAACACTTCGACATGTGGATATCTTTTACACTTGGATAAGTGTAAAGGATTTTTGGGTAAAACCCTAGTTTTACGCATAAGCATAAAAGCTTAAAAGTAAACACTTTACGCCTAAGTTATTCTTAAGCATAAGTTCATCTTATTTAAGGTAATCTTACGCATAAGGTTCTTATTACTAAGCCTTTGGTTTACGCTTAAGCCTAAGTTTTATCCAAAGTTTACGCTGTAGCGATTTACGGCTAAGCTCTATGTCTAAACGTAAGTAAGGGAATTACGCCGTAGCTATTGTCTATCTAAAAGCTTTCGCTTCGCTTAAGTGAACTTAGTCAATAAACTCAAGTTTCATTCGACTACAAAGATCCATCAACAACACAAGTTTTTCAAACTACTTTATTCTGGGCCGTTTCTTCACCTAACAACTGACACAAATTTAAATAGATTGTCTATTCGTCTAACACATGCAAACATAAACCCTAGTTTATTTTTGACCTATTTCATATACTAATACACCCAACCTTATTAAAATGATTTTTTGTATTTATAATATTTTTTGGTGTAGTTTTTCAAACTACTTAATTTGGGGCCGTTTCTTCACCTAACAACTGACACAAACATATATAGATTGTCTATTCGTCTAACACATGCAAACATAAAACCTAATTTATTTTTGACCCTTTTCATCTACTAATAGACCCAACCTAATTAAAATGATTTTTTGTATTTATAATATTTTTTGGTGTATGCTTGTTTTTCAATTTTATTGTTGAATGACAATATTTCATAATAAGGATGTTAGTCATTTTACGCCCAAGAAGAAATGGTATATATTCTAAATCCTACAGGTGGCCTATTGATATTTCAATGTAAAAAATAATAAAATTTCAAATACACGCTAAAGGTATAATTTTCACTAAAAATGTTTTTAATGAGATAATATACCTTTTGGTGGCATTACTCAATTTTCAAAGATCAAGCATGTAAATTAATGCAAACACATTAATAGGTCATCAGAGACAACCACAGAACCCTTACTAGTTTAGGAGGGGTTATAATATTTTGGTATGGATTAGATGACCTCCAGGAGTTTTTGGGTGGATTACAGTGCGACGATGACAGGTTTTTTCTTAGTGTTTAGTTGGAGGAGAAAATGGACAGTGACTTATGGTATGTGTGAAAACATACACCTTTTCTTTATCAAAACCAGACAAAAATGACCAAAAACTAACCTCTAAAGCCATATACATGTGTGTTTTTGTGTTTATGCATAATGCCGATAACGGATATACAAAAGGACTGCAGAAAGGCAAAGCGGAAGAAAAAGCAGCACGAGATTTGTAAAGTGTGAAAAGTCGTATACGGAATAGTTTCACACTTTGATTCAAGATTGTGTTCCAAATTACCAAACACACCCTGCTTAAATCAATTTTCACGCTTTGGTCTCTAATAACATTTACAAAGTTAGTCCAAATTTAACTTGTTTAAATTTTATTTAAAACCTTTACACCTTTGGTCCCTAATAACATTTACAAAGTTAGTCCAAAATCTACACCCGTATGATACCACTGTTAGGTCACCAAAATGTAACACAAGGATCAATAGTGGTATCATACGCCATCTAGTTGGTTGAAACACTTTTGTTTTTGAAGTTTTGCACTATACGCTGGGTTTTATGTATACACTTTTCAACATCAAAAGCTTTGATTTTTACACTTAAAAACTCAAGATTCTTGTGGTTTAAGGTTTATTTTGTGTTAAGGTTTAAGTTTTTTGCATCAAGTTTCAAACTTTACGTGTGTAGATATGTTTTCAAGCTTGGTTTATTTCTGTACCTCTTGCTACGCGTAAGGTGAAAAGTAGATTTGAATCATCAAGTTTCATACTTTTGTGATATTTTGGTGATTTTGAAGCTGTTTCATCATAAAAATCAGGTTTACAAAATATTTTTGGGCATAAAATCAGTTTTAGTAATTTTGTACTTCCTACGCCTGTAATACCCTAGTTTTACGCGTAGGATCTACTCATAAGTCATCCTATGGCTATCAGTTTCTAATGCCTAACGCCTGCATTTGCTCTTCGAAGCTGTTGGGTTTACTAATGTTTTCTTGCTTGGATAAGCATGAAAACACTTCGACATGTGGATATCTTTTACACTTGGATAAGTGTAAAGGATTTTTGGGTAAAACCCTAGTTTTACGCATAAGCATAAAAGCTTAAAAGTAAACACTTTTATAAGTTATTCTTAAGCATAAGTTCATCTTACGCCTAAGGTAATCTTACGCATAAGGTTCTTACTACTAAGCCTTTGGTTTACGCTTAAGCCTAAGTTTTATCCAAAGTTTACGCGTAAGCAATATTTACGGCTAAGCTTTATGTCTAAACGTAGTAGGACGCGCGAAGCTATTGTCTACGCTCTGCTTCCTCGCTTAAGCCTAAGTGAACTTCGTCAATAAACTCAAGTTTCATTCGACTACAAAGATCCATCAACAACACAAGTTTTTCAAACTACTTTATTTGGGGCCGTTTCTTCACCTAACAACTAACACAAATTTAAATAGATTGTCTATTCGTCTAACACATGCAAACATAAACCCTAATTTATTTTTGACCTATTTCATATACTAATACACCCAACCTTATTAAAATGATTTTTTGTATTTATAATATTTTTTGGTGTAGTTTTTCAAACTACTTAATTTGGGGCCGTTTCTTCACCTAACAACTGACACAAACATATATAGATTGTCTATTCACTAACACATGAAACATAAACCTAATTTATTTTTGACCCATTTCATCTACTAATAGACCCAACCTAATTAAAATGATTTTTTGTATTTATAATATTTTTTGGTGTATGCTTGTTTTTCAATTTTATTGTTGAATGACAATATTTCATAGCAAGGATGTTAGTCATCAAGCACAAGAAGAAATGGTTTATATTCTAAATCCTACAGTGGCCTATTGATATTTCAACAAAAATAATAAAATTTCAAATACACGCTAAAGGTATAATTTTCACTAAAAATGTTTTTATTGAGATAATATACCTTTTAGCGTGTATTTTCAATTTTTCAAAGGAATCGAAAACACATGTAAATTAATGCAAACACACAACTAATGGAGGTCATCTAAGAGACAACACAGAACCCTTACTAGTTTAGGAGGGGTTATAATATTTTTTGGCGTATGGATTAGATGACCTCCCGGGTTTTCATAATGGCTCATGGACCCGAGTATAGGAATTCATTGGTTGTGTTTTTTGCATGTCATGATTTTGATTGACCCTGGTGCCGACATTTTGATAATAGAGTTTTTTTTCTTAGTGTTTAGTTGGAGGAGAAAATGGATAGTGACTTATGGTATGTGTGAAAACACACACCTTTTCTTTATCAAAACCAGACAAAAATGACCAAAAACTAACCTCTAAAGCCATATACATGTGTGTTTTTGTGTTTATGCATGTGCCGGTAACGGATATCGCAAAAGGGACTAAGAAAAGACAAACGGAAGAAAACGAGCACCGAGATTGGTAAAGTGTGAAAAGTCGACCGCGGAATAGTTTCTACACTTTGATTCAAGATTGTGTTCCAAATTACCAAACACACCCTTAACTTAAATCAATTTTCACCTTTGGTCTCTAATAACATTTACAAAGTTAGTCCAAAATTTAACTTTGTTTAAATTTTATTTAAAACCTTTACACCTTTGGTCCCTAATAACATTTACAAAGTTAGTCCAAAATCTACACGCGTATGATACCACTGTTAGGTCACCAAAATGTAGCACAAGGATCAATAGTGGTATCATACGCCATCTAGTTGGGTGAAACACTTTTGTTTTTGAAGTTTTGCACTATACACGTGGGTTTTGCGTATACACTTTTCATACGATCAAAAGCTTTAATTTTTACACTTAAAAACTCAAGATTCTTGTGGTTTAAGGTTTATTTTGTGTTAAAGTTTAAGTTTTTTGTATCAAGTTTAAAACTTTACGCGTGTAGATTTGTTTTCAAGCTCAAAAACCACCTAAAAATCACTATAAATCCAAAGATGTGCACGATATGATCTAACCATGGCTCTTGATACCAATTGTAAGATATAACTTTTCACATACACATCATAACATTAACACAAGGTAGCATATAGATGGAATTCTAGAGAGAGAAAGTTAGAGGTTTAGGGAACTTAGTGAGAGAAAGTGAAAGATATTATTATGAGCTCCAACTCTCTACCTTAGGAGGTAGAGAGTATTTATAGTCTTACATAAAACGCCACACATCGGGCTGTGGATCAGGCATACAGTGGGTAAAGACCCGTCCGTCCTCCACGGTGTTGCTTAACTAAATACTACTTAACTTAATATTACTATGACTACGAGCTTTCTAACGATTACATATACTTGAGGTGACCGACTCTTTAATACCTGGAATTTCTAATTCCTAACACACAAAGTCCATAGATATCTTATCCCACTTCCATGTCGGAATATCCAATGGTTGTAACAGTCCACTAGCTCTTTGATGTTCAATCTTCACTTGCTGACAAATCATACACTTCGACACAAACGTCGCCACATCTTGCTTCATGCCGTTCCACCGTGAAATACTGTTTCAAACTCCTATACATCTTGAACCGTGATGGATAGTGAAAG
The DNA here is from genome assembly GCA_910596185.1 of Chrysanthemum makinoi. Classification (NCBI taxonomy): domain Eukaryota; kingdom Viridiplantae; phylum Streptophyta; class Magnoliopsida; order Asterales; family Asteraceae; genus Chrysanthemum; species Chrysanthemum makinoi. The sequence goes on along the minus strand of OU343216.1, from coordinate 35,585,025 downwards.
GAGAACTATGAGCTTCTGGGTCATAACTTTCTCAATGGTACCTGATCATTGGGAACGCAAAGCCTATCTTCATGCCATACAATTCGTCAAGTTATCAACCTTAAACTCCGTCTGCCTACCTTCTTCAACATTTTGAGCTACGGCCCACACATCTTTTCTCGAGCTTCCTTAATTTGCAGATAAGGTTCACTCCACCTTCATACTAGCCCAGTATCCACCAAAACCCGCCGACGACAACTCAACATCCAACGCCTAAGTCACTTAATGATCCTAGGCTCAATCTCAATACTTGCAAGCACACCTGATTTCCGGCAGGCCACAACTACATTAGCCTTTACCGGATGGTACTCAATGTTAGTGTCATAATCCTTAAGAAGTTCTAACCATCTTCTTTGTCTCATGTTGAGTTCCTTTTGAGTGAAAAATATACTTGAGGCTCTTATGGTCGGTGAAAATATCACACGCCTCCATACAAGTAATGTCCCCATCTTCAACGCGAACACCACAAATAGCTAACTCAAGGTCATGAGTTGGGTAATTCCTCCCTATGGTTTCAGTTTGTCTTGAAGCTGTAAGCTATCACCTTACCATGTTGCATCAAGACAGCCCAATCCTTTCTATAGATGCATCGCTATAGATTTGATATCCTCCAGAACCGTGATGGAAGAGTCAAAATAGAGAGCTGACACCAATCTCGCTTCAACTCTTCAAACTCTTTTTCTCTTTCATCCGCCCACACCTAACTTTTCACCTTTCCTCATCAATTAAGTTAAAGGCAAAGCTAAACGAGAGAAACCTTCAACAAAAACGTCGGTAGTATCCAAAGAAGTCCTAAAAACTCCTAACCTCGCCATGTCAGTAGGTCTTGGCCACTTAGTGATAGCTCAACCTAGACGGATCCATGGTGATACC